>CM033408.1:15766717-16254370 GCA_019426215.1 Buddleja alternifolia | reverse complement strand
AGAAACAAAGACTGGAAAACATTATTGGCATCTTTGCACAAATGATTACTGTACCCGGATTCACCTTCTCCAACATATACAAATATTTAGGAAGAATCCCATAACTAGCCTTTGGATCACCCCTGCTACTATTTATAGCAATGTTCTACCACACCTAGCTTTGTAGTAAGAAACAACAATGCCCCCCTTATTCATAATATCCCCTATACCCTAGGAGGTGGTGAATCTAACGGATCCACAAACAATCTTTCTCTACTCCAGCAACGATATTGAAAGTGGACTTTTTATATCTATTTACCATGTAGAGGCGCATGTATGGGCGCTATAATGAGTTTTTAACGTGAAATTTTTTGACTTTCTAGTAATTGACGCACGAATTCTCCACTGGCAATCCTGGACTTTACACTTATATGCAAGATATCTTTACATGACTTGGATACAATAATATCAAAATAATTCTAGGACGCAGATTTTAAAAACCAATTCTTTCAGCTCTTCCTTGCTAGCAAATTCCTGACAAGCACAGATCTAGACCGTTATCAAAACTGTATATTATAGGACTCTCATTAGGAATAGCATCATCGACGAAATCTGATCGGGGGATGGAGTAGAGTGAACTTTGTAGGAGATGGAGTGGTTGCAGCAGAATGACTTCACATTTTCAACAATTGAGGTACAAGGGGGAGGGTTCGAAGTAGTGGTTGCAGAAGGATTGAGTTCTGATTTTCCACACTACTAGGAGTACAAAGGGGATGGGTTTACAAGGAGTGGGTGCAGAGGCTTTCGACATGGGCGGGGACTTGGGCTTATTTAAAACAACACCAGACCGACCAGGGACAGATTTATAATCACTCACTAAATAATTTTCAAAACAAATTTTCTCCTCTTCCTCTTCCGAAAAATTCTTCAAAAAAAAACTCGACATACAGAAGGCTTACTTTTTTTCGATAATGGCCATAAGTCCCAAAAATAACAATTTAAGTCACTATCAGTCAAGATATATGCAGGGGTATGAACGTTACAAGAGGATGGAATATAACTCACTCTAATTTCATAATGCTTCCATTTAAAAGGAACCGATTCAAACACACAATTTAAAAATCAGAATCTGTGATCGACTCTGGATCAACTCTGGTAGTGCAAAACTACGCATTTCATAACCATGTTTGACAACCCATTCCATTCTCGAGGTCTACAGCCTCCCCTCTATTACCTTCCACTCACCATCATACATATAGTAGATCACTAATCCCACATTTTATACAAAAATAAAGAACACATAAAAATTTGGTTGTATAACTAGTATATAGTCGTCCTAAACAATAGAAACGAGAGAAAAACACAGTATGCTATTACCCTCTTCTCAAAGAAGTTAAATATAAATTTTTATAAAGTCTAATACATCTAAACGTAAATCTCTATATAAACTTCAAGTGATATAAGGCATATAAAATCGAACAAAATTATGCTCTGAAATGACAATAGGGAAACTGATGCTTTCTCTGCTTATTTTGCAGTTTCTTAGCTGCTGAAAAATGGTCGGAAGTGGAAAATTATAATATATTCTTCAAGTTTTGCATACAATTAAATTCCAACTTAACAAACACCACTAAATTTGAAACCTTTTTCTTCAAAAATTAGTGTTCAATTACATCCAATCATGAATATTCATTCAGCTTAATCAACAAAGTAAAATTACCACACACCCTTACGATTATGATCTTCAATTTCCTCTAAACAGGAACAATCAACAATTCTTCCCAAACACAAGACGGACATCAATTCTAAACTAGTTCAAAGTAAAACGAACTTTAACCAAACAAACTTTTCATTTACGGTACATGTAACGGGCAGATCGAACTTAACCCCAAATAACAGTTTTGTTCTTTAAACATGACAACAACTTTACCTTCCATATGCGGATCTAAAGATTAAAGTGTACCCGAATTGAGGAAGAAGGGATTTGGGTTCTAGGGTTTGGTGGGATTTGGGGGGAAGATCAAGACAAGAAAATGTAACTTCCAATTTGCGGATCGAACGATGTAACGTGTAAGATTGGGGACAAAACGGGGGATTTTGGTTCTAGGTTTGGTGGGGAAGAACAAAAAAAATTAGGGATTTGGGTTAGGAGATTCCCGTGTTCACGATGGTGAGGTGAGAAATTGAAATTGTGTGAGAAATTGAAATTGTGTGAGAAATTGAAATTGTGCTATTCTAAAGGTCATTTTCGGTATTAATTATATGCTGATTTTTTTTTAAATTGCCAAATATAAGTAGGGTAAACTAGGCATTTCAAGTTTAATTAAATGAGAGAGGCATAGGTTTGTATAGTGTATTTGGATATCCCTTTGTGCATTTTAATCACTTTTACCTAATTTACCCGAACGGAGAGGCGGAGAGAAGACATTGTGACGTGGGTCGGCCCTAACCCGTGAACACCCGCTTCCGTAGTGAGCCGGTTAAGCCAATGCCCGACTACTTGACGGGTCCGGGTCGGGCTAAAACATTTGTAGGTCTACAGTCCAAGGCTGTGGCCCAGGTTCGAGAGATATATATGTTATGGGCCTAATTAAGTTTAAAATGATTTATGAATTTTGGTAATGTTTTTATCTGATCTGTTTGGGCAATAATTTTACAATATAAAAAAAACCCATGACGTGTTGGTCTAGTGATATTCATTTCCCACTTTATGTGAGAGGTCTTGGGTTCAATCTAGACTACCACAAGTTGTGGCTCTCCCCTCCTTTATGAAGCTAGATAGAGTCTTTATAGCTCAACATTATGACTATCAACATGGGTTTGTCGGGCTAAATATTTAGGGTATCCCCCTTCGTCTTGAATTTAAAAGAAAAACAAATCGTTTAAATCATCCATTTAACTTAGTAAAACTAATTAGGGAGGGTGGCGGTGTGTGCGGGTATGAGTCAGATATTGCAGGACTTGAGGCCGCCCCTTTGTAGCTTTCTTAATACTTGCCCCCGCCTTGACCTTGTCGGGTACCCGGCTCGGCTAAAATTTATTAATATTAATAAATAGTAAATAATAAATAATGATTTATAAGTTAAAAAAGTGATATAAAACAACCCGGGTTAGTTCGGGAGGGGGTTTTTCTGGACTTGTTACCTGCTCTAGACCCGGCCGGGGCTAGAATTTAATATACGGACTCGGACCGGCCCCCATTTAATTAGTTAGACTCATATATGCCCTGAGTAGGTGAGTTTGGGGGCGGATACTCACTCTATCCAGGCTCATTGATGTCTCTAAAACTAATCATAGTATCAATTTAATTTGTACTGGTGTGGAGCTCATTGTGTTGTCTCAAAACATTTTTTTGAAATTTATTCGTGTGCCAAAATGTAGTACAATTATTTTTGTCCATCATAGAAAGGGAATGTGATTATTGTGTTGCTTCCAAAAATAAATTTCAGGGTTAATTGCATAAACCTCCATGTTATAATATGTAAGAAACACCGTGTTAACGAAATAACCTAATTACCCTCAAGTGTTATTAAAAGTTTGCGAAAAAGCCAAATTTCATTAGAAAATGAGCGTGCTTTTCATGTTTTTTCACCTTATTGACATGCTCATTTATACACTCTCCATACAATATAAAAGGTAAGTCGTGTTATTTCACCCAAAAAATCATAAATTTTCTTCTATCTTTTTAACAAAATTTGGCTTTTTGCACACTTTCAAAAACATAGGGGGGAGGGGGGGGGGGGGTGATTAGACTATTTCGTTACACAAGGGAGTTTCATGCATTTTGATATAACATAGGACGGTTTTATGCAATTAACCCCATATTTCAATTCATGTAGTACCTTTAGGGATAATTGTATTTTTTTTTAAACAAAAAATCAAGAGGCAGGGGATACCCTACACTAATACTACAACCCGGTTGATAGTTATAATCTTGAGTTATAAAGACTCTATCTAGCTCCATAAAAGAAGAGAGCCACAACTTATGGCAGTTTGAATTCGAACACAGGACCGCTTACATAAGTAAGGGAGGTAGATACCATTAAACTAATATTTCTTGAGTTTAGGGATAATTGTATTGATTTTGCGTAAGATGCGTTTTCTCCATCCCCCTACTGTTTTTGGGTTTGTGACTCCATCTGGTATTTTGTATTTAAAGTTGTTGCTCTCGAATTATACATAAAAATTTAAAGTGATATTGTTGTGGAGTTTGAGACCTGAGCAAATAACAATTTCCTGAAGTGTTCTTTTTTCTTTGGGTCTACATATATTGCTTCAATCTTAGAAAATAAGAGCAATCCATTTCCCTACATAGTCGCTATCGTGTTTTCTCTAACAATCATAACTAAAGTTATTTTTCTCAGCATTTAATTATCATTTTCCTTGCTAATTAAAGTACTTATTCTGAACCTGTTATGACTATTCACAAAATAAGAGTATAAAGATTAAAGACATAAAATTTACGTGATTCGGCAATTGACTACATCCACAAGAGAGGAGAGAGTATTTTACCATTGATGAAAAAGGTACTAATTACAGTGAATGTCAAAGGTATTAAATTAAAACCTAGCGCCTGATTTTTCTTCAGAACTGGCCCTTTTAATAATGAGTTTGCTGCATAATTGGGCTAAAACTTTAGGACATATCACAACAATTTCTGAAGTGTCTTTTTCTTTGGGTCTATATATATAGCTTCAATCTTAGAAAATAATAGCAATCTATTTCCCTCATAGTCGTTATCGTGTTTTTTCTAACAATCATAACTAAAGTTATTTTTTCTCAGCATTTACTCATTTTCCTTGCTAATTAAAATTTACACTATGGTAACGTGACAAACCCATGAATGGAAATTCAGTTTAGAGTCGGATTAAACTCAATCGTAGTTAACTGAGAATAATTTTATACTTGTCACGCATGATCGGGTTTTTTGATAAAATAACCAAAATTTTGAACCATTATCAAACTAACCTGTTTGTGAAAAGATTCCTCAAAGTAACCAAAAGGGAAAATCAATTTTAGTCCCTGAACTTTCCTATAATCACAAATCAGTCCCTCAGCTTTTAAATGTTCTACTTTAGTCCTTTTGAAGTATAATAAAAAATATTTTTTTTGCAAAAATTATTCTTCCGCCTAGAACTTTCGAGCCATTTAAGCAATATTGGGATCTTGTGCAAAAATGGTATCAAAGCTTAGGTTTACGGATGAAATATTTAAATTATTTTACATAAGAAATTCTGTCCCTAACGGAGGAGAATTAAACAAGTATGGAATCGAGCAATTTCCATATACTGGAAATACAAAGAATTAAGCGGATAGATAAATTTATCCAAAGGATGGAAAGGTTTCATCCGAAATCAAGGAAGAGATAGCTAGAAGTAAGAAATGGAAAAAAACTTTTCAGTCGAGCTAAGATACTATGTAAGGAAATTAGCTCTCAATGGTAATTTCAAGGCAACCTTGCGAGTGACTTACAACTCGCAGAGATCCAAGACAAATGGCCAGGAAAAACCAATAAAGGTAACTCTTTATTTTAATTCAGTTATATTGAATTGGAAAGAGATTGAACCGGATACCTCTAAGCTCTCTAGAGACCTTAGAGAAATCCAAAAGACAGTTCAAGATTACGGACATAGGCTAGAACATCTACCTATGAAAATCAAAAACTTGAACCAAAAACTTGAGGAAATCCTTAAGATTCTTCCAGATCTAAATAGATCTATAACAGATCTAAAAATATTAGTTCAAGATCTGAAAGAAAGACAAGGTATTACCGGTATGTCTAAATCAAAAAAGGACCGAATTGGTGATGCACTTGGGCGAGTGCCTCTTCTACATTAGAAAGGCAAGGCAAAGGAAATTCCTAAGCCTAAGACTCCGGAAGAATTACTCATCATATCCTTAAAAGTATTAATTAATATGGATATATCAAGAGTAGATCCATCTGATCTTCAGGAGCTAGCTGAATCTTTTTCTCAACTAGCATTTATAGATTTGGTTAATGTCAAAACCAATGAAACAAATCCTCTGGCTCTAACACTGCCAGGAGAAAGTTCTGCATCTAATAATGCTCCAATGGATGAAACGATGCGGGAAAGAGGTGATTTGCATACAACGCAGGACCCGCTCTTGGGTGGACAACATTTAGAGCAAATCCCGCAAGAAATCCAAATAGGATACCAAAAAATACACCTTGGGCAAGGACTATGTTACAACCCTTGCATCCATATGGTCTGATCCTAAATTTGAATATTATTGATTTCAGAAACATCGAAAAATTAATCGATGAATGGGTAGCTGCTATGAAAATAGCAGCTGCTAAACTAGATTTAGATAAAGAAAACTTCATAAGATTAATGGAGTTAAGCTTAGAAGGATCTGTAAAGGTGGGTTGGGAACGCACCTCAGAAATTTTTAGGGAAGAAGTTTTAGCTAGAGAATCTAAAAGCACTATTGTAGATAGATTTGGAAGGTTAACCAAATTACATTTTACTGGAGATGGATACTTTGGTGAAAATAATACAGAAAGAACCAGAGAGTACACACAAGCACTCTATGGTCTTGAATTAAGGAATATTTGTGCAATAGATGAATACATTTATTGGTTTCGAAAATATTTCTTCTATGCAGATGTTAGTGCAGAAATTGCTGCACCCATGTTCTTTGCAAAAATTTGCAGTCCTTGGAGGGAAATGTTAATTCATTCCTACAAGGTACCGGAGGAGCAGATTGATACAGTCGCTAGACGAATGTCTTTCTTAAAAGACAAAATAAAAGGCTGGTGTCAACAAGCCGCTATCCAAAAGAACATGAAAAGGTTAAGAGGAAAATTAAGAAAACTCCTCTTTGCTGTGATAATAATGATTTTCCAATAATTATTGGAGAATCAATTGAGCAAAGAAAGAAGAGAAAGCAATTTGTACGCTCTGATATCATGAGTAACAAAAAGCGACCTTCTTTCAGAAAAAAGTCTTGGTGGTCTAAATCAAAAGCCCGATCTTATAAATCTGGCCAGAGATCCAGACCAACAAGGGTGTCTTCCCAAGGATCTCAAAAATCCGACGGAAAACCCCCACAAGACAAACTTTCAAAAGGGCTCACACACGAACAAATGAAAGTTTCAAAGATTGTAACTGCTGGACATGTGTAGCGCGGGGCCACATTTCACCAGATTGTCCGCAACAAAGTGGTGAATCAAAATAATTTGAAGCCACTGCTGATATACTGGATGCAGTTTTCTACGGAGATTTGGTACCAGTTTACCAATTCGAAAGTATACCCTCAGATGAAAGTGTCTATGAGGAAGAAATCAAAAGTGATTCCGATGGAACTTCAACCGAATTAGAATAACTTCAACGAGGGAGATAGGATCCAAACATCGGATAGCCTATCGGGCTTCTTTTCCAGGTCATCTATAACAGATAAAACCATGGAAAACATAATGAGGCAAAACTCTAACCTCGGACCATATGAGGTTTTCAGAGTTAGTGGAATTAGCCGAATCCTAAATCAAATAGGATTAAATCATAGGAGGCATAACATCATATACAAGGTAAGTTCAGGGGAGTTTGCAATCCCTATGGAATTAACCAGTAATGTGATAGATATGCAACTTATTCCAAAAGAAGAAATTCTGGAGGAATTAAGTAGGCTCAAAGAGGAAGTGGCAGTTACTATGAAATGGATCCATATAGGAACTATTGAAGTAGTAATTAAAGCCACTTTCAAAGAAGGTGTTAATTATCCATTACATTGATCAATAATGGATAAGAGAATTAATAAGCTAAGAGATGGTTGTCTTGATACAATGGTAGGAAATTTATATGCAAGAAAACATATGTTTGATATTCATCCAAGAGTTGCATATAACCTAGCTGACCAAGATTTCAGTCGAGTCTTAACTCTTTATCAAGATTTTAAAAGAAATGATCTTATGAAAGAGGGAAATAGACCATATTCTATTACATATAGAATTGCATATGCAATTTCCAATACACATCATTCTGATTTGTTTATTAGGAAAGAGTATATTGAAATTTCAAGAATCTTCAAGGAATTAGCTAAGGTAATGGCACCCGATTCTATTCAAATATCAAGAATTGAGGTGTTGATATCTTAATCCGTGACCATCCAATTCTAGATCGTTAAATGAGTTCTAGAACAGATCATAATAGCAGAATGTCCTTTTTAGAAGAAAGGATTAGGAGTTTGAAAGGAAAAGAATTAATTGAAGATTTAACTCCTCAAGCTATAAGGTTAGATAATGTAAAAATTAGATGCCCTGAAGGATGGAAAGAAGTGCAAGTTATATTTGATATTACAAAGAAAGATAATTACTTTCCTTGTGATGATCTATATTACTTGCAGCAATCTACTGGCAAATATGAAGGTTTGCTAGAAATGGCAGGACATGAAGTATTTGTTATAGGAGTTGCAGGTCGTGACCAAGGAATTGTTACCTTGGGATTAAGTTTCCTTGAGGAACACAAACCTTGGGGAAGAAAAGGAAAAGGTATGGAATTTAGCTTGGATGGACATGTCATTCAAGTTGAATAAATGACTAGCCCTTTTTCTATATACATATTTATTGGTATGTTATATGAACAATATAAGTTAGAAATTTTCGCAGCTTATATTGATTCTGGATCAGAGATTTGTATTACCCATTATTGCAGGCAGGGATTTCTCTCAGAAAATCCTCATACTCAATAAGGAATAAGTAAAGCACACGTCATGATTGGAGGAACCTTTGAAACACCTTGGTTCAAGGTAAAAATGCCACCTATATACTTTCATGATACCGGAGCAGACATTTTGCTGGGTAACAATTTTATCCAAACTTTTGCAAAATATGTGTAAGATAACAACAAAAATTTGTTGATTTTTACTGCTAATTGTGGTAGTGAGATACAAGTTTTGCAGCGAGCAAAATCTTTTAATAGAATTATGCCTATTAATTTTCGCAGCAAACGTGGTGATCTTAATACAGACACTAAATTAACCTATCCTAAAATGCAGGATAAAAGAAGATTTAGTCAAGAGTTGTTGATGTTTAGACAACAAGGCCTAATAATGAGCTTAGGCGAAAACTGTTATGAAGCATCTATAAAGGAAATCCAACTCCTTAAGAATGTTTTACAAACTAGGTCCTTGGTGAACATTGACGAAGAAAGCTTGCTTTCTCTTGAAAATGTTAAACGACTAATTCAAAGGAACTTTAATGAGAATCCTTTGGTTTGGTGGGACAAAAACAAGATCGAAATTACTTTGAAAGTAAAAGAACAATGCAAGTATGAATATGTTCTATACAAGCCAATCCAGATGAATATGGAGGATAAGAAGGATATGCAAATAATCATAAAAGAGCATATCGATTTTAAATTCATAGAACCTGGAGTCTCTGCTTACAGTAGTCCTGGTTTTCTGGTAAGAAACCATGGTGAAATGAAAAGAGGAAAAGTTAGATTAGTAATCAACTATCAAGGTATCAATAAGATACTGGAATTTGATGGCTACTATATCCCTAGTAGAGAACACTTAATTGATTGCATTAAAGGTGCAAAGTATTTTCTAAATTTGATTGTAAATCTGGTTTCTATCAAATTAAGATGGAAAAGGAGTCTAGAAAATATACGGCATTTTCTACCACAAGGTCGATATATCTGGAATGTACTTCCAATGGTTTGGCAAATGCACCCCAGATATGTCAAAGAAAAATGGATAATCTATTTAAAGATTATTTTGAATTTATGTTTGTCTATATTGATGACATCCTGATTGCATCCAAGAATATGAAAGAACATATTAAACATCTTGAAATATTTTCTGATGTATGTTATAAAGAAGGATTAGTGCTTTCTGAAAAGAAAGTGATAATTGGAGTTAATAATATTGAATTTTTGGGTATTCTTATTGACGAAACAAGTATTAAACTCCAGGAACATATTGTAGAAAAAAATACACAATTTTCCTGATGTTCTGAGAGATAAAAACAACTTCAAAGCTTTTTGGGAGTTGTTAACTTTGCAGGTATCTTCATAAAGATCTGGCAAGATACAGAAAAGATTTCCGACCTCTCTTAAAAGAGACATAAAGCATAAAATGGAAGTGGGAAGAAATTCACACTCAGAGAATTCGTGAGTTGAAACAAGTTTGCAATAACTTGCCTAAACTCGCAATACCACAAGACAAGGATGAGCTGGTAGTCTATACAGATGCCAATGATTATAAATGGGTAGTAGTGCTCATGAAACGAACAAGTACAAGGGAAGAACCTTGTAGATATATAAGAGGATTGTTCACTGAACAACAAGCCAAACTTTGGCCTATAAATGAAAAGGGATTCTTTGCAGTCTGGAAGGCCCTTAAAAAATGGCCATTATTTTTATTAGCCAAAGAATTTACTTTAAAAGTTGATAATACGAATGTCAAAGTTTTTTTGAAAAATAAACTTGAATAAAAAATTGAAAAGGCACGTATTATTAGATAGCAAGCTGAATGTCAATATTATTGTTTTGACATTATTATTGTTAAATCTCATGAAAATGTTCTTGCAGATTTTCTGACAAGAGATGGACTTGTCTGAAGCCAATTCCATCATTAAGAGGTACAAGCATCTCAGGGAAAACCTTAAGGAGCTTGATAAAAAGTTTGGACAGTTATCAGCTAACGCTAAAGTAGCTGGCCACGTACAACGAGCTGATCTGGGCACAGTCCAGGACATAATCAATGGGACAATGTATGCCATAACAGAGTTATGGACTACATTATAGGAACCAATTTGAAAGGCATCATCTTCAGTGATAACTCGCGAATTACAAGACCAGGAATCAAAACCCGCGTTTAGAGAACGGGGCCCTATACTCGGAGCGGTGGATTCAAATACCACTTGCACAAGTCCATTTTCAGATTCTGAAAAAAGGGAAAAAATTGAACAATCGGAAGTGCAAACTTCTATTGCTTCAAGTCAACCGGCACCTCTGGGGTAAAAGAGGGAGAGATTAACCTTAGGCCATAGACTGGCACCTTTAAGGTTAATACTGACAAGATTAATTTGCATTGGCAGGTTTATCAGCGATCTTGGAAAAAATTAATCTCAAGAAAGGGAATAAATCCTAATAAGTCCTTGGTAGAAATATCAGGGAAATATCCTAGAATTTGGATGAAGGAAGGGTCAAATCCCGAAGTCTGATGATGGTATGATTTTGGGGCATTAGCTTCAATACATACTATGTCTCCAAGTTTTTCGGAAATTCTCAAACCTCCGTATTAGATTTCCAATGCCGTGTATGATTCATGGCAGAACAACCAACACCTCAAAAGAGGTGATATTCTGGAGTTGAAGTTTATCTCGGCAGTACCAGAAATTGCAGGAAAAGGGTCTCATCCAATGTTTCACTTTATTAAGTTACAGAGACCAGATATGGCAGCCTATAACAGAGTTAAGGTTGCAACAAGAGAAGCTCCTTTGGTCAGTTTCATCAATGAAGATGATATTTCCACTAGAAGAGCATGAGGAATGTGGGTCTGTCTCACGGAGATGGACAAGGTCAAATATCCATTCAAAATATTTTCAAACTCAGTGAACGGATCATTCCTATTAAATTCCATGACGGGGAAAAGTACTGAATTCGCAGTGAAGCTCTTTGAACAAAAAAGAACGCTAATCTGGGAAACAAGTTACCAACAACTGAAGCTACTAGAAAGAAGGCTTGCAACATGATGCATGTTGATCAATGGCACAATCGGGAGGGTTCAAGTTGTGAGTTCCAAGAAAAACCCTTATTTGGTACAAAAATACTGGTTACCAAGATGAAACCCGAATCCGACAAAGATAAGGGAAAAAAGAAGTTTTACCCCGGGGTTTTCACAAACCAGGGTAAAATCATGTAAAAGAAAAGGGTTGAATAGTTAGGAGCAATAATTGAAGAATCAATCCTGTGTTTGATTAAAGAGGACAGCTGGAAAAGAAAACAGCTGTAAAAGGACAGGTGTGGCAGACAAAGTGGCAAACACAAGGACCCACGCGCATTAAAGATTGACACATGCAATGACGTCAAAAAATTAAACAAGTTTGGAGTTCGAATTTGGAATCCGAGACTAAGGGCTATAAGAAGGAAGCTCAGAAGCAGATTGATAAGAGGCATTTTTACGTGTTTTTAAGCCCCTTTGCGTTTATGTTTTAGGTTCATTTATCGCTTAATTCTTGCTACATGTGCGTTTAATTCGTGCATTAAGTGATTTCAGGTCTTAAATGGATACAATCGAAGAACGGGATGAAAAACGACGTATAAAACAAGTTCAGGCCAATTTGCCTCTGTTGTCCACGCCCAGGCGCCAGTATTACCACGCCTAGGCGCCGGAAAAGATGCAAATAACGTCAACATTCTGCTTTCCGCGCCTAGGCGCCGTTCTGTCCACGCCTGGGCGCCGTATCTGCACCAGTTTCCACGTTCGAGCGATATTTTCTTATTTTTAGAGACCGAATTGGATGAAGTTTCCTTCTACAAAGTTGTAGAACTATGTGTTAGCTTCAAATGAGGACTTGAATCATCCAAATCGGAGTTTTGTGGAGAGAGTTATGAAGGAAATACAATTACTGCGCCAGACAGAGGCAAATACTCCCAACATTCTGCTGATGGCGCCCGAGCGCCATAATTCCCGCGCCTAGGCGTGGCCACATCCGAGATTTGATTCCTTTCAGCCAAAAGATCATCATTTGATGGGGGAATGGAACATTTAAAGCCAAGAGGTCATCACATGTATGGGAGGGATGTCATAAGTATGTTTCTTACTAGATCTACTTTAGGGAATTTTATACTACTCACTTTAAGAGTAGTGGAGGACACACTAGGGGGGGCACACACTAGGAGCTGATTTGTTGTGGTCTTCTTAAGGCATTTTTGGGCAATTGACCGAGACATCTTGAGGAGGAGGGAGAGAGAGGCATTTTGGCCATCACTTTTCACTCATCATCATTCATCACCATTTTCTTCATCACTTTTGGAGGGGAACAAAGGGAGAGGAGCTAAGGATTGAAGATCAAGAGCAAAGATCCATCATCAATCAATTGAGGGAGTTTTAATTATTTGCATTTACATGTTTATTTCCATGAGTATGTATATGTTTGTATTAGATTTTCTTAAGGCTTTGATGAGAGGCTAATATTGTAGAACTAAGGCCATGTGAAGGCCAAATTTATGAATCAATATATGTGAAGTTGCTCTTTGTATTAATTCTCCTATTGCTTTGTGTGTTAATTCTATGCTTTTATTCCAATCATGTGTTTGATCACCATATGCTTGCTATCTTGCCTAATCTAGTTGTTCGAGAGAAAATAGATTAGGGTGCAAGAGAATTAACACATCATCCGAAACAAATGAGGGATTGCCCTAGAAATAGGTAAAGATTCCCGGGTGTTGTTAGCCGGATTCGTTCGGGGAAGCTCTAGAACGTTAATGCGTGATTTTTGATTAGATTCTCGGATAGACATATTTAGAGAACCGTCAATTAATCATAGGATTATTATGTGCCGAGACATCGGGTAATAGTTAATTTAGGAGTTTCCACCAAAGCAATAGGAGTCTAATAATTCGAAGAGTAGCTCATATATATTGACGAGTAGATTCGGTTGTAGCATGTGCCTTAGTCATTTTATCATACGTGAGATTAAATCTATAGTACGTTTCTCTTTGGTTCTTCGTTTGTTTAATCTTTTTCTTGCACTTTACTTTAATTGTCTTATCTTTTATCGAAAATCATTAACTAGAATTCAAGTCCTTGTGGTTCGACAACCCGGACTTTTTGTCCACTTATTACTACACACGTCTAGTGCACTTGCTATCATAGCACGTTAGTTTTTAGCGTGTCAAGTTTTTGGCGCCGTTGCCGGGGACTTGTTTATTTTAGTTTTTTTATTTATTTATTTTCGTTTACATTTTTTATAATTCTTAGTTTTCGTTCATTTCTTGATTTTCTTTTATTTTCGTGATTAGTCTAATTTTGTTCTTGTATTTAATTGTTAGGTTCTTGAGGTGCATGACCCGCTCCTCAAACAAGCCTCTATACGAGTTGGAGCCCGAAATTGAACGAGTTTTTAGGACTAGTAGGCGAGCAAGAGAAATGGCCAATAATCTCAACCAAAACCCAAATGGAAATTTCCCGGACATGAACTCACCGGAAACTAGGGAGTGGTTACAAGGTGTTCTACAAGCCATGCAAGCGGTACCTCCTCCACAACTCCCGTCGGTTCGGGGTAGCTTACCACCTAGGGTCCATACCATTCCGGGGCCCGTAGTCGTGCCTAATTTCTTCACACCAAACTACCACATTGCGGCTCACATTTTTAATATGGTGCAAGGAGATCCTTTCTATGGAGAACCGCACGAATCACCACACGCTCATTTGGAAACCATAGATGAGGCTCTTGTGACCATTCAATATCACCCACGTGATCTTGATGCGATTCGTCTAAGAGTCTTCCATTTCTCATTGAAGGATAGGGCGACAACATGGTACAAATCCTTACCTCCACAATCTATTACAACATGGAGTGAGTTGGTCGATGCCTTTTTAAATAAATTCTTTCCACCCTCAAAAATCAATGAGCTACGGAGTAATATAAAAGGGTTTAGGCAAAGGAGCAATGAATCTTTAGCCGAGGCTTGGGCTAGATATAAGGGCATGCTCCGTAAATGTCCCGATCATAATTTTGGGTTGAATGAACAAGTACTCCATTTCTATGATGGGGTTAGGTCACGTATTCGGCATAGACTCAACGCGGGTGCGGGAGGAGATCTCCTTGGGTTAGACTGTCAAAGTGTATGGGACAAAGTCGAACAGTTGGCCCGAGAAGACGAGCTTTACCCCGACGATGAAGAGGCCTCATCCTCTAAAAAGGTTGCTTGTATTGAGGAAGTAGTAGTCTTGGAACCGGAGGTTGGCAATGTTAATTATGTGGGGAATCAAAATAAACCTCGGGTGAACTTTCATATACCCGAGAATTTTCCAAAAAGGCCCAACCCCGCACAGAACGCACAACCGGGGATTTATCAACCGGGGATCTATCAAGCTCCACGACCACCCTTCAATAACCCACCCCCGAGGCAAGGCAATTTCAATGGACAAGGTCAAGGTCAAGTGCAAATGCGACCTCCCACAATCGATGAGAAACTGGATGCTCACATGAAAAAGTCCGATACATCTTTCAACGAACTTCGGAGTATGATAAAGGATATGTGTATGGAGATGAAGGATTTGCGAACACAAGTAGGGCAACTTTCTAATGCGGTTAACGGTAGAGCCCCAGGGACTCTCCCAAGCGACACGGAAAAGAACCCGAAGGCCCAATGCAATGCCATAGCCTTGAGAAGTGGCAAACAATTGGAGAATGACACTGCCAGTACATCCGCGCCCGAGCGCCCCGACCTGCACGCCCAGGCGCCTACAGATACGCGCCTAGGCGCCAATATACGCGCCCAGGCGCCACCCACAAACCTGCCAGATGCAAACTCTCTGCATCCCGCGCCCGAGCGCCCAGAACTGCACGCCCAGGCGCCAACAGATCCGCGCCTAGGCGCCGATATACGCGCCCAGGCGCCGCCCACTGTTTCTGTGGGTTTTCATCCATCTAATCCAACGCTTTCTCCCCCTATCGAAGTTCGTCTCCCCTTCCCAAATGCTCACAAAAAGAAGAAAAAGGAGATGGATCCGAGCTTTCTTCGAATTTTGGCAATCCTTCGGGAAGTGAGAATTAATATTCCGTTTATTGACGCCATTCTCCAAATGCCGAATTATGTGAAGTTCTTCAAGGACATACTCTCCAACAAGCAGAAGTGGGAAGAGAATGAGACGGTGTGCCTCACGGAAGAATGCTCCGCCGTATTACTCAATAAATTGCCAACTAAGCTCCAAGATCCCGGGAGTCTCACAATCCCATGCACAATTGGATCCCTATCATTCAAGAAGGTGTTATGTGACTCGGGGGCCAGCATCAATCTTCTTCCATACTCACTGTTTAAAAAGCTAGGCCTTGGAAATCCCAAGCCGACCTCAATGAGCCTTCAACTAGCCGACCGATCGATCAAGAGGCCCAAGGGGATAATCGAAGACGTTATTGTCCAAGTCGACAAGTTTTATTTTCCCGTTGATTTCGTAGTACTCGACATGGAAGAAGATGTGGAGGTACCATTAATCCTAGGGAGACCATTCCTAGCCACGGGTAAGGCGGTAATTGACATTGCTAATGGTAAGCTTACCTTGAATGTGGGCGATGACAAAGTTACCTTTGATGTTTACAAAGTCCTTAAACATCCTATTGATCATGACTCGTGTTATCGAATTGATACATTTGACCATTTGATTGTTGAGTATTTACAGGACAATACAATTGAAAATTCTCTCGAACAGAATCTTATGAAATCCATGCAAGTGGACTCGGAGAAAGATGATCTAGTGGAAAAGGTTCTAAGCTTGGAGTACAAATCTTCCTCTCATTCAGGAGGATTCATC
Source organism: Buddleja alternifolia (assembly GCA_019426215.1). NCBI lineage: Eukaryota > Viridiplantae > Streptophyta > Magnoliopsida > Lamiales > Scrophulariaceae > Buddleja > Buddleja alternifolia. The sequence goes on along the minus strand of CM033408.1, from coordinate 16,237,885 downwards.
AAAGTTGATAGATCATTGTCAGGATCACCTCGCCCATCTATTGAAGAACCCCTCCCCTCCCACCTTAAATATGTGTACTTGAACGATGACGAAACACTCCCATTGATCATTTCCTCATCTCTTTCAGGATCACAAGAAGAGCAATTAATGACGGTGTTGAGATCTCACAAACGGGCTTTTGGGTGGAAACTTGCGGACATCAAAGGCATTAGTCCAGCGATATGTATGCACAAAATACTTATGGAGGACTCCACCAAGCCTACACGCCAACCCCAAAGGAGATCAAACCCACAAATCCAAGAGGTAGTAAAGAAGAAAGTGATTAAACTGCTCGACTCAGGTATAATCTATCCTATTTCTGATAGTGCGTGGGTAAGCCCTACACAAGTGGTGCCTAAGAAAGGGGGGATAACGGTAATTGAGAATGCGAATAATGAGCTTATCCCAACTCGTATAATTAGTGGGTGGCGAGTATGTATAGATTACCGTAAGTTGAATGATGCCACACGTAAGGATCATTTCCCCCTCCCCTTTATTGACCAAATGCTTGAACGATTAGCCGGGCATGATTTCTATTGTTTTCTAGATGGTTACTCCGGCTATAATCAAATTGCCATAGATCCTGAGGACCAAGAGAAAACCACTTTCACTTGTCCTTATGGCACATTTGCTTATAGAAGGATGCCATTTGGCTTGTGTAATGCCCCGGCCACTTTTCAAAGATGCATGATGGCTATTTTTCACGATATGGTTGAAGATTTCCTTGAAATTTTTATGGATGACTTTTCTGTTTTCGAAACAATTTTTGATATCTGTCTTGCTCATCTAAATGTTGTGCTTAAACGTTGTGAAGAAACCAACCTTGTTTTGAATTGGGAAAAATGCCATTTAATGGTCCGGGAGGGGATTGTACTTGGCCACAAGATCTCTCAAAAAGGGATCGAAGTGGACCAAGCCAAGATTGAGGTCATTGAAAAACTTCCCCCGCCCACATCGGTAAAAGCTGTTAGGAGTTTCCTCGGGCATGCTGGTTTCTATAGGCGATTCATCTTGAATTTCTCTAAAATTGCGAAACCGTTGTCTAATTTGCTTGTTAAAGATGCACCTTTTGATTTCAATTCTTCTTGTATGCAGGCCTTTCTTGATTTGAAGGAACGCTTGGTTTCCGCCCCTATCATGTCATCCCCCGATTGGAGCTTACCATTCGAATTGATGTGTGATGCAAGTGACACCGCGGTTGGAGCGGTCCTTGGCCAAAGGAAGGAAAAGGTATTTCGAACCATTTACTATGCTAGTAAAACTCTTAACGATGCACAATTAAATTATGCCACCACGGAAAAAGAATTACTCGCCATAGTCTTTGCATTCGATAAATTCCACTCTTACCTCGTGCTAAACAAAGTGATAGTTTACACCGATCATTCGGCTTTAAAATATTTGCTTGCCAAGAAAGATGCTAAACCAAGACTTCTTAGATGGATTTTGTTACTCCAAGAATTTGATTTAGAGATAAAAGACAAGAAAGGCACCGAAAATGTAGTAGCCGACCACCTCTCACGATTAGAGCTAGTGAATGATCCGTTAGATGAGACACCAATTCGTGAGGAATTCCCAGATGAACACCTCCTTGCTATTTCTGAAAAAATTTCACCTTGGTATGCTAACTTTGCCAATTACATTGTTACGGGCCGTCTTCCCCCGGATATCACTTTTCATCAAAAGAAGAAATTTCTATCTGATGTAAAGCAATATCTTTGGGACGAACCCTTTTTATTCAAAGTTTGTGCAGATGGTTTAATTCGACGTTGCATACCCGAAACAGACGTGCATGCTATCCTATCTCATTTTCATGATATGGCGGTAGGTGGCCATTTTGGGCCTTCCAAAACGGTAGCTAAGATCCTCCAATCAGGTTTCTTCTGGCCTAATCTTGTTAAAGATGCACATCATTATGTCAAATCTTGTGATCGCTGTCAACGAATGGGGAACATCTCTAAACATCATTAAACGCCCTTAAATAGCATGTTAGAGTGTGAGTTGTTTGATGTATGGGGTGTGGATTTCATGGGCCCTTTCCCCAGTTCTTGTTCAAATAAATATATCCTTGTTGCGGTAGACTATGTCTCCAAATGGGTGGAAGCCGTGGCCTTGCCTACTAATGATGCTCGGGTTGTCACTCGTTTTCTGAAGAAGCATATTTTTACTCGATTTGGAACTCCCCGAGCCATCATTAGTGACGGGGGCACCCACTTCTGCAACAGGCAGTTTGAACTTTTATTGACCAAGTACGGGGTGAAGCATAAAATTTCGACCCCATACCACCCACAAACTAGTGGCCAAGTGGAGGTCTCGAATAGGGAGATTAAGCGTATTTTAGAAAAAACTGTCAACGCATCAAGGAAGGATTGGTCCCTTAAATTGGATGATGCTCTTTGGGCTTATCGGACCGCCTATAAAACCCCAATTGGCATGTCCCCGTATCGTCTTGTTTTTGGCAAAACATGTCACTTGCCCGTTGAACTCGAGCATCGTGCTTATTGGGCCATTAAGTTTCTAAATTTTGACTCTCAAAGTGTAGGTACACAACGTTTGCTACAACTCAACGAGCTCGAAGAATGGCGTCATCTTGCCTATGAGAACGCAAAACTCTATAAGGAGCGGACCAAAATGTGGCATGACAAACATATTCTCCCCCGGGAATTCCACAAGGGAGAGCGGGTGTTGCTATACAACTCTCGACTCCGACTCTTCCCCGGGAAGCTTAAGTCTCGATGGTCGGGCCCATTTTTTATTTCCCAGGTCTATCCATCCGGCGCCGTTGAGCTTACAACAGATAAAGGACATACTTTCTTGGTCAACGCTCAACGTCTAAAACCTTACTTAGGGATGGATGGACCAAGAGACAAAGAGTCCTTCATCCTCGCGGACCCTTTGTGATTCTTCGCTTTCAGTCGAGCTAATGACTCTAAACTAGCGCTTCTTGGGAGGCAACCCATGTTTTCTTTCCGTTTCCTTTTCTTTTTCCCTTATTATCCCGTTTGTTGCTTTATTTTCTAGTCTTACAACTTTGTTAGTTTGTGTTTTAAGTGTTTTGTCTCTTCCCTTTTGAAACAGGAAATGAAATTCTTTACAAAACTATTCCGAAAGGGGCGCCCAAGCGCCGAGAAAACAGGCGCCTAGGCGCCCGATTCTGAAAGGGGCGCCCAAGCGCCGAGAAAACAGGCGCCTAGGCGCCCGATTCTGAAAGGGGCGCCCAAGCGCCGAACAACGCCCGCCTAGGCGCGGGCATTACCACTCAAACAAAACCAGGTACGCTGTGTCGCGCGCCTAGGCGCCCGATTCTGATTTAAACACATATGTGGGTCAAAACGGTCAAAATTCTCCCAAAATCTTCACAACTCCTCTCCCACGCGATTTCCGGCGACTCTCTCACCATTTCCGGCCATTTCCACCGTATTTCACCGCCACTTTCCATCAACATAATTCGTTGCACAAGAGGCTCTTCTTTCACATCGACTCGGTGAGAAAATTTTGGGGATAAAAGGTGAGTTTTGGCTTTACCCTTCTTCCATTTTCGATTCATAGCCGACGAGTAAGTGCCTTGCATTATATTTTGAGGATTAATTGGGGCATTGTCCGATTGTAGATTGATTTTTTTTTTTGTTATTGCATTTGAGGGCTTTTATTGGATTTGTGGGTTGTAATAAAAAATTGGGGGTTGTTGTTGTTGAATTGGATGGTCTATTGTTGCTAAATCCGTGGGTTGTTATCAATTTGTGGGTTGAAATTGAATTTGTGGATTGTTGCTAGAGTGTGGGTTGCTCTCTGATTTTGGTGTGTTGTTGGGCGTTGATGATTGTTGTATTTGGTTGGTTGCATTTGGGTTGATTTGAGTAGTTAAGAGGTTGATAATTGTTGTTGCAAATGACGAGAACTACCAACAGACCGTCCAAGGGTAAGAAAAAAGTGGGTGAGGGTTCCTCTAATGAGCCCGAGACTCCCGATAATACCCGTTTTGAAAACCCCCAAGTCCAAATTATGTGTCAGAGTTTGAGCACCCCCCGCACCCTTATTAAGGAGCACTATTTAACCACCCGGGGACAGCCCTCTGTGCACGAATTGATACAGTTTCATCGCTTACAGTTTTTCTGTCAAAAGACCGAGGCCATTCATCTTCCTTGGGTTCTGGAATTCTTCAGCTCCGGGGTTTATGATGAGATTGAGACACGAGGATGGCTGGGGACTACCCTTTTGGTCCGGGGCAAACATGCCAATTATGAGTTGGGACAGATTAGGGAGAGCATAGGCACCCCGACCCCTCAGACATGCGAGTTCACCACTCTTTACAATGCAGGGCGCCTCCGAGTTAGCCTGTCGGATATTTTGCAGGTTATTGGCCGAGAGGGGTGGGAAAGGGTACCCGGAGAAGCTCATGTCCCCCGTAGGGCTCTATTACCCGAGGCTGCTTTCTGGCTCGACTTCATCCGATTCAATTTAATGCCGAGTACCAATCGATCAGAGGCAAACAAGGAACGGGCCACCCTCATCTACGCTATTATGTCCAAGAAAGCTGTGGACTTTGCCCGGGTAATCCACAAGTCTTTGACGGACCACTTTAGAAAGTTGAAGAATGAGTTAGGGCCGTTGATTAACAAAGAATTGGCTAAGCAAAAGAGAGAAGGTCCCACTCGGAAGATTCCCATCATTCTCCCGTCACTGATCACAGCTTTATGCAAGGCGGCTAAGGTTCCCACATTTCCTTTGGAGCGTACTGAGCTTCCTGGTTCTTATCTCACCGTGGTAGATGACGACTCCCAGGCTCCTCCATCACCAGCTACTTCCAAGAGGCCTCGCCCGTCTTCATCCCGGTCTACTAGCTCCCCATAGTTTCCACCTATGGATGCCGCCGCCATTAGACAATTAAAGGATGAATTGAGGGAGGAGTTGCGAGATGAGATGAGGGTGGTCATGTCCGACACTTGTGCTTATTTCCATCAGCTTTTTGTAGAGCATGATGCGTTTGTCGGTTGGGGGCCGTTTGATTATTCTGCTCCTCCACCTTACCCGCACCCCCCGCCTCAGCAGCCAGCAGATATGCACGAGTCAGGTGCTCATGTTCCTGAAGGAGGTGATGATGAGGTTCATAATGATGAGGGTAGCCCGTTGATTGATTTGGATGATCTCGGCGGAGAGGATGAGGATTACATTGACCGTTTTGGCACCACCGATTAGGCTTATCTTGTTTTATTTCCATGCATGTTTCTTTTTGTTTTTGGATACCTTTTGTTGGGATGTTGGATATTTTATGTTTTATGTTTGGATGCTTGATGTTTTCTTTCCATGCATGTTTCTCATTTTTGTTTGTCTTGTTTCGTTTTATTCTATTCTATCCATTGTTTGATGCTTTGTATGGCTAGCATTTGTTTACCTATGTAGTGATCGACACAGTGATTGCCATCCGTGGACTTGATTGCCTTAAGTGGACTCGGGTTTGCTTTTCAGCTTCCCTATGGTGACGTGTACTTTGCCCTTCTCTTTTTCAAACATTGGGGACAATGTTCATGATAAGTGTGGGGGGGTATACTAGATCCATTATAGTCATGTTGATTCATGTTTTACATATTTCGGTCCAAGTTTGGGGGGTGCTGTACCTCTACATGTGAAATGTGTGCAATTTTAATTTTTTTTGGATAGAATTTCAACCCTTCACTTGAGGCATTGAGTATGGTTAATTTGAATACATGGTATGTTTTCTCTATCAATTTGGTTTTTAATGGCTATACACATCGTTTCTTGCTTATGGGATCCTAACTAGACTAGATTAACCTTAAGATGATTCACATATGCACCTAAATCGAAGGTAGAGGAGTTGAGTGGGCAATCATTTTGAAACACTTAAAGGCTTGATCCCGGAAATATCAACTTAGAATTTTCACATGTGTTATGAGTTGAGAACGTTAACTTTGTGTGCTTAATAATAATAAAAAGAGGTTGAAAATTGGTATGACTGAAAAAGTCAGGCTTAATAGATACTGGGGGCGAAGAGCACCATGCCTAGAATACTGTACTATTTTGCTAATTTGAGCTAAGCTCAAGCCAATGCAAGTGTTAAGTGAATAAGGACCTAGTTTGATTTTGTGGCCTTTGACACTCGAGCGATTAAGCCCTTAGGAATGTCTCCACATTTGATACCCTAAAGCCATCTGGTTTAGGAGTTATTAGCCTAAAACTCGTTACACGGGTGTCATAGAAAGCCTAAGAGGATCAAACATTGCACATGGTCTAGCCTCTAATGTTTCGAGTTGAAAGTGCATAAGATAAATCCGAAAGTGGAATGAAGTGATAAATTTTTAAGTGGCTATGAAGTTGTATTCAATTCTCGTACCATGTGAATAATCAAAAGTTGATAAATATTGGGGTTAATATTTGAAAAGTGGTAAGAATGCCACTTGACTATAATACTTGAGATTTATTACACTACACCCTTAGGATGATCTTTTCAATGTTAAGGCGTAACATGAGCAAATGTGTGATGTGTATATATTTGTAATATGAGCTTAAACAGATGAATTCATACCATTGTGTGCTATTAATCATTGTAATTTACGTTGAGTGATCGGGGTTGAAAATCTTTCGATTTTGTGGGTATATCGTCTGCAAACCCTCACGAGACTATAACTCGTCCTTTGAGGTAACTAAAAGGTTCAAAGGCTTGTTGCATTCGCTAAATGCAACCGTTTACTCCACGAAAGTGAGTTAGGTAGTTTTCTTTTTGTTTCTCTCTTTGATTGATGTGTTTCCTTATCTTAGAACTCTTATTGCTCGAGGACGAGCAATTGATAAGTGTGGGGGTGTTGATAAGAGGCATTTTTACGTGTTTTTAAGCCCCTTTGCGTTTATGTTTTAGGTTCATTTATCGCTTAATTCTTGCTACATGTGCGTTTAATTCGTGCATTAAGTGATTTCAGGTCTTAAATGGATACAATCGAAGAACGGGATGAAAAACGACGTATAAAACAAGTTCAGGCCAATTTGCCTCTGTTGTCCACGCCCAGGCGCCAGTATTACCACGCCTAGGCGCCGGAAAAGATGCAAATAACGTCAACATTCTTCTTTCCGCGCCTAGGCGCCGTTCTGTCCACGCCTGGGCGCCGTATCTGCACCAGTTTCCACGTTCGAGCGATATTTTATTATTTTTAGAGACCGAATTGGATGAAGTTTCCTTCTACAAAGTTGTAGAACTATGTGTTAGCTTCAAATGAGGACTTGAATCATCCAAATCGGAGTTTTGTGGAGAGAGTTATGAAGGAAATACAATTACTGCACCAGACAGAGGCAAATACTCCCAACATTCTGCTGATGGCGCCCGAGCGCCATAATTCCCGCGCCTAGGCGTGGCCACATCCGAGATTTGATTCCTTTCAGCCAAAAGATCATCATTTGATGGGGGAATGGAACATTTAAAGCCAAGAGGTCATCACATGTATGGGAGGGATGTCATAAGTATGTTTCTTACTAGATCTACTTTAGGGAATTTTATACTACTCACTTTAAGAGTAGTGGAGGACACACTAGGGGGGGCACACACTAGGAGCTGATTTGTTGTGGTCTTCTTAAGGCATTTTTGGGCAATTGACCGAGACATCTTGAGGAGGAGGGAGAGAGAGGCATTTTGGCCATCACTTTTCACTCATCATCATTCATCACCATTTTCTTCATCACTTTTGGAGGGGAACAAAGGGAGAGGAGCTAAGGATTGAAGATCAAGAGCAAAGATCCATCATCAATCAATTGAGGGAGTTTTAATTATTTGCATTTACATTGTTAGGAATTTCATGTTAGAAGTTTTGATGATGACAATTAAGTTTTTGTTAGACCCCAAAAAGTTGTAAGTTTATTTTTTGTAGAAAACTTGTATAGGCTTTGAAGCGTTAGACTTGTAATAGATTTATTAGGCTTTGTTATCTTACTTTAGAGTGTTAGGCAAAATAGTCTTAGGCTGAGCGTCTGATGATTTCTGAGTGAGTTTATCAGTGGTAAAGTTCGAAGACTCAAGCGCCTGATCTCAGAAGATAGATACAGTCTCCAAGCGTCCACTTTGGCCAGCTATATCAAGCGTTACCTTATGGGACAGAAGTGATTTCACCGGAATTTACTTCTAAGTCCAGAAGGAGTTTAATGCAAATATTCTCAAAGCATTAAATACCAACGGGTATTAATTTCAAATGCATTAAATGTTGATAAGAGCATTTAATATGATAAGCAATGTCAGACGTACGGAGAAGCCACCCTATTTGACTGTCAACTATCTCAGACTGCAGCACCAACTTTCGTGCAGCAGATTTTCAGGAAAAAGGACAAAAGCTGTTCACTCGCGAAAGTGAGAGACACGCGCCAGTGCATGTGTCAAACGGACACTTTCTCCAAGAATACCTATAAATAGGACTTCAACAACAAACAAAAATACAAGCAACAATTTTATCAAAGCCAAATTGCTGTTGCATTAAAATCTCATCCCTTAAACTCTCAGAAAAGCCAGAAACTTCAAGAAACATCCAAATTGCTTTTCTTATATTCCTGAGACAGTCAACAAATATCTCAAACATTCTTTTTGCAGAAACCAGATTCCTATTGAGATATTACCAAGTTGTTTGAACTTCATCAAAATCAAACAAACCTTTTAGAAAATCCCATCCAAGCCTCGCGATCTGTGTGAAGTCGAAGTTGGATACTTGCATCATTTCTGGGTGAAAGAAGCAAGAGGGTTGAAGTGATTTGAAGCAGAAATCTGTGTGATCAAGGAGCTCAAGTCATCGACATCCATCTCTCCCTAATTTGTAGAAGATTCTGTGTGATTCTTTGAGAATCATTTTAGTGGATTGCCTCCAAGTGCAAAGGAGAAGAAGGACGTAGTTGGGATTACACCACCCAACGAACCTTACAAATATTGTGTTATTTACTTTTCAGTCATTTCATTCATCTATCATATCACTGCATAAGTAAAACACAATCAAAAGCTAAGCACCTAAGAAACATCTTGTGACGCTAAAACTTTCAAAGAGAAGACTCCAAAATCATTCCGCTGTGCTAACCCTGATTAAAAGAACTGAACGCTTAACCTACAAGGTCAAAGTATTCAATTCCTGAAGTCTAAGTTAACTTTATAAAACAGTCTTCATTAGACGCTTCACAAAGTCTCAAATATCTTATGTGAACGCTAAGGTGAAGCGTCACACTCTTCAAGCGCCTATCATTTCAAGCGTCCAAATACGTTTAATACGAAATCCTTTTTTAAGTCGAAAAAGACTTAAAGGGTCTATTCAACCCCCCCTTCTAGACCCTTTCGTATGCCACTTGGGACCAACAAGTGGTATCAGAGCGGTTAATTTTGAAATTTTTAAAATTTCCAAGCATAACTGCTTGTTTAGATCTTTTTCTTTCAAAATCTAGTTTTTTTTTAAAGCTTAGATATGGCATTTGCTAAAGTTCCCAAATTGACAGAATCAAATTTTGACACATGGAAAGTCAAAGCATTTACGTATTTATGTTCATGCGATGATGACATGTGCGATATTATTTCAGATGGGCCAATCAAAATATACAAAGTTATCACAAGAGCGCCTGGAGCCACAGAAGAAACCCCTGATGGTTACGTTGAAAAACCAAAACAAGAATGGTCTCCAGATGAGCGTCGAAGAGCTAACTTGGACAATGTTGGTCGCAACGCTCTGTATACGGCTATTGGTGATAATGATAACTTATTCAATAAAATCAAATCTTGCAAAACGACTAAAGAAATATGGGATAAGCTGGCTACAATCTGTGGTGGTTCAGCTCAAATCAAAGAAAACAAACTTTCCATTGCTAAGGAAAAGTTTAACGGATTTAAGATGCTACCCAATGAAACACTAGAGCAATTGGATATAAGATTCACAGCTCTTGTTACAGAACTTACGTCATTGGGAATGGACTTACAGAATCGAGAAATGGTGGTTAAGATCTTTAGAAGTCTACCAAGTAAATTCTTGATGAAGACAACAGCTATGAGAGAATCAAACATGCTGGATCTCCTAACTCCAGAAGACGCCTTTTCAGAGATAAAAGCTTTTGAGTTCGAGTTGAACTCTGCTAGTGACATTGTGAGTAATCCAGTGATTGAATCTGGAGCTCTCATTGCATCAATCAAAGGCAAATCGGGTAACAAAGGAAAGAATTCGGACATTAATGAGGAAGAAGAGTTGGCTTTGCTGAATAGATTCAGGAAGTTCTTGAGATATGAAAAGAAAGGAAAAGGTCCTAATAATCAAGGACAAAGTTCATATCAAGCGCCTTCTCCCATACAACAACAGTTTCAAGCGCCTCAATATTCTGTTCCTTTACCTCAAGCGCCTACTCAATATCAAGCGTCTACTCAAAATCTTCCAGCTCCAGTGGTTTCTAAACCACACACTGCAAGGCTAACAAGTGAACAAAAAATGAAAACCAATCTTTGTTATAATTGCAGGAAACCGGGGCACTACCAGGTAAATTGTCCCTATCCAAATGTATCCAAGCCCTCAAGGCAGGATTACTTGGATAGAAACCAATTCAGGAGCAACCTTCGACAACAAGGTTTGCTTGCGGAATCAGAACCAGCATCAGCACCTGAAGATTTAGAATCATCAGACGAAAGTAGTGATGATGATGGCCGATAGATGACTCAGCGCTCATATGTCTCATGGCCAGAGATGATGAAGCGTCCCCTGAGGTAATCAATGAATTATCAATTCCTCTTTCTTATGATGAATTACTTGACAAAGTCAAAGAATATTACAATGAATGTCAAGAAGCTGCCAAAATATATCAAAATGATCTCGCTATTATTTCATCACTCAAAAACGATAAAGTAACGCTCAGAGCAGAGTTGCAAATTCAGCAACAGTGCATTGAGAAAAACCAATCGCTTGAGAGTGAAGTTATTCAATTGAGAGGTGATATTGATATAATAGTCAAGAGAGAAGCTGATCTGATGGCTAGACTTGCCAAGTCAGAACAGCTCATCTCATCGTTGTCCAAAGCATCCAGAAAGCTCGACAATGTGACTGAAATAACAAGGTTGTTTGGAGAAAAGACCGGTTTAGGATGCAATGAATTCGGTAAACAACCAAACAAACCTAATGTTACGGCAAACAACAAAGGAAAGGGTGTTTTCTTTGTTAAGAAAGTTCACAAGGTCAAACTCAAAATGAACCAAGGGACAATGGTAAGAGGCCAAATGAGAAAGTCAAAACTAACTCAGACAAGGGTAAGGCTAAAGCAAATGATCCACAAAGACAGACTCATCCAAACGCTCAAAAAGCTAAGGATAAATCTAGTCACTGTGAATCAAGCGCTAAGCGTCTAGCACCAAACGTGCAACTCAAGCCAGAGCCAAGGAAATACCAGCGTCGATATCCAAAACAGTCAAGATCATATTATCGATACTATGATAATTATGATTATGACTATTATTATAATCGTGGATATTATTATACATCCAAAAATTACACACAGCACAAGGTGAAACCCAAAAAGGCCAATATTCCTACTATGAAGACAAGGCAAATTTGGGTTCCTAAAGTTCTAATTAACACTAACAAGGATACTAATGTTGAAGGACCCAAGCAACAATGGGTACCTAAACAGAAATAGAACTTCCCTTTTGATTGCAGGTACCTAGAGCTAAAGTCAATACATCTGTTTGGTATTTTGATAGTGGATCGTCAAGGCACATGACAGGTTCCAAAGATCTTTTGATCAACTATCAAGCTGCCAATGGTCCTCAGGTTGTATTTGGTGATAACTCCAAAGGTAAAACCAAAGGTATAGGTACTGTGCATAGGGGGAACATCATGATAAGTGATGTTTATTTTGTTGAGGGTCTAAAGCACAATTTATTAAGCATAAGTCAATTCTGCGATAAAGGCTTTGAAGTCATATTCTCAAGTGACTATTGCTATATAAACGACGCTAAGACTAAATCTACTAAACTAAAAGGAAAAAGGAATAACAATGTATATTTGGTAGATTGGGGTTCAACACTTGATAACAACCCAACATGCTTTGTTGCTAAAAATGAATCTAAAATGGGTTGGTTATGGCATAGAAAAATGAATCACCTCAACTTTAAGACAATCTCTCAGCTTATAAGTCAAAATCTTGTAGAGGGATTGCCAAATGGACCATTTCATAAGGATCGCCTCTGTGACGCTTGTCAAATGGGTAAACAAGTTAAATCATCTTTCAAGAGAAAACCTCATCTATCTACTTCTAGAATACTTGAACTACTTCACATGGATTTGTTTGGACCTGTTCAAACAATCAGTGTAAGCGGTAAAAAGTATACTTTAGTGGTAGTAGACGATTTCTCTAGATTTACTTGGGTGGAATTTCTTTCATCCAAAGATGAAACATGTGACAAGTTAACAGCGCTTATTCGGCAACTTCAAACATTGAAAAATCTTAAGGTTGCAAGAATAAGAAGCGATCACGGTACTGAGTTTACTAACAAGGTTGTTGAGAAGTTTTGTGCAGAAAATGGAATACATCATGAGTATTCAGCTCCCAGAACTCCCCAACAAAATGGTGTTGCTGAGCGCCGGAACCGAACGCTTAAGGAAGCCGCTAGGACTATGTTAGCTGAATCTAAGCTTGCTCCTAGATTTTGGGCCGAAGCGATCAACACTGCTTGTTACACTCAAAATCGATGCATGATCAACAAACAGCATGGAAAAACTCCATATGAACTGTGGAAGGGACGTAAGCCAAATATTTCATACTTTCACGTCTTTGGTTCTAAATGTTTTATTCATAATAATGGATCCCAAAGCCTAAAGACTTTTGATCCTAAAGCGGATGAAGGAATCTTTCTAGGCTACGCCAAAAATGGAAAGAATTTTCGCATTCTCAATAAGATCAAATCGAAGGTTGAGGAATCTATTCATGTTGTGTTTGATGATGCTAACCAAGAGCCGAGTAAGGTAAGTATAAATGATGTAGGAGTTGAAGATCTATGTCATCAAGCGTCCAAAATTACTATTGATGAAGATACTGACGATGATGATGAGATCTCAGTGCCTCCTCCTAAGAATACTCGTGAAATCAATCTAAATTATCATGTAAGAAACACGGATGATCATGAAAAGAATGATCATCAAGTGCAAAGAAGGAATCATGAACTTGAAGCGCCAACGCAGGAGAATGGTCAAGCGAATGATTCTCAAGCGCCTGTTCATTCTCAAAACCCCTTCCAAACAGATAGACTATGGTTACGTGACCATCCACCTGAGCAAATCATTGGAGATATTGAAGCACCAGTTAGAACTAGAGCCGCTACATTTAATGAGGCTATGTTCGCAAGCTTTCTATCTCAAATGGAACCTAAGAAAGTGGATGAAGCGTTAAGTGATCCAAGTTGGATTGAAGCTATGCAAGAAGAGCTCAATCAGTTTGAGCGAAATAAAGTTTGGATGCTAGTACCAAGACCAACTCATCAAGGAGTTATTGGAACTAGATGGGTATATAGAAACAAGATGGATGAGGACGGCATTGTTGTAAGAAACAAGGCCAGACTCGTAGCTCAAGGATACTGCCAAGAGGAGGGCATTGACTTTGATGAGACTTACGCTCCTGTTGCTCGTCTTGAAGCAATCCGCATGTTTCTAGCGTACGCAGCGTTTAACAAGTTTACAGTATTTCAAATGGACGTAAAGAGTGCCTTCCTGAATGGTAAACTCCAAGAAGAAGTGTATGTGGAGCAACCTCCAGGATTCATCAACAATCATGGTAAGGGTATGGTTTACAAGCTCGAAAAAGCACTTTATGGGCTTAAGCAAGCACCTCGAGCATGGTATGACACTCTCTCTATCTTTCTTATTGGTAAAGGTTTTTCAAAAGGCAGCGTTGACACAACGTTATTTAAAATTACCAATGATGAAGATATTCTCTTAGTTCAAATTTACGTTGATGACATTATATTTGGTTCTACTAATAAGCGTCTGTGTGAGAAATTTTCGAAAATGATGCAAGAACAATTTGAAATGAGCATGATGGGTGAATTAACCTTCTTCTTAGGACTACAAGTTAAACAACTCCCTAATGGCATATTTATCAACCAAGCTAAATATACACGAGATATGATTAAGAAATTTGGTATGGAAAATGCATCATATTCAAAAATTCCAATGAGCCAAACGCTTAAGTTAGATAAAGATGAAAGTGGAAAGAAAGTTGATATCACTAATTATAGAGGTATCATAGGATCACTTCTTTATCTCACTGCCAGTAGACCTGATATTATGTTTTCGGTATGTATGTGTGCACGATTCCAAGCTGATCCTAAAGAGTCACACTTGACTGCTGCCAAGAAAATCCTTAAATACCTAAAAGGCACACAACATGTGGGCTTATGGTATCCCAGGGATTCTCCTTTTGAACTAATCGGTTACTCAGATGCAGATTTTGCAGGTTGCAAAATAGATCGTAAAAGCACTAGTGGTACTTGTCAATTCTTAGGTGATAGGTTAGTTTCATGGCATAGCAAGAAACAACAATCCATAGCTACCTCCACAGCCGAAGCTGAGTATGTAGCTGCAGGAAGTTGTTGTGCACAAGTTCTATGGATGAGGCAACAACTTAGAGATTACGGAACAATCTTAGGACCAACTCCCATTCATTGTGATAACCAAAGCGCTTTAGCCATGACTCAAAACCCTGTTCTTCATTCAAGAACCAAACACATTGACATTAGATACCATTTCCTTCGTGACCACGTTCAAAAGAAAGATATCTCCATGCACTTCATTGGAACTGACAAACAACTGGCAGATATTTTCACCAAAGCACTCAATGAACAACGTTTTCTCACTTTAAGAAGTGAACTAGGTATGATTGATTTAAACGCTTGATCATGAAGCATCATATTTTATTAGGCATATAATTTAGGGGGAATCCACTTAAGTTATATCTCACAATATTCTTAAACAAATTTTTTACTTGATCATAACTGTAAGCGTCAATGATAAAAATTTTTTTGGATGCATAATCATCAACGCTCAGCTCTATGTTTGCATAAAATATTGAATGCTCAAAATATTGAAAAGTCTTTTGACTTCAAGCGTCCATCTTATCAGCTAAGCGCTGAATAGTTTATCAAAAATTTATAAAATATTTTCGTTACAAGCCATGCATAAAATTTTTCAAACTTCTTTCAAGGTCGTGGGTAGACTCAAAGGTCTATTTTGTAATCTACTCACACGCCTCTATCACATCAAACTGGCGGGTACTCAAATTTTTTTAAAAATGACGGTTCAGAGATAGCACGTGTTTGTGTACGTGTCAGTGTACAAACATGCGCGTGTGTTACACTCTGAAAATACCAAACGTTAATTTTTTTTTAACTCGGATGTCAAATCTTTATATATGAGAATTACCAAATGTAACTTCTCTCTTTTACACAAAACTCGCGTCCGCAGTTAATAAATTTATGGCTAAGATTCAACAGTTATTACACGTGTTTAAATCCTACTAAGACTACATAACACAAGTTTCAAAAACTCTTTACTATGTCATTTAAAACACAAACTCTGCAGAAAAAGTAACTTACTTTCTATTCACGCATATCTGCAAATCTCTCTTTATCTCTCTCAATACAACAGAAAATCTCAGTTCATCTTCTTCGTTTAAACAAAAAATGGCACCAAAGAAATCATCATCTACTTCTGCTGAAACTACCATCAAGGTAACTGAAGGTCTTGTTGTCGACTGGAAATTCCTATATGAACAAACTCAGATCAACCTGACGGACGTAATGGACATGGTCGTCCAAGCTGGGCTCAAACCCTTCTTAACCCAATACTCTTATATGTTTCCTACTGAAGTTGAAACTTTCTGGAAGACTGCTACCCTTTCAGAGGACAAGAAGTCCATCTCTTGTAAAATTCCCTTCTCCAAGAAGGAGTCTCCAAAGGAATTCATCCTATCTGCTTCCACCATTGCCAAGAACTTCAATTTGCCTAATGAGGGTGAGGCACTGGATTCTGTTACGTTAAAACAAATTAAGGAAGCATGGGCAATCATGAGTGCGTACGACGACGTTCCTTACACTCAATACTTCGAGAAGAAAGATCTGGTGTCCAAATATCGGTTATTGGCTGATTTCTGCAGCAAGATCATAGAATGCCGCGTGGGAACCTTTGATAAGGTAAATCCTGTCCAATTTCAGATGATGGTTGCTATACTCTTCAACATCAAAATCAACTGGAGTGAGTACATCTTCGGACGGTTTCGGGACAGTCTAAGCGCTTCAAATAAGCCTTATGGACTCATCCTGAGTGACATCTTGTTTAAATCGAATTGTGTGTACTCGTCTGGACTTCCGTTGAATAAGTCCAAGTTGTTGGGAAAAAGGATTCTAACCAATATGTTCAATCCTCCAAAAGTTAGTGGTGCGGCTAGACCCCTATCTGAGCGACTGGAAGAACGCCAACTGCTTGCTCAAAAGGCTGAGAGACCAGTGCCAGAGGAAGTTGTGAAGCGTCCAGCAGCAACGAAGAAGAGAGCCCCCAGAAAACCCAAAGTTAAAATTGCCGTCCCCTCTCAAAAGATTGATGAGGAAACTGATGAAGATGCCGAGGACAAGTTGCCTCTCAAAAGACGAAAGCTTGAAGGGATCATTAAGCAAATAGACTTTGAAGAACCAGCTGTTGATCCTCCCGCTCCTCCGGCTAAACTAGTTGAAGGAATCAACATTAAGAAAATCTTTAAGCGTTCCAGGACTAGCAAGCGTCAAGCTACTCCTGAAGAGCCTGAGACAGTTGAGCCAAGCGCTCAAGTTGCAGTTGAGCCAAGCGCTCAAGTTGCCGTTGAGCCAAGCGCTCAAGTTGCAGTTGAGCCAAGCGCTCAAGTTGTAGTTGAGCCAAGCGCTCAAGATGCTGCTGTTGAGCCAAGCGCTCAAGAAACTGCTGTTGAGCTTAGTTCTCAGGGTAAGTTTATTTCTTCCCACAGCATTTCTATTCCTACATCTGTAGAAGATCCTGCTCTTATAGAGGATGGCTCTTGTTTTTCAGCTATAGTTCCAGCTGCTGCTGAAGTGTCCACAGATGTTCTGTTGGATGTGGACCTGACTGAAGTTGTAGCTATCGCTCAAGATGTTGCCGCTCAAGTAGCTGCAATTGAACCTGAGGAACCTGCTACTTTACCAGAGGCACGTTCAGCAGATCAGAACGCTGCTGAAGACGTTAGAGCTCCTCGTCACTTCTTTCAACTCGATCCGCTGAAGACAATTGATCATTCAATTAACTATATGCCCCCAGCGCTCGACGAAGATTTCATTCCTGCAGGATATAATATAGAAAGATATATTGCTGCAGAAGCTGACGCTGCAAGTCTGATTGACTTTGACAGCACAATCAAAGCAACCGTTCTAGACAGACCAGGAGACAGACCTCCTAGATGTGCCGTGGATGTGGCTTACTATCTTGACAATGGCCACAGCAGACCAACTGGGTTCGCGTTAAGGGATTACACTGTTCGTGTGTATGATCCTCTCCGTCCTAGCTTTCTCAATCCCTCCGAGTCAGTCTTGAACAGAGAAGGTTACACACATTTCCCACAGACGGCTCACAGCCCTGAGAATCTTGCATCGGTCCGTCCTTTCTGTCTATGGAAAAATAAAGGGATTCATGCTGGTGAACGCCTTGAATCGTTGACCGCTCTGCTCCAGACTGAAGCTGATGATTACTTTGACAGCGTCTGGAATGCCAACTATCAGCCTGATAAGCACCGCTTTGAAGCCATAAGAGATATTCATCTTGAAGGTATTCGTGCTATGGTGAATGCTGGCACAGACTTCTGTATAAATGAAGTAAATTGGGTTGAAGCGTACATGGGACATAAATACACCTTCCCAGAGTTAGTCCAAGCTCCCCATCTTTTCGGCATAGGCATGCATGACAAGAAGCGTCAATTCGCCAAGTATTGCCTCCTGAAGCGTCAACAAAGACTCGGACCTGTCCTCAAGCTCCCAATTATTAGACATCAAATAGAACAATGTCTACGTCAAGCACTTCAGAGATTATCCATCACCCCTCTTCGGTTTAATGCTCAAGCGTCTTCCAGTGGTACAGTTGGTGAACGGTGCTTAAATCTTGCTCCAAGCCACTGTGAAGAAAACTTCAATCTGATGGTAAAGATCCTATCTCCCGTATCTCTCTTTGATAAAATCTTCACTGCCAATCTCAGATCTTGGAATGGCTCAGTGATCAATTCATTCAAAGGATATCCGCTGCTCCCTTCCATTAGCAGTGAGGTACTCAATCACTATGAGTATGTTCTTTCTCTGCTTGAAAGGAATCAAGAGCTCGCTCAAGCCATTTATCCGTATCTTGAAGAGTACTATGCGGACTGTGTGCCTACACATCGACGTCCTGCATCTCTTCCCTCAGATTGCTTGATTGGATTTTCCAGAACTCACTGCACAGATTCCCTATTCTCCATCGCTCAAGCGCCGTCCAAAGTTTTCCCAGATCATGTGCTGGATATCATTGGTCCAATGTACATCAGGGCCATTGATAGTCCTCTTCGCACATTTATCTCCGGTACTTGTATGTCCAGGACCAGACTCCTTGAACTCTTGGATTCTACATCCACCTCTTATGCCGACTCAGCAAGCTGGAACTTTCAATTCACTGACTTTCGCCAGCCTGAGTCAACGCTTGAGGAAGCGCCTGCTGAGACATCTGAAGCGTCCAAATCTGCAGATACCAGTATTCCTGACGCTCCTGAACATGCTACTATTGATAGTGCTGAAGATACTTCCCTGGCTATTCGAGGTACTGTTTTTGATCCAGCCTATCAAGTCCCTTTTGACTCTCTCAAACACTCATCACGGTTCAAGCGACCAGCTCCTCAAGTGGTTCAATCAGATGAGAGTCAAGCCTTCGGTCCCCTGCTTAAATCTGTTTTGGAGACAATTAGCGCTCAAGCTACTCAGAGTGAAGAATCTCTCCATTGGATTAAGGAAGACCTGGCAAAGATTGAAACTCACGTAATGAGCGCTCAGATTGCTCATATGCGTAGTTCAGCTCAAGCGGCAGTTGGTGAATGCAAACAAGACTTTCAAGAAATGCAGGATGCTGCCCACGCCACCCAACTTGCCATGAAAGAAGAACTTGAAAAGCGCCTTGCAACCCTTGAGATATCTGTGAATGACGCCACCAGCGCTAAGCTTCTTGTTATGCAGGAACGCTTCGACAAGCGTCTGGATGACATCACAGATTCCTTATCTCAAATTGCTCATCAGGTAAGTGTACTCACAAACCACTTCTTAAAATCTGATGATGGCAATAAGGGGGAAGAAAAGAAGAAAGGAGAAAAGCGGAAAGCGTCCAGTTCAAAAGTTGAAGATCCTCCGTCTGCTAAGCGTCAAATGCCTCCTTCTCAGTCTGCGCTTAATCTCCCGTCTTGGATAACTGCTCTGAAACAAAGTTCATCTGGAGCGCCCAGTAGTACACTAAGGGAACCTCCTAGAGCGTTATATCCAAACCTACCAATTCCTACAAGAGCACTGCTTGAACAGTTTGACATTCCTCTTCAGAGAACATCCATTTCAGAACCTACAGATCCACAGATCTTAGCTGAAGAAAGGAAGATGACTGATTTTAGCCAAGCTTTTCGAATCTGCCTAAGGTACATTGGTATCGACCCAACTGACTGGGATAATCACTTTAAAGTATTCAAAAAGAGACAACAAGAAGAAAACAAGCTTATCATCAACAAAGATCATGAAGCAATGATGATCTTGGAAGACAATCTGACTGAAGCTATCCGAGCTGAAATGTCCAAGCGATACAGAGTTAGACCAAGTCATTAAAGCTTTCTGATTTTACATTATCTATATTCTTGTCTCTTATATCTTTAAATATTCAGCTGTAAAAATGCTTTTAATTCTCGATAAATATGAAATGCATTTTTTTTTGCTGAAACATCTCGTTGAAGCGTAACTAACTTTAACTAACGTCTACTGATCAAAGCTAACTTTTACGTTTGGCTATCTAACTCTTGAACTATAAAAGAGTAAGTATTGCCATCATCAAAAAGGGGGAAATTGTTAGGAATTTCATGTTAGAAGTTTTGATGATGACAATTAAGTTTTTGTTAGACCCCAAAAAGTTGTAAGTTTATTTTTTGTAGAAAACTTGTATAGGCTTTGAAGCGTTAGACTTGTAATAGATTTATTAGGCTTTGTTATCTTACTTTAGAGTGTTAGGCAAAATAGTCTTAGGCTGAGCGTCTGATGATTTCTGAGTGAGTTTATCAGTGGTAAAGTTCGAAGACTCAAGCGCCTGATCTCAGAAGATAGATACAGTCTCCAAGCGTCCACTTTGGCCAGCTATATCAAGCGTTACCTTATGGGACAAAAGTGATTTCACCGGAATTTACTTCTAAGTCCAGAAGGAGTTTAATGCAAATATTCTCAAAGCATTAAATACCAACGGGTATTAATTTCAAATGCATTAAATGTTGATAAGAGCATTTAATATGATAAGCAATGTCAGACGTACGGAGAAGCCACCCTATTTGACTGTTAACTATCTCAGACTGCAGCACCAACTTTCGTGCAGCAGATTTTCAGGAAAAAGGACAAAAGCTGTTCACTCGCGAAAGTGAGAGACACGCGCCAGTGCATGTGTCAAACGGACACTTTCTCCAAGAATACCTATAAATAGGACTTCAACAACAAACAAAAATACAAGCAACAATTTTATCAAAGCCAAATTGCTGTTGCATTAAAATCTCATCCCTTAAACTCTCAGAAAAGCCAGAAACTTCAAGAAACATCCAAATTGCTTTTCTTATATTCCTGAGACAGTCAACAAATATCTCAAACATTCTTTTTGCAGAAACCAGATTCCTACTGAGATATTACCAAGTTGTTTGAACTTCATCAAAATCAAACAAACCTTTTAGAAAATCCCATCCAAGCCTCGCGATCTGTGTGAAGTCGAAGTTGGAATACTTGCATCATTTCTGGGTGAAAGAAGCAAGAGGGTTGAAGTGATTTGAAGCAGAAATCTGTGTGATCAAGGAGCTCAAGTCATCGACATCCATCTCTCCCTAATTTGTAGAAGATTCTGTGTGATTCTTTGAGAATCATTTTAGTGGATTGCCTCCAAGTGCAAAGGAGAAGAAGGACGTAGTTGGGATTACACCACCCAACGAACCTTACAAATATTGTGTTATTTACTTTTCAGTTATTTCATTCATCTATCATATCACTGCATAAGTAAAACACAATCAAAAGCTAAGCACCTAAGAAACATCTTGTGACGCTAAAACTTTCAAAGAGAAGACTCCAAAATCATTCCGCTGTGCTAACCCTGATTAAAAGAACTGAACGCTTAACCTACAAGGTCAAAGTATTCAATTCCTGAAGTCTAAGTTAACTTTGTAAAACAGTCTTCATTAGACGCTTCACAAAGTCTCAAATATCTTATGTGAACGCTAAGGTGAAGCGTCACACTCTTCAAGCGCCTATCATTTCAAGCGTCCAAATACGTTTAATACGAAATCTTTTTTAAGTCGAAAAAGACTTAAAGGGTCTATTCAACCCCCCCCTTCTAGACCCTTTCGTATGCCACTTGGGACCAACAACAGCTATCCAATGTTCCTTGCCTGAGTTTGCTTGAAATTAACTAACAACGCTTACCGAATAAGCAATGTCAGGTCTAGTACACAGCATTGCATACATCAGGCTACCCACTGCTGATGCATAGGGTACATTGCTCATTTCATTTCTATCTTCCTCACTTTGAGGACACATAGTTTTTGAGAGATGTATCCCATGCCTTATTAGCAGGAACCCTTTCTTAGAATCCTCCATCCTATATCTCTTTAGGACCTTTTCTAAGTAAAGGGCTTGAGAGAGCCCTATCATTCTATGTGTTCGATCTCTGTAGATTCGAATCCCTAGAATATAAGTTGCCTCTCCCAAGTCTTTCATGGAGAAAGTACTCGAAAGCCACTTTTACAGTGGTGAGCATGCCTATATCATTCCCTATGAGTAATATGTCATCTACATATAACACAAGGAATGTTATCTTGCTCCCACTAACCTTCTTGTAAACACATGGCTCGTCTTCGTTCTTGATGAAGTCAAATCCTTTGACAGCTTCATCAAAACGTAGATTCCAGCTACGGGATGCTTGCTTGAGTCCATAAATGGATCTCTCAAGCTTACACACCTTATGAGTATGCTCCTCGGATACAAAACCTTTAGGCTGTTTCATATAGATATCCTCTTATAGGAATCCATTTAGGAAAGCAGTTTTTGACATCCATTTGTCATATTTCATAGTCAAGGTGTGCGGCTATTGCAAGTAGATTCCTTATTGATTTGATCATAGCCACTGGCGAAAAGGTTTCTTGGTAGTCAATTCCTTCTTTTTGACTATACCCTTTCGCCACTAGCCTGGCTTTGTAGGTGTCAACCTTGCCATCAACACCAATCTTTCTCTTGTAGATCCATTTGCACCCGATCGGTTTTACCCATTCAGCTTGGTCCACAAGTTTCCAGACTTGGTTTGCATGCATCGAATCGATCTCAGTTTGCATAGCTTCACGTCATCTAGTAGCATCCACATCCACCATCGCTTGATCAAAAGTGGAGGGATCATCTCCATGATCCTCCTCTAAAACAGAATGGAGATCCAGCTCCCTCTGTACTAGATATCCATACCTCTCAGGCGGTTGAGTTACTCTACTTGATCTTCGTGGTTGTGGTTGTGTTACAGAAGGTTCGGTTCTCACTTCCTGTGTAGATGTATCCACTGGAGTCTCATTTTGTTCTTCTAGAACAATCTTTCTACCCACTCCTCCTTCTTGAATGAACTCATCTTCAAGAAAGTGGGCTTGCAAAGCTACAATGATCCTTTGATCATCGTGCAGGTAAAAGAGGTATCCCATTGAATCCTCAGAATATCCAACGAAACGTCCCTTCAAGGATCTAGCCTCCAACTTGTCCACTTTGGTCCTTTTAACATAAGCCAGACATCCCCAAACCTTGATGTGATTCAGACTTGGTTTCCTATTCCTCCATATCTCATAGGGAGTCATAGGAACAGACTTAGACGGACATCTATTTAAATTGTGTACAGCTGTAAGCAGCGCATGACCCCACAGTGAAATGGGTAAGTTAGTGTAGCTGAGCATGGAGCGAACCATGTCCAACAAAGTTCGATTCCTTCGCTCTGCTACTCCATTTAACTATGGTGTCGTTGGAGGTGTGAGCTGTAATACTATACCATTCTATCTGAGGTATACATCAAACTTGTCGCTCATATATTCCCCTCCTCGATCCGATCGAAGGGTTTTTATATGTTGACCAGTTTGATTTTCCACTAAAGCCTTGAATTCCTTGAACTTTTCAATGGATTCAGACTTGTGCCTCATTATGTACACTAGACCATATCTTGAATGGTCATCAGTGAAGGTGATGAAGTAAAGGAAACCTCCTCGTGCCATTTCTCCAAATGGACCACAAACATCAGTATGCACTAAGCCTAAGATTTGTGAGGCTCTTTCAAAAGTCCCTGTGAAGGGGATCTAGCCATCTTACCTTTGAGACAAGATTCACAAGTAGGATAGGGATCCAATCCCAATGGGCCAATTAGTCCATCTTTCTCCATTTTGCGAATTTTATGTTCGCCGGCATGGCCTAGTCTAAGATGCCAAATCAATCTTTGGTTTATTCTAAGCCTACTACGTTTCCTTTGTATAGTATTCACAGAACACTCATTCTAGACATTAAGGTAATACAATCCATTTATTAAAGAAGCAAAGCCTACTAATTTATTACCATAATAAATGTTGCATCGTTCATTAATAAAACGGAAAGTGTAACCAAATTTAACTAAAACAGGAATAGAAACAATGTTTTTAAGCCCATTGGGCAAAACTAAAACATTATCCAGAAATAGTATATGTCCAGAATTTAAAATCAATGAGGAAGATTCAATTCCAGTAGCTGCGACGCTATGCCCACTGCCTACTTTTACCTTCACCTCATCACTGTCCAGCTTCCTTCCTCGCACCAGATCCTGATTCATACAACAAATGTGAGCACTTGCTCCAGAATCAAGAATCCAAGATGTAGAGAAGACGGTCATAGAATAATAAGTTTCATGAACATAAAGTTCCATACCTTGTGCGCCCGGCCCCATGTTCGGACAGTTCATTCTCTAGTGGCCCAGCTCACTGCAGTGTAGGCATCTGTCTGTCTTTTGTGGCCCTTTACGCTTGCGATTCACAGGAGCTTTTCCTTTTCCTTTATCAACACCACCCTGAGCTCCAAGCTCGCCACTCTGCTTCTTGGCTTTCTTCTTCTTATTCTTCGCCCGTTTGGGCCCAGAAGAGATAACCAATGCAGTTTCCTTTCCCTTGGGCTTCAATTGAGATTGTGCAGTGTTTAATTTGTTCATTAGCCCAGCTAAGTTGCATTCAATCTCATTGCAATTGAAGTTCATGACAAATTGGGAAAAAGAATCAGAAAGAGACTGCAAAATGAGATCGGTTTGAAGCTGTGGGTTCATTGTAAAATCGAGAGCCTCCAATCTCTCGATTCTCGAGATCATCTTGAGAACATGATCCCCAACTTTCTCACCTTCTCTCATTTTGGCCCCGAAGAGCTCTTTAGATATCTCATATCTAGCAGTACGACTGTGCTCACCATAGAGCTCGGCCGAGAAGATAGCCCTTGCTGTGGTCATCTTCTCATTGGATCTTTGAAGCTCGTTTGTCATTGAGCCGAGAATGTACCCACGCACTCGAACGTCATCCTTTACCCATTTTTCATGAGCTTGGACTTCATCCTCGTTGGCACGTGTTCTGGCAGGAGGAGCAGGGATGTCTGTGTCCAACACATATCCCAAGTACTCCATGTTGAGAACTATTCTCAAGTTCCTCAGCCAATCCACATAGTTGGGTCCGGTAAGGATGTTCTTTTCGAGTAAAATGGAGAGTGGGTTGATAGTCATTGTTTGTTTTTTGAGAGAGATAAATCAAAATAGCTGCAGAAAATAAACCAGACTTTATTAAACTTGTGTAGCTAAACTAAAACCAAGTTTAAAATCAAGGACTTCGACTTATAACTTGGCTCCCACTACATTTTTTGAGATTCACACTCCCACTTTGAAAAACGAAAGTGATCATTGCAATGTACTTCGTGGTGGGGATTGATTTCTTTAATTAATCTAAAGGATGGCAACCTTTTAACGATATATGGTCCATTATTTTAATTAAAGTGATGTCCAATATCAATCTATCCAATAGATGGTTCAATTTTCTTTTTCCCATAATCCACCAAAACCGCAACCCTTTAACGATTTATAGGCTTTGTGGATTATCTAAGTTCACTCCCACTAACTCCTCATAATCTAACATTTGAGTTTCACCTTGCAACCCTTTAATGATATTTGGGGTGAAATATGTCTCGATTAAGGCATCTAATGCACTTAATAAAATTCTAGAATTAAATCTTGATATACAACCCCCACTTACTGGGAAGATACCATATATTAGGTTTAATACTTAATTTCATTAAGTTTAGTGGAGGGAAAGGATGCCTAGCACCCCTTACTAACTTAGTATCAATTTTTGCTTGGGAGAATTCATGTTCTAAACATTTATCTAAGTCTCACTTTGTACATTACTCAATTTATATAGTGCATATTGATAACATACATGCTTCATACAACTAATGAACATGCATCGAAAGCAATAAACCAACACATATGTCCATGGGCTTTATCTAGAGGGCCCAAGCCAATGGGCCATCATTAAAAAGAAAAATAAGCCTATCTATTCTTCGTGGGCTCCAAGCTCCTCTTCTTTTGGATTGATCTCCTCTTGAAATGCCTATTCTATTTCTATCTACTACATGAGATTATTTAACAACCTATACATAATTATAGAAATAAAATAAACGGGCTCAATTCCGGCCCTTACAACCCATAAAAGGAAATACAATCAAAAGAAATAATCTAAGCCCATGGACAATATCACCATCTGTTAGGAAATTTCATGTTAGATGTTTTGATGATGACAAGATAGGATTTTATGTTAGACCCCAAACACAATGTAAGTTTCTATTTTGATAGATCTTTGTATAAGCGTTTGAGAGTATGTAATTTTTTATTAGGCTTGTAATTTCTATCTTTATAGATTTTAGACTAAGTATTAGATATCGAATTGCTAATAGAATTCTAGGTGAGTCTATTAGAGAAGAATTTGAAGATCAGCGTCTGAAGTCAACTAAAGATGAAGTTTTGTTCTTAGCGCCCGTCAAACGCTAAAGGACTATTTCAGGATTTATGGATCAAGCGCTCAAATCATTCTAGCGATCAATTTCAGATTCACCTGAATTAAATCCTCAAGTCATGAAGGACTTAAATGCAATCATTCAACGGACATTTATTTCCAACGGGAAATAAATTCAAATACATTAAATGCCTGATAAGAGCATTAAACGTGATAAGCCGCTGTGACTTGTGGACAAGCCACCTTTTTGACTAAACTGTCAGAACTCCAGAATTTATAGCTGCTCCCATCCAATCGGTGCCAGCAGATTTTTAGGAATATCAGGTTTTAGGTAGAATCACACGACGAGTGAAAGGCACGCTCCCACATGTGTCCAACGGACAGATCCCAAGAATTGCCTATAAATACGTTACCTTCAGCAAACCCAAAAAAAAGTACACGGTACATGATATTACAAGAGAAATTTACGTACCTGCACAAGAAAAAGCTTAGAAACTCCATAGCTAAAATTCCTTCAAGCTTTTTATCTACATTCCAGACAGTCACAAATATCTCAAATCTCTTCCAAAGAAGAAACCTAAATCCTTACTGAGATATTCCAAGTTGTTTGATCTTCCCAAAAACAAACAAATCCTTGTGACAAACCTTCAACCTTTCATCTAAGTGAGAAAGAAGTTGAAACCCCTTACAGACAGTATTTCTGAGTGAGAGAAGCTTGTAGAAGACGATCTTCATTGGTGCTGAAATATGTGTGATCAAGGAGCCCGAGATCTTTTTCATCATTTACTATCTTGTAGAAGATTTTGTGTGATTCTTCGATAATCATCCTAGTAAATTCCTCCAAGTGAAAAAGGAGAAGAAGGACGTAGCTGGGATGACATCACCTAGTGAACCTTACAATTTCTTGTGTCATTTACTTTAATTATTGTCTTGATTTACATTATATTATATTCTTTGAAAAAGACAAGCTAATTGCAAAGCGATTAATTAACCAATCGAACGGTAAAAATCATTTCCGCTGTGCTAACCCTGATTCAGCGATCTAGGCATTACCCTACTTTGGTATATTGCTAAAATCACTAAGTCTAAGTTATCTTTACTGAAGCGTCTGACCCAAGCGCTCAGCTTCTAAGCGTTCAAATCCTTAAAAGTGATACGAATTTTTGAAGTCGAAAAAGATTTCAGGGTCTATTCAACCTCCCCCCCTCCTTCTAGACCCTTCGTATGCCACTTGGGACCACCACCATCATATAATACATGCTCGCGAAAAATAAAGCAATTATGTTGGTGATTAAGTTAATGAATAATTAGTCCAACTAATTAATTCCTCAATAAAATTTCAAATTTTATTGATAATCATGACAATAACCATTTAGTGAGAGTCTTTAATTTAACTAAATAACTTAATTGAAAAATTCTCCAAGAACCATTAATTAATTATTTCACTTAAATTAATAATACTCAATAAAAACAATTTGGGCATTATTTCATAAAATATAATTACCAACCATTGGCATATTTAATTTTAATTAAGTAGGCCCAAAACTAATTTATTGAAGAGTCTATATTTTTAAATAAAACAATTTGGGCTTATTTAATTAAATTCGGGTCATCATCATTTTGACCCACCCGGATAATTAAAATAGCCCAAAACCCATTTAAATAAAAAATTGGACCTGAGGAAAATTAACCTGACCCGTTAGGACACGGGTCATGGACTCGGGCCCACAAAACCGGGCCCACGTACGCTGGGCGCACGACACGACGTGTGCCGTGCGCCCAACGCACGGCAGTGGCCAGGCCCTGCGCACGACGTCGTGCGCCTAGTGCACGGCATCATGAGCACACAACGTGTGCACAGGCGCACACTGTGTGTGCAGCATGTGGCCCGAAGGCCGCCCGCTGCACGCACAGCGTGTGCTGTCCGTGCACCCAGCGCGCAGACTGCGCACGTTGATTTCAATGCGCTCGTCGCGGGGTTTTGCAGACCCGATTCTCACAAAAATTAGATTTTTCAATTCACAATTCATCATACTACAAAATTCATGAATTAAACGCATAAAAATCATGGATTATCATCACGAAAAATATATTCAAAACATGCTTAAAAAAATGCGAAAAACACATAATCACGTAATCAATTAAATACAGAAATCAGAGATTGGATCTGATACCACTGTTGGGAAAAATTGCATAAAAACAAAAACGCAGCGGAAGAATTATAAGTTTATTACCAGTGGCTCATCTCTATTTCTCGTATTTAAATTGAATTTTACGAAATTAATTAGCATTGTCGCGTATGTTGAAATCTGAACCAGCTATGCAATCCTTTCTTAAACAGCAAATCCGTCGCTGTCTCTAAATTGCCACGCCGGAGTCAAAAACGAAAATCACCTTCTTCTTGACCTTGATGGACGGTTAGAGTGAGAGAGAAAGGGAGGACAGTTTAACTTGGAGAGAAAGTTTATGAGTTAATTCTCTTGACCTAGTTATTTTTCACTAAGTAGTATATATATACTAAAGTAGAAAACAATAACCTAGGGTTCATAAGCCCCATAAGTGGACGCCCACTTGTAGGCTTTTAAGCCTTCGGGCTTTTGCTTATTTATTAATTAAATAATTAATATTATTTATCCAATAAATAATTAATTAACTAATCAATTAAATTCATGTTAATATTATAATTAAATTCCCATGAGGAATTAATTAATTCATTAACTTAATTAATTGATAAAATCATCTAATGATTAATTAATTAATCTCGATATCCAATACTGAAAATTCTCTCAAGTCTTTTCCTACGATTTCCTTTTTGCACTTCCTTTAAGCGCGACTCTTTAGGTTCGTCTCAAAAGGCAATTGGGAGGAAACCAAAAGGATGTGAGTAACACCTAGCCAGTCACGTGGCTCACATCGTATCCCAATTGAGATCGAATAAATAGGATCATTCCAAACCATATACGCTGTGAATACCGTACGTGTATAAACCTTTTATTCTTGTATCCCAGTCAAGTGAGAGTCATGATTTTAGTCAAACTCACATGACTTGACCATATGCTTAGCTCATAATGAGTCGAGGTCATTTTATGCTTTGGCCAAAGACTTTTAACCTTACTCATTCATGACTGTATAGGATACTTAGCTCATTCACTTATGAGAGAATAAATCCCATTTTGCTAATCAGTTAACAATGCTACTTGCCCATCAAGTCGCACTTCGAGGTCGATCCCACTAAAGGGTGATTTGGATCTAACTACTCTAATGACAGACTTGATGTCACAAGTACATCTTCAACTCAACTCCTCAGGTCTAAGGTTCACGCGTACCTATTACAACTTATCAGTTTCATCATTGACTGTCAGTGAGTGAATACCCATGTGATGAAACTGATGCGAGCCATGTTCGAACAAATTAGTCCAACTTATATGTCCATGACATAAGTTCCCACTATCATTCTCATAGTGTTCGACTGGCACTTTCTCTGTCAAAACTTATATCATGCAAGTCCTTGTTCTGTATTGATGTCCAGTCAAATACTTTCTTAGACTTGCGAACCCTATTTAGAGAATAAGGATTAAACCCTTCTAGTGCCATTCTCCCTATCCCATGGGAAGTAGAAGGTTTGCCTTATACTCAAGGACTTTACGTTGTTTATTAACACCTTACAAACGCCTATAAGAAAACAACAAGATAATGCCTTATATATAATAAATGGATATTGTTTAGTTACAAGTTAATGCCGTATAAATCTATCCTCTTTATGGCATTTGAGGGCATACACTTAATTTAAACTTGGAACAACAAAACTAATATAATCTAATAGGTTTTTTTACTTTTCTGCAGTTATTAGCTTATTATCTCTCTCACAATGACTATCAACACATTATTTGTACTACTTGAAAAGAACACTTTGACTGGTCCAAACTATGTGGACTAGCTCCGAAATCTGAGGATAGTCCTTAATATGGAGTCACTTAGGCATGTATTGGATACTGATACCCCAGCCGCACCCGCAAGGACGCGGGCTAGTGAAGAGGAAGTCGCGGCTCATGAAAAATGGGTCAAAGACGACGTTCGGGTTCGTGGGTACATGCTGGGCTCAATGAAAAATGAGTTGCAGAGATCTCACGGCAAAATGGTCTTGGCGAGGGCTATTTTAGCACAGTCGTACTGTTTGATATGAGATATCGAAAGAGCTCTTTGGAGCCATGATGAAAGAAGGTGAAAAAGTTGGTGATCATGTCCTAAAATTGATTTCGAAAATTGAGAGGTTAGAGGCCCTCGACTTCATCATGGACCCGCAACTACAAACTGACCTCATCTTGCAATCACTTCCACATGTCTTTTTCCAATTTATGGTGAACTTCAATTTCAATGAGATAAAATGCAATTTAGCTAGGTTGATGAACTAGCTTAATACTGCACAATCTCAAATGAAGCCTAAGGGAAAAGAGGCAGCCTTAGTCTTCACTTCTAAGCCTAAAATGAAGAAGAAGATGAAAAAGAAGACTAAGAAACCTACTGACATTGTGGGTCCACAAGGAAAGATAGACAAATGAAAGGGTAAAGCTCTAAAAGTGATGAAGAGCGAAGGGCCAAAAGAAACGGATAGGTGCCTTCACTGCGGTCAGCTAGGCCACTGGAGGAGTGAGTGTCCTAACTTTGGCAAAGGTACAGTAGGTATGTAACTTTTAGTTTCAAAAACCAATTGTTCTATAACTATATTTTCCACTTCGAGGATACTTGATTCTGGAGCTATTGCTCACATTTGTGTAATGAATCAGGACTTGGAGTGAAGTACAAAACTGAAGCATGGAAAAGTGTTGATCAGTGTTGGAAGTAGGAAGAGTGTCGCGGCTTCTCGCATTGGATCAACTTCTTTATGTTTAGCATCTGGACATGTTTTAGAGGATGTTTTGATTTTGCCCAACGGGCTTAAGAACATTATTTCAATTCCTATGTTGGTTAGGAATGATTATATTTTTAATTTCATTGAAAGTACTTGCAGCATTTTATTTAATGTTAATATTGATGGCACTGCTACTTTAGTCAGTGACCTCTATTATTTAAACATGCAAAATGAATGTGCTATATAAGTTACCTCAAAGAAGCATGGTAGGCAAAGTGCTAACCTAAGCTTAAAGTGGCATCTTAGACTATGCCAAGCTGGCTAGCAAAAGATACACAAGATGGAGAAAGATGGGCTAATTGACCTATTAGGATCGGATCTCTATCCAACTTGTGAATCTTGCCTCAAAGGCAAAATGGTTAAGATCTCCCTTCACCAAGACTTTTGAAAGAGCCACTGAAGTATTAGGATTTGTGCACACCGACGTTTGCAGACCATTTGGAGAAATGGATCATGGAGGTTTTCACTATTTCATTACTTTCACTGATGACCATTCGAGGTATGGTCTTGTGTATCTAATGAAATACAAGTCTGAATCATTTGATAAGTTCAAAGAGTTTAAGGCTTTAGTGGAAAAACAAATTGGACATCATATAAAAACACTACGATCGGATCGTGGAGGTGAATATATCTGGGACGAGTTTGATGAGTTCCTAAAGGAACATAGGATAATATTGCAACTCACATCACCGGTGACTCCACAACTAAATGGTGTAGCAGAGCGTAGAGATAGAAAACTTTTGGATATGGTTCGATCTATGCTCAGCTACACCGATTTGCCCATCTTCTTGTCGGGACATGCACTCCTTACGACTGTTCATATGTTGAATAGATGTCCTTCCAAATCCATTCCTAAGACTCCATAAGAGATATGGAGAAATAGGAAACCAATCCTTAAGTACATTAGGGTTTGGGGATCCCTTGCCTATATCTAGAAGATAAAGGTAGAGAAATTGGAAGCTATGTCCCTTAAAGGACGTTTCATTGGTTTTCCAGAGGATTCTATAGGATACCTATTCTACACGCAAGATGATCAAAGGATCATTGTTGCACTGCAAGCGTACTTTATTGAAGATGAATTTATTCAAGAAGGTGGTGTAGGTAGAAAGATTGTTCTCAATGAACAATATGAAACACCCATGGAGACAGTTGTTCAAGAGACACACACTGAACCTGATGAAACACAACCAACATTGTGAAGATCTGGTAGAGTACCACATCAACCTGATAGGTACTATGTGTACCTGCTACAACAGGAACCACATGTCCACACTATAGCAGTGGGAGTTCATGGGGACGACCCTTCTACTTATGATCAAGCAATGATGGATATCGACTCTACAAAGTGGCAAGAAGCTATGCAATCAAAGATAGACTCGATGCATTCCAACCAGGTCTGGACTCTAGTAGATCTTCCTGAGGGCATTGAACGTATAGGGTACAAGTGGATCTACAAGAGGAAGATAGACCCGAATGGAAAAGTTGACACATACAAGGCAAGGCTTGTAGCAAAAGGTTATAGTCAAAAGGAAGGAAGTGACTATCAAGAGACCTTTTCACCTGTGGCAATGTTCAAGTCTATTCGAATTCTGCTAGCAATAGCTGCACACTTGGATTATGAGATATGACAGATGAATGTGAAGACGGCTTTTTTAAATGGATTTCTCGAAGAGGATATCAATAGGGATCAACCTAATGGCTTTACATCTGGGTCTGGTATTCATAAGGTGCACAGACTTAAGAGATCCATTTATGGACTTAAGCAAGCCTTTAGGAGTTGGAATCTACATTTTGACGAAGATGTCAAAGGATTTGACTTTATCAAAAATGAAGATGAACCATGTGTTTACAAGAAGGTTAGTGGGAGTAAAATCACTTTACTGGTCTTGTATGTGGATGACATTCTACTCATAGGAAATGATGTAGGAATGCTCACATCAGTCAAAAGATGACTTTCAAATACATTATCCTTGAAATTCTTGGGAGAAGCGACGTATAGTTTAAGAATTCGTATCTACAGAGATAGAACAAATAAAATGATAGGACTTTCCCAAGCACTTTACTTAGAGAAAGTCCTAAAAAGATTTAGGATGGAAGACTCTGAGAAAGGTTTTTTGCCCATGAGACATGGGGTGCAATTTTCAAAGTCTATGTCTCCTCAAAGTGAGGAAGATAGGAAAGAAATGATGGTGCCCTACGCGTCTGCAGTGGGTACTCTGATGTACACCATGTTATGAACACGGCCCGACATAACCTACGCAGTAAGTTTGGTGAGTCATTTTTAGGCTAACCCGGGAAGAGAACACTGGACCACTGTAAAAAATATCCTCAAATATCTGAAGTGAACTAAGGATATGGTCCTAACATATGGACATGGAGATTTGAAGGTTGATGGATATACTGACTCAGATTTCCAATCTGATTTAGATGATCGAAAATACACTTCAGGGTTTATATTCACACTCAATGGTGGAGTAGTGACTTGGAAAAGTTCCAAGCATAGGACAACCGCTGATTTCACCACTGAGGTAGAATACATAGCAGCGTCAGAGGCTGTTGATGAGGGTGTTTGGACTAAGAAATTTCTTGGAGAACTTCAAGTGGTCCCTAGTTTAGAGCTGCCATTGCCACTTTATTGTGACAATAACTGAGCTATTGCACAAGCAAAGGAACTAAGGTCTCACAACAAATCCAAGCACATAGAGAGGAGATATCACATAATAAGAGAAATCGTTGGAAGAGGCGAAATAGCTGTTCAGAGAGTAAATTTAGCAGACAACGTCGCTGACCCATTGACCAAGCCTTTGACACAGGCAGTGCTAGATCGACATCTTGAAAATATGGGTATTAGATTCTATAGTGATTGGCATTGAGTACAAGTGGGATATTGTTAGGTTAATGTCCTCAAATGCCACTAGAGAATTAGAGAATGTTATGACATTATTAAATTGTAATTGTTTCTTATTCTATCAATAAAAATTCAATTAGTTGTTTACTATTATATTGATATTTATATATTGTAATCATCTATAAGCCCATGAACACAAGAGTTAACTCTCTAAGGCATTAGAGGAGTTTGATACTTATGTACTAAAATAGTCTGCAAGTCAATGATTCTCAAGTGGGCATTGGAAATCATGAAGACTTGTATGATGTGAGTTTTGGCGAGAAAGGTGCTCGTCAATCACTAGGAAGTACGACAACCTAATGGGCAAGTAGTAGTATTAACAGATATCCAAGATGGGATTTGTTCCCTCGAAGGTGAATGGGGAATTATCCTATGCATTTGTAATTAAGTTAGATCTTAAAGTCTTTGGCCAAAGCTATCATTGATCTGGACATATTATAAATATAGCATAGAGTCAAGTTAGTGAGTTTGACCTAAAACCATGACTCTCACTTGACCGGGATAAGGAAACGAAGAGTTTGTATTCACATGGTATTTACAATAGGAAAGGTAAAAATGATTCAATCTTTTTATCTTATTTGGGTTACAATGTGGACAACTTGACTGGCTAGGTGGGACCCATATTCAATGGAATCCTCCCATTGCTACATTTAGATGAACCTAAAGAGTCACGCTGAAAAAGGAAAAATCGATGAAAAATATAGAATAGTTCTTGTGGTAATTGACACGCTAATACCTAACGTGCTTGGATAGCAAGTATACTAGTCATGAGTAGTAATAAGTGGACTAAAAGTCCGGGTTGTCGAACCTCAAGGACTAGGTATTTTAGTTTATGATTAACAAAAAAAAGGACAATTTAAGTTACGTGCAAGAATTGATTAGATAAACGAAGGATAAAAGAAGAAACGAGCTATAGATTAAAACTCACTTATGATAAAATGACTAAGGCACATGCTACAACCGAATCTACTCATCAATATATATGGGTTAGTCCTTGAATTAATAGACTCCTATTGATTTGGTGGAAACTCCGTAGTTAACTATTACCCGATATTTCGGTTCATAATAATCTTATGATTAATTGACGGTTCTCTAAATATGTCTATCCGAAAATCTTTACCTATCTCTAGGGGCAATTCCTCATTTGTTTCGGATGATGTGTTAATTCCCTTGAACCCTAACCTATCTCCTCTCGAACGACTAGATTAGGCAAGATAGCAAGCATATGGTGATCAAACACATGATTGGAATAAAAGCATAAAATTAACACACAAAGCAATAGGAGAATTAATATAAAAATCACTTCATATATATTGACTCATAAATTTGGCCTTCACATGGCCTTAGTTCTACAAAATTAGCTCATCGTCAATAGCTCAAGAAGATCTAGAACAATCATATACATAATTATGAACATAAACATGTAATGAAAGCAAGTAAAACTCCTTAAGGCTTCGTTGATGATGAATCCTAGCTTGAAACTTCAATCTCTAGCTTAATCCACCTTCTTCTCCCTCAAAGATTGATGAATTTTAGGCTCAAAATCCCAGAAAAATGCCTTCCTTTTCCAGATTTTCGAACCCCTCTTCATTGCTGAAATCTGGCTTTTATACACTTGGAAAACGGTTACGCCGGCGCCTAGGCACGGCCTACGCGGAGTATCTTTCTTGGGGGATAAGTCCGGCGGCGCCCAGGCATGGCGACAACGGCGCTCGGGCGCGGACAGATCGGCCCTAAGCGCGGGTAAAGCGGCGCCTTGGAGTGGGCAACAGGATGCTGAACTTGCTGTTTCTTGCTTGGCGCCCAGGCGTGGTCATACTGGCGCTTGGGCATGGTCAACAGGCTTGAAATTGTGTCGTGCATCATTTTTCGCTCTTTTCTTCATGTGCTCTCATTTATCACCTGAAGTCACTTAACACCCCAATTAAACGCAAATGTGGCATGATTTGGGAAATAAATAAATCCAAAAACATCAAACCATGGGCTTAAAAACACATAAGAACGCCTCTTATCAACCCCCCCCCCCCAAACTTGTCAATTGCTCGACCTCGAGCAATAAACTATAGGGTAGGAAAAACATCATCAAACATGGGAGAAACAAAAAGAAGAACTAACTAACTCACTTTCGTGAAGTACACGGTTGCATTTAGCGAATGCAACAAGCCTTTCATCCATTGAGTTACCTCAAAGGACGAGTTATAGTCTCGTGAGGGTTTGCATACGATATACCCACAAAATCGAAGGATTTTCAACCACACACAAACAACGCAAATCAATATGATTAATAATAAAGCAATGGCATAAATTCATCTGTTTAAGCTCAAAATTACATATATATACACGTCACATACTTGCTCATGTTACGCCTTATCCTTGAAAAGACCATCCTAAGGGTGTAGTGTGATAAATCTAAGGTATTATAATCGAGTGGCATTCTTACCACTTTTCAAGCATTAATCCCATATCTTATCGACTTTCGATTATTCACACGGCATGAAAATTGAAGAAAACTTCATAGCCACTTAAAATTTCATCAATTTATCCACTTTGGGCTTTAACTTATGCAACTTTCAACTCAAAACATTAGAGGCTAGACCATGTGCAATGTTCGGTTCTCTTAGGCTTTCTATGACACTCTTGTAACGAGCTTTGAGCCAATAACTCCCAAAATGGACGGTTTTAGGGTATTAAATGTAGAGACACTCCTAAGGGCTTAATCACTCGAGTGCCAAAGGCCACAAAACCAAACTAGGTCCTTATTCCCTTTACACTTTCATTGGCTTGAGCTTAGCTCAAATTAGCTTAATAGTACAGTATTCTAGGCATGGTACTCTTCGCCCCCAGTATCTATTAAGCCTGACTTTTGCAGTCATACCAATGTTCAACCTCTTTTATTCTTTTTAAGCATACAAAGACATTCTCAACTCATAACACATGTGAAACATCTAAGTTGATATTTTCGGGATCAAGCCTTTAAGTGTTTCAAAAAGGTTACCCACTCAACTCCTCTGCCCTCGACTTATGTGCGCATGTGAATGATCCTAAGGACAATCTTATCTTGTTTAGGGTCCCTTGAGCAAGGAAACAATGTGTATAGTTCATTAAAGTCCACATTTGATAGAGAAAACATGTCATGGATTCAAATTAACCATTTTCAATGCATTGATTGAGAGGTTGAACTTCTATCCAAATTTTTAAAATTGCCACGTTTTCACATGTAGAGGTACCACTCCTCAAAAACTTGACACGCTAATATCTAACGTGCTTGGATAGCAAGTATACTAGTCGTGCGTAGTACTAAATGGACAAAAAGTCCGGGTTGACGAACCTCAAGGATTAGGTATTTTAGTTTATGATTAACAATAAAAGAAAGACAATTAAAGTAACGTGCAAGAATTGATTGGATAAACGAAGAATAAAAGAAGAAACGAGCTATAGATTAAAACTCACTTATGATTAAATGACTAAGGCACATGCTACAACCAAATCTACTCGTCAATATATATGGGTTACTCTTCGAATTAATAGACTCCTATTGCTTTGGTGGAAACTCCTTAGTTAACTATTACCCGATGTCTCGGCTCATAATAATCCTATGATTAATTAACGGTTCTCTAAATATGTCTATCCGAGAATCTAATCAATAACCACGCATTAACGTTCTAGAGTTTTCCCGGATAAATCCAGCTAACAGCACCCGAAAATATTTACCTATCTCTAGGGGAAATTCCTCATTTGTTTCGGATGATGTGCTAATTCCCTTGAACCCTAACCCATCTTCTCTCGAACGACTAGATTAGGCAAGATAGGAAGTGTATGATGATCAAGCACATGATTGGAATAAAAGCATAAAATTAACACACAAAGCAATAGGAGAATTAATACAAAAATCACTTCATATATATTGCCTCATAAATTTAGCCATCACATGGCCTTAGTTCTACAAACTTAGCTCATCATCAATAGCTCAAGAAGATCTAGAACAATCATATACATAATTATGAACATAAACATGTAATGAAAGCAAGTAAAACTCCCTAAGGCTTCGTTGATGATGAATCCTAGCTTGAAACTTCAATCTCTAGCTTAATCCCCCTTCTTCTCCCTCAAAGATTGATGAATTTTTGGCTCAAAATCCCAGAAAAATGCCTTCTTTCCCCAGATTTTTGAACGCCTCTTCATTGCTGAAATCTGGCTTTTATACACTTGGAAAACGGTTACGCCGGCGCCTAGGCGCGGCCTATGTGGAGTATTTTTCTTAGGGGATAAGTCTGACGGCGCCTAGGCGTGGCGACAACGGCACTCGGGCGTGGACAGGTCGGCGCCTAGGCGCGGGTAAGGTGACGCCTAGGCGTGGGCAACAGGATGCTGAACTTGCTGCTTCTTGCTCGGCACCCGGGCGTGGTCATACTGGCGCCTGGACATGGTCAACAGGCTTGTAATTGTGTCGTGCATCGTTTTTTGCCCTTTTCTTCGTGTGCTCTCGTTTATCACCTGAAGTCACTTAAACACCGATTAAACGCAAATGTGGCATGATTTCGGCAATAAATAAATTCAAAAACATCAAATCATGGGCTTAAAAATACATAAGAACGCCTCTTATCAGTAATATTTTAAGTATTGGATACTTAAAATTAATTAAATAGAATTAATTATTTAAAGAAATAATTTACGTCATTTATAATTTAATTAGTGTATTATTTCTTGAAGAAATAAAATTAATTAAATATCTTATCTATTATTTAATTAGATTAATTAATTGGATTGAATTAATTAATTAATTAATGGATTGGACCGAGCTCAAATTGGTGCACCAAGAGGCACATCAAGACCAATGAGGGGCGTCGACTAGGCGTCCTTATTGAGCTATATTAAGCCCAAGGTAGTAACTTAAGTGATATAAATATATCACATTAGTTAATACCTAGGTCATAAGTTATAAATAACACTTGAGCCACAAGACAAAAATTCCTCTCTCCCTCTAGCCCTAGACGTTGGTCACTGTGTCAAGGAAGGAGGATATTTTTCTGATCAAGGTTTTTCCGGCGAGACAACTTAGAGGCAACACTTTTGGACTGCTCGGA
Organism: Buddleja alternifolia; assembly: GCA_019426215.1. Classification (NCBI taxonomy): domain Eukaryota; kingdom Viridiplantae; phylum Streptophyta; class Magnoliopsida; order Lamiales; family Scrophulariaceae; genus Buddleja; species Buddleja alternifolia. The sequence goes on along the minus strand of CM033408.1, from coordinate 16,198,653 downwards.
TTATCAAGTTTTCAGCTGGATTATTTCGCGAAGAAGTTGAAGAATTCGAAAGTTTGAGTTTCTCCAACCACTTCACTACAACGAGTAAAGTATCGATTTCATTATCATACATATGTCTGATAAAACCCTGGAATTGATCCTATTAAGGGAAAATCCAAATATTTTTTTAAAATATCATTTCCTATGCGTTTGGTGTATTTTCCCCAACAGATCCCGTCAATCAGGGCTTCATATTCAGCTTTGTTATTAGAAGCGCGAAAATTAAACTTCATGGAATACTCCATTAGTACTAATTTTGCTCCACTTCCCGTTGAGGTTGCAGAGCCATCACCATGGAGCCGCCAAACCTTCTTAACAATTTGGGAAGAAGGTACTTCTGCTATGGAATCTGCTAGTGCTTGAGCCTTTATGGCAGGCCTTTGGGGCAAAGGTGATGTTGAACTCACTGAGTTCCACTGCCCATTTGATCATCCTTCCTGACGCCTCGGGGCGTCCTAATATTTACCTCAGAGGGTAGTTAGTGCGTACTTCCACACTATATGACAGGAAGTACGCCCTCAGCTTCCTAGCAGCGGTCACCAAGGCAAAGTCCACCTTTTCAATGTCAGGATATTTCTCCTCAGCCCGCTAAGAGCTCGGCTAGCATAGTACACCGGTTTTTGGTTTTTTCCTTCTTCTCGTATTAGCATAGAGCTAACCGCATGATCTGAAATCGCCAGGTACAGGTATAAATTCTCCCTAGTAATGGTTTGGTCAGCAAGGGCAAGCTGGTTAAATAATCCTTTAATTCTTCGAAGGCTTTTGGCATTCTTCACTCTAGGAGAACGAGCTTGCCTTCAAGATGACCCTGAAGAATGGTAGGCTGCGCTTTCCTAGTCTTGAGATCAAACGGCTCAAGGCTACCACCCTGCCAACGAGTACTTGAACTCCATTTCGGGTAGCCGACGGCGCCATTTCTTGGATATCTCTCGTCTTCTTAGGATTAACTTTCATTCCCTTCTCTGTCACTAGGTATCCCAAGAACTTTCCACTCCTGACTCCAAAAGTGCACTTCAGGGGATTAAGCTTTATTTGGTACTGTCGTAGTACCTCGAACGTTTTTCTGCCAAGTCTCCCAGGTGGTCTTGCGCCTTCCGGCTCTTCACCATCATGTCGTCTACATAGAATTTAAGATTTCTTCCTATTTGCTTTCGAAAAATCTTGTCCATAAGTCACTGATATGTGGCTCCAGCATTTTTTCAGGCTAAAAGGCATTACCACATAACAGAACATCCCGAAGATCGTTATAAAGCTCACCCTCTTCTGATCTTCAGGGACCACGGGTACCTAGTGGTACCCATGAGATGCATCCATTAAGCTCAAAAGATCACACCCTGATGTAGAATCCACTAGTTAGTCGATTCTAGGGAGGGGATAACAGTCTTTTAGGCAAGCTTTGTTAAGATCTCAGAAATCTAGGCACATTCGCCATTTATCTCCTCCTTTGGAAACAAGGACTGTTAGGATTATGCCTCAGATGCCATAGAATATAGAATGATAGGGCATCTTTCACTTAAATAAAATGCATTGTTTAGTTTTCACTTAAGTCTTATCTGCATCTATAAATAGTGCAAAACATTTTGTCCATGTATTCAGTGCAATCTCTCTACTTCCTATGGGATAGGAAGATTGGCACTAAAGAGATTGATCTTGATTACTTAAACTGTTCGCAAGTAATATAAAGTCTTTAATGGACAAATAAAGATTTAGAACACTTGTACAATCTGAGCTTTGACATGGGAGTGCCAGTCGAACACCATATGGTGGGAGCTTAAGACTGCAGGCACATCAGAGGAACTGATATGCTCGAACACGACTCACATCGGTTCTGTCACATGGGTTTTCACTCTGTGACTGTCACTGACAGAACTGATTATGCGTAATAGGTATAAGTGAACCATTGACCTGAAGTATCAAGCTGAAGATACACTTGTGACGTCAAGTCAGTCACTAAAGTAGTTAGACCCAATTCACCCGTTGGTGGGGTCGACCTCGAAATGCGGCTTGGTGGGCAAGTGGTAGTCTTAGCTGATAACTAATATGGGATTTGTTCTCTCATAAATGAATGAGAAAGTATAATAGAGATCAAAGTCTTTGGCCAAAACAAAAGAGACGATTGTGCGAGGCACTACATCGAGCTCAAAGATCTCTTATTATTATAATTAATACATATGGTCAAGTCTAGTGAGTTTGACATAACCATGACTCTCACTCGACTGGGGCACGTGAACAAAGGGTTTATACTTATATGGTATTTACGATTGGAAGGTTGTGGAATGATCCAATCATTCGATTTTGTTTGGGCTACGAAGTGGGCCACGTGACTGGCTAGGTGTTACCCACTTCCTTTGGATTCCTCTCATTTCCAAACAGAACGAACCTAAAGAGTCGCGCTAAAGGATTGATAAAGAAAAATGAAAGGATTTTCTATTTTATTTTGGGAGATCTAATTTATGGGATAAATTAAATAATTAATTAATTACTCATTGGATGAGATGATTAATTATAAAAATAAGATTAATTATTAATTAATTTCTTGAGGAAATAAATTAATGAATTAATTTGGTTAATTAATTAATTAATTGATTGGATATAATGAATTATTAATGAAATAGATAATTAATTAAAACAAAAGAAGGGCCGGGCTAGGTGGGGGCGTCCATTTGGATGCCTCCTAGGGTTAGGATGGGCGTCCACTTGGATGCCCAACGAGGATTCTTTTATTTGTCATGGTCAATAAGTCAAGTGATAATAAAAGGACTCCTTGACCTAAATGAGACAAAAGTAATCTCACAACTCTCCTAGAAAGAAAAGAAAAACTCCTTCCTCTCTCTTGAATACTAGCCATCAGCCTCCAAGAGTAAAAGAAGGAATTTTTCGTCAAATCAATCAGCATGATTATTTAGAGGCAATGTATGTTCATTGTTTAGATCAAGAATTCAAGAAAGGTTTCAAGGATTTGTGAAGATTGGATTGCACGTGTTCTTGAAGAATTCAAGCCTACAAATCTCGAATTTTTGAAGGTGGAATTAAGTCTCCAACCATTTCGCTTCAACGGGTAAGTAATTATACGTTTTAGCGGTTAATCGATCAATTATGCAAATCGAGAATTCACTTTGGGATTTAAATTTAAAAACTTACGATGCGCAATTTATTATTTGCGAAACCCAACAAGGACAACATTAGCTATCCACTTCGAGAATTAGTTTTTCTTTATGTGGTAGGAAGCTAGCAACCTATCCACCTCTTCTTTTATGATTTTGTCCTTCACAGGTCCAAAGTGCCCCTTCTTCAGCTTCACAGGTTTGGAGGTGGAAAAGACATTAAGCTGGTGGACTGCTACAGCTGGATCAATACACAACGGGTCCTCCGCCGTCCAAGCAAAAAAGTCTATGTAGTCTCGGAGCAGCTGAGTTGGGCGAGAAGCCATCTCAGGGTCGAGCTCTTAGCAATCTTGGAAGGATCGCTTGGTTCCACCGTGACCAGATTTTTCGCTGGTTTAGCTTTAGGTTGCACGTCCAACTCCTTGATTCCTCCTTTTGTGGTCATGACTTCTTCTTTCTTCAAACTAGACTCCTTTTGCAGGTCTATCTCCATATTCGATGATCTTTCTCCCATTCAGATAGCTTCTACGTAGCACTTTCGGTTAGCTTGCTGGTCTCCTCTTATCTCTCCTACGCCTTTGCCCACTGGGAATTTCACCTTCATGTGGTAAGTGGAAATGACTGCTTGAAAAGAATTTAGTGTGGGCCTCCCGAGGATAACATTGTATGCTGACGAGGAATCTACTACAAAAAAAGTCACCATTTTGGTCTTCCTTCGAGGTTCTATTCCCAAGGATAGAGGCAACTGTATTTGCCCCAACGGCTGCACCATTTCTCCTGCGAATCCAAAAAGAGCGGTTTCCACCTTCGTCATCTTGATACTTCCCAAGTCCACCTGTTTGAAGGCATCATGGAAAAGTACATCCACCGAGCTGCTACAATCTATAAAAACTCGCCCCACATCGTAGTTAGCAATGGTAGCAGTAACCACTAGAGAATCATGATGAGGGCGACTGAGGTAGTGCTTATCTCCAGGCCCGAATTGTATCAGAGGCTCGGTACTAACCGCATCTGCCTCTTCAATTTCTTCCTCAGCTTCTTCCTCAGTCATCTCTAGATCGGACAACTCTCGCAGAGCCCTAAGATGAGCTTGTCAGGCTCTATTGAGTCTCCATCCCTGAGGCCTCTTATTCTCATATTGATAAATTTTCGTCTTTGGTTTGGCCTTCCTTCTTCATCTCTTTTTCCCATCGTGTCCTTTGAATTCTCCTTAGTACGTATCTCGACCGCTGCCCTATACCGTGGTGGGGTAGCACTCCTTTCAAAGATTCTCGTGCACTTCTCATGATCAAAGCATATAAGCTCTTGCAGGTGTCCGCATTCTATCAGCCTTTCTATTTCGCTCAATAGGTGCCGGCAGATATTAGTATCATGCCCATAATCCTTGTGGAAACGGCAGTACATGTCAGATTTTGAATGGATGGGTTTGTAAATTGCACTTTGTGGCCATTACACTAACTTCTTGTTCTCCTTCTCTATCGCCATAAGAGATTTCTCCGGAGTCACCTTTAGGGGTGTTCGAGGTAGATTTTGGTACTCCTCCTTATACCTATTTGGATAGGTGGGCTTCTTGGTTTCCACTGGGGCCTTCTTTTCACCCCTAGCAGCGGGTTTGCTGCTAGTTAGCTTCGTTTGGGTAGCTTCCTCCAAATTCACGTACTTCTCTGCCCTTTCTAACAAGATATCGAAGTTGACTGTAGGCTTCTTGGCTAGGGACCTGAAGAAGTCCCCATCCTTCAAGCCTTGCGCGAAGGGGTTAGCTAAGACTTCAGCATTTGCAGAAGGTACCTCTAAGGCGGCAACAATGAACCTTCTTATGTATCCTTTTAAGGGCTCATTGACTACTTGGTGTATGTTAAACAAACTTAGGGTCTTTTGATACCTCTTGCTACTGGAAAAACTGATGTAGGAACATCGCGCTGAACTCCTTAAACAAATGGATCAAGTTCGGAGCTAGCTGATTAAACCACTACTGGGATGCTTTCATCAAGGTGGTTAAGAATACTCAACACTTAACCCCATCAGTATACTGATGAAGCAAATCGCTAATCTCAAACTTTGATAAGTGCTCCGTGGGATCCGCTGATCGATCATATTCAACTATATTCGGGACACGAAAATTGTTAGGAAGCTCTTCAGCCAAGACTCGTGGCCCGAATAGGACACCTCATGGGGGAGAGGGGTTGGAAATCTCCTCCCAGGCGTTACCTCATCTCTCTCATTTCTGCTCTTAAATCCTCGAATCCTTCTATCACCTCCTAGCACCTTACATCATTACCCATAGGATTCATGGGTGGTTGTTTCCAGGGCATGCTACATATTTCACCAGGGTGCCCGTGAATCCATCTCTGTTGGTTTCCATCCAAGGCCTCCCCATAATGATGAGGACCCATCCCATATGTTTGATTAGGAGGGAACTGTAGCGTATAAAAAGTCGTTCCCCTTGAAACTTGAGCCGTAGGGATCCCTGTAGTGACAGATGGCGGGGGTGGTAATGGAATGCTCACCAGGACCCCTTCATCGATTGCGTTTATCCTCTTAGCAAGACGGAGGCCATTGCTGTGGCAAATGTCTGTCCCCATTGATCCATGGGGGGGAGGGAGCTCCCTGCTGGCGGGACACTTGCTACTTGGTGAGCACGTTGTTCATCACTACCTTCCAATTGTTGCCCTCCTCCCTCTACAGATGCATGTTTGTGCACTAGCAAGTTGAGACCCATATTCTCATTGGCCAGTGGTGGATGAATTGGATCCGGTACGTCACGAGCATATGGCGGAACAGGCCCTTCCAAGTTAGGAGAGGTCGTGTGTTCTTTTTCCTGACGTCATGTGTATACACGCGTTATACCCATCGCAACATCCTGTTGCGAAGGTAAACTTCCTTGGGGCGGTGATGAAATGATCACGATGCAATGGTGGTGTTTCCCGAAATGGATAACACGGAAACCGAAACAGATGAGGGGTCAGCCATCAATGGCTATCCCGATCCAACACCAGGGAGCACGGTGGTGTTTCCCGAAATGGATAACACGGAAACCGAAACAGATGAGGGGTCAGCCATCAATGGCTGTCCCGATCCAACACCAGGGAGCACGGTGGTGGCACTGGTGTGCGCGGCATCCTCTTCGGTCGGCCCGGTGGCCGATTGCACTTACACGATGGCCACCGGCGGGTGCACGACGACGCTTCTCCTCTCCGAACGTCTCAAACCTTGAAATCCCTCCATTTCAATGCAAGAACTCACATCTCAGACTCAAATCTTCCCGCAGACGGCGCCACTTGACGTGGTTTGGATTTTCACACTAAGAAAATCGGAGAACCAAACAAGGTTTTCGATTAATTTTTATAATTCACACACTCAAATAATAAATATGAAAACATTCTAAATGTATAAAGGAAGATGAAATAGGTTAACTTCTTTATTGATTTTGAATATGCAAGAACAGAAACCCTAATTTTGGAATAATTCAATTTAAATAAAAACTTGACATTCTCTACTAAAACTTAACTTACAAAAAATGTAGTAAAACATCTTTATATAGGCCTAGTGGCCGATTTCCTCTAGGATGGGGAGTCTTTGGATTGCTTCCAACTTGTTCTCGGGGAAGGATACGATAAGTCATATTCCTATTTTTGGGATTTGATTGTTTAGGATAAGATTTATCCAAATATCCTCCGTATTTAAGTTTTCTCATTAGTATTTCCATGAGTTTTCCTTTGGGCTTTCGTCCTAGCATTCTCCTGAGCATATCTTGGGGCTTTTCACAAGTTTTCCATTCATAAACCTTCCTCATTTATTCATTTTGACACAAGTCCACTCCACGTTGGCCCATTTAGGAGAAATGAAGTGAGATTATTTAATATTTAATTTTTTGAATAAGAATCAAACAAATAACAAATGAATAACAAAAGAAGAGAAATGAAAGGGAAAGAGAAAAGAACGTGTGCGAAGACAAATGAGACAGAATGTGAGAGAAAAAAGGGAAAACAAAAAGTAAAAGTTAAAAGAATTGCGATAAAATATTTTTAAAAAAAACATGGGACACTTGTCAAATTTTTAGAGTAAAGTGGCTTCACTATAATTTGACATCCCAAAGCAGTTTCTATATAGTATAAATGTATAATATTGTATTCATATTTCATCTGTATCTCAATGAATCCGTTTGTTCTATGTTTCCATGTTTTTTTAGAAGATTGTTCCACCATTTATTTTTGACAAAAGTTCTTTAATATACGCGTACGTGTTAAATGTTAATTTCTATCCTCTCATATTTAACTAAGTAGAGAATCATTTAAGTATTTTAAAATTTTATTAATTTATATATATATATATATATATATATATGGAGATTCTATATCCAATAATTTATTGCAGACTTGGAAGATGTTGAAGATTGAATAATTTGCATCCATCAATTCATAGTTAATTCAACATTAATTACTTCAATGTTTCCGCTTTAATTCCATAAAAAAACTTTACTCTTTAGTATGCAAAGGAAAAAAATCTGCCGTTGTTTTCTCTCTCTTTAGTATGTCGACGTAGCACACTCGATGCGTGTACATAAATAAAAAATTTGAAAGAAATTCTTGAATAAAAATCAAGTAATATACAGTGCAATTATTTAATATTTAATTTTCTTGAATAAGAATCAAACAAATAACAAATAAATAAAAATTGAAGAGAAATTAAAGGGAAAAAGAAAAGAAGTGCGAGGAGAAATGAGGCGGAATGTGAGGGTATAGGGGAAAAAAAGTAAAAGTTAAAAGAATTGAGATAAAATTTAGAAACAAAAAAATAGGACACTTGTCAAATTTTAGAGTAAAGTGATTTCACTTAAATTTGACATTTTAAAGCAGTTTCTCAAGACCCCTCATGCTTTCTATATAGTACTAGCGGACAAGGCACATTTGATTCATGTGCTTAAATTTTAAATATATAATATTTTATATAAAAGTAATTGTTTAATTATTTTTATGCATTTATTTGATTTATTAAATCATATGATATGATTTAAGAAAATAAATTGAAGGAAAAAAGAAAATAAAGTGGATAAAAAGGAGAAGTAATACAGTTGAGAATAGAGGGAGGAAGTGAGAACCCGTTGTAAGGGCAATATTGTCAAATTCATTTATAAACATATTAAGGTAATCACTTTATAAATAGTATGAATAGATGAATACTTTTTCCAAAATGGCAGGGAAAACGGTTTTGAGGTGACGGATACCGTTTTATAATATTTTAAAAAGAATTTAAAAAATTATATTATTTTGATTATTTTTCTTTTGTCTTTATAATATTTTGCTTAGAAAGCCGATTGGGGCTGATTTGAGGTTTCGCCCTTTTTCCCCTGAAGAGGAGTGTTTTTCACTCTTTGTTCAGCAGTTTTCGCGGAGAATTCAGTGATCAAAATCAAAGAATTGAATCATGGAAAATGTGGATTACAAGGCACCCGATGTTCCGGAGGAAATCATCATAGAAATACTGTTGAGGCTCCCGGTGGAATCTCTCTTGAAATTCAGGTGCGTCTCAAAATTATGGTGTTTCTTGATTTCAAGTCATCAATTCGCTAAGGCACATATCAACTTTTCCACCAAGAACAACATATATGCCCACGATAGACTTGTTTTTGGCTCCAGATTGTATCCTATGGATCTTTACTCCTGTTTCCTTCACTCTGCATTTGAGGATACTCTTTATACTGGTTATATTTACCCTGAAACTGATGAAAATTTACATGTTGATCGAGTTTGGATTGATTATCCTTTGTATGAATCAGATGATCTGATATGGCTAGTGGGGTCGTGTAATGGGTTGATTTGTGTATCTTTATCGGTTAGCACTTTGATTTTGTGGAATCCCATAACCAGAAAGTCGAAGGTCTTGCCGGAGTCCGGTACTGATTTGAATTTTTTTGACTATTGTGGAATTACATATGGCTTTGGTTTTGATGAGTTGCATGATGATTATAAAGTGGTGGAGTTCTTCAGTTTCGATCGCCATTTGGGTGAGCTTGAGATTCAAGTCAAGGTTTATAGTTTGAGGACTAATTCTTGGAAGATATTATCAAATTGGCCTGGTGGGGACACGTTTGGTGGGTCGGGTAAGTTTCTAAATGGAGCCATTCATTGGTCAGTTACTCACATCGATGAATGGGGGTGGGCTATCATCACCCATGATCTTGCAACGGATACCTTTACAGAGTTACCACTGCCTGACATTGATGATGATGATGTCAGAGTGGAGATAAAGGTTTTAGGAGGTTGCCTTTCAGTATGTTGTGAACATAGTACATACATGGATGTATGGGTCATGAAAGAATATGGTGTGAAGAGTTCCTGGACTAAAGTTGTTCGAATTCCATTCTATGTGGATTTGGAGGAGAATGAGTTTGTTAGACCGAGTCCGTTGTTTTTGATGCGTGATGGTAAGATACTAATCAACTATGGATCAAATCTAAGGATATATGATCCTGGAAACCCACATATTCATCTTTTTGGTAAGAGGTTTCAAGTTGAAGCAATAACCTACTTCGAAAGCCTAGTTTCACCAAATTTGGATGATTAGATTGGAAGTTCATTGCCGTAAAATCATGTTGCTTGAAGTGCTTTGTTATTCATTAGAATCGTTAACTGTAGAGTTTCAGGATGAAGTTGAGTTTGATTGATGCATGATGAAATTTTTTCGTAAATTTCATATAAATTTGGGTGTTTGTGGATGTGAATATTAGAATTCCAATTTATTTTCACATTTATTGTTAGCTCCAATTACTAAAGTATTCATCCTCTTTAGAATGTTAACATACTTGATCTTTTTCCTTAGACTTGAATAGACGCAGAAATTTTTGTCAGCCGGATCATACCATGGAAATTTTCCCAAAAAAAGAAAAAAAAAGGCTTGTGACGGATGTGATTATAAGAATTAATCAGGACTGGTGGTGATTGCTTCACTTCTCTGTCTTGAAACAGGGGATGCATCATACTAGCTAGGAAGTACTAGTAAATAACTATTATGATAAATACTAGTAGTTCGTTAACTTTTCACTTAAATATAGCCTCATACAATTCCAAAAGCAGATATTGCAAGATTAATCCTAATGAACCCCCTCTCTCTCTCCCCCCGCAAGAGATATGTATGATTAGTTGGTGTTTCATCTTTTATTTTTCTTGGACATATTTCTTTAGATTTTCATTTTCATATTACGTTATCTGCTCTTGAATGTAAATTTTACTGTTTTCTTATCATGCAAGGAAACTGGAAAGGATTTTGAATGATGGATTACATTAATGGTTTAATATTCAGTTAGTTGGTGTAAAGTTGAATACAGCAGTTAGAATATCAATGGGTAGAAAAAGAAAACCAGATGTGAGTCATGTCAATTTGAAATTTCACTAACTGAATGACGCCTAGTACACATTACCAGGGCCAATATCATTTAACATTTCGTGGCGCCTAGTACACATTACCAGGGCCAGGATCGAGTACAAAAGCATATAAAATTCCATAGCGATTTAGTCGGATAGTGCTAACTTAATGCAAATATCTGAAAAACAACTTCTGCGGAACAATCAACATATTTTTGCGTTTTCCAGAACAGACACTCATTGTATAGAGCAGAGAAACATTGCTCTTTATAGTTGTAATTGAGATAACACTTTTAATTTGTTCAAAATCTAAACTAGTAGTTGTTTTAAATCATATTGTTATTTGGCAACGCTGGTGTCATAGGCAAGACACTGAATCTTGATCTTCTTCAGTGCTCCTACAACATCTGTCATAACAGTCCTATCCTCCGGTTTATCTGCACAGCAATTAATTTCTACTTCCATGATAGATGATAAGCACTTCAGCTTCTCTCTATAGAACTTATCTTCGCTACTAAACAAGTTGGCATCCACAACTCGGACAATCTCATCTCCAAGATTGTCACTTACCCAACTCTTTAGGCTTAACTTCCCATCAAACGTGTCGTCGCTCGGCTGTATCCTTGAAAATGTCTCCATTAACACTATGCCATAACTGTATATGTCACACTTTGTTGATACTAATCCCTCCGATCCATACTCTACTGATCTAGCTCGGATTTTACCCTATACTATCTCAGTCAAGATGACCTCGAATACGGACCAACAAATATAATTTCCAGATTATAGACTGCACTCGAATACTATCGAGCTGCCTACGTACCTTAATAGGATCAAGTCTAGATGTAATTCAATTCAAGATGTTATAATATCTATGATTTGTATTACGAAGATATCTAATATTTATAATATAGGATCGTACTCTCAAGTCTTCGAATCACCCAAGCAATACGATACATAGTTCGTAGTATTTATTGCTCAGATTCTCCGTCCATGAATCTTCATAAATGGAGGTATTTATAGGAACTCCACTCTGTACTATAGAATGAATGACAGATGGGACTTATCACCCTTGGATGCTTTACACGTGTACTTGACGGAGGGCAACGATCAATCCTTATAGGGTCGGGTCCTGGGTCGACCCTACCCGGTTTATTAAAAACACGCGGATCTTGGAGTGCCACGTGTTCTGTTTTAATATACTAGTACCTGTCTCGTATCCTCGTATACGCGGAAGTTATAAAAGTTTTACGATACAAGTCATACGAAGTGATAAAAGAATGACTTATTATTTGGTACATCATCTACAATCACCATAAAAATAACACGGCATTAGTTTTACTTCACACTCATTGAAGAAAGACTTGTATTAGAACTTAAATATTAATGGGATAAATTATAACCTTAGTTTATGAATTCATGTCCCTCTAGTGCTCTAATCAAATTTAGTCCCTCATAGTGACAGTGCTGCTCATGTGATCAAATAGAATTCATTTTTCGAAAAAACTAAATGGTATAGAAACTAATTTTAACAGATGTCTAAAGTTGAATTAAGGCAGAAATGAAGAGTAACAAGGTTTTAGTATGTGAAATAGTCTCACCTGGTGCAATATAACCAATTGTGGCCAAGGTTTTAGTATGTGAAATAGTCTGTCCCTCACCCAAAATCTTCGCAACACCAAAATCAGTTACGTGGGCAACCATATCTTCATCTAGCAACACATTGCTAGGCTTTAAATCACAGTGAACCACAGCTATTGACAAACCGTGATGTAGATATTCTAATGCACATGCGACATCTATCATTATGTTCAATCTTTGTATAACGTCCAAGAAATATTCATTTGAATACAGCCACTTCTCTAGACTCCCATTCGGCATGCACTCCAACACCAAGGCCTTAAAATCCTGATTAGAGCAACTACTTATCACTTTCGTCAGATTGAGATGCCGAAGGTTATGAAGTACTTCACATTCTGTTTCGAAACTCTTGAATGCTCCTTCTTGTTCCAAATTGAACGCTTTCACCACCAATATTGTACCATCATTAAGAATCCCTTTGTATACAGATCCAAAACTACCTGTGCCTAGCAAGTTGTTTTCGTTATAATCATCAGTTGCTCGTACGAGTTCATAATATGTCAATCTTCCACTACTCATTGATTCTGCTTCGTCTGGAACTTTACCTTTTGTCCGATTTCTCATCACTATGAATGCCAATGAGAGTGCAAAAATGATGGCTAAGATACCTAATGGTATTGTCACAGCCAGAACAACTTTTTTCCTATTGGATCTGCCAAACAAGGTTGTTGGACATGGCGGGACTTGAAATTTCTGAGCACCACATAAAGCTTCATTAAACATAAATGATTGGCTTGTAAAATTTATGAAAGGCCCTCCAGCGGGAATTGCCCCTGTTAAGGAATTATAAGAGACATTGAAGTTTTTCAGATATTGGAGTGCTTCCAATGAGTTGGGAATTGACCCCGAGAGATTGTTATAAGAGAGGTCGAGTGCTTCCAAACTCACCATGTTTCCAATCGACCCAGGTATAGATCCATGCAAACTATTATGTGCCAAAGAAAACTTAATCAAGTTTCTCAGCCCTCCGATACTGCTTGGAATATTGCCTGAGAACTGATTAAATGACAAATCTATTAGTACTGCATTCTTCATATTTCCTATCTCGGGAGATAGAGTACCATTCAATGAATTCAATGACAAATTGAGCTGTAAAAGACTCTTGAGGCTCCACAAGCTTGCAGGTATACCTGAACTTAATCTGTTGGAATCCAGATAGAACTGTCTTAGAGAAATAGCATTGCCTATGCATTCCAGAATTTGGCCCAAAATCTGATTATTGCTCAAATGCATTATTCCCATGTTCTTCAACTCGCAAACCCCTAATGGAATCGAACCACTTATTCTGTTATTGGAAAGAAATAGGCCTTGCAGCATTTCTAGACGTCCGAGTGCAGATGGCAGAAAACCGTTCAAGTCGTTGTCAGATAAATCTAACTTTATTAAATTGGTTATATTGGAAATTTCATTTGGAATGGTACCCTTTATTGTACTATTAGATGCAAGAATGATTTGTAAAGAGGTTGAAAGATTTCCAATGGAAGGTGGAAGAAAGTCTTGTATAGGATTGTTGTGCACCCATAACTCTTTCAACAATCTGCAGTTTGTTAAAAAGTGATAAAACTAAGCCCTTTCAAACTGTTTCCGTGCAGTATTAAATGTTCGAGGAGCCTTAAATCACCGAATGAAGTGGGGATGGTACCAACTAAATTATTATTCCCAAGGTCTATGAAAGTTAGCTTTGAAGCATTTGAAATGGATTCAGGAATAACTTCACTTATAAGATTAGTTTCTAGAGAGATCAAGTTAAGGTTAGGTAGTCTATGACCTATACTTGTCGGAAGACTACCCGAGAGTCGATTGGCTGTAAGTGCAAGTAAAGTTAGTGTTGAGATGTTAACTATTTCTTCTGGTATTGAACCAGTTAGAAAGTTTACTGCAAGATGAAGCTGCTCAAGTTGTTCTAGTCTACCGAGCTGTCGAGGTATTTCACCTGCCCATTTATTAAACACATTTATTACAAATTATTATTAATAAGAGGCCAAATGTCACTAATAGTTCATGAAGTATAAACTTTGTGTCACCATGGTCCCTAAAGTACCAAATGTTACGTTGCAGCCCCTAAACTTTACTTTGAGTTTCAATTTTGTCATTTCTGTGGATTTTGACCGGATTGAGCAGCGCATATACTGCACATGTGACTACTTATGGGGAAAATGGTATGATTAAGTTAGGTGACACACTTCACTTACATTTACAGGTGATGTCATTTCAAGTTAGGTGCAACAAAGAAACTTAATCTTACCATTTTGCATTTTTGCTCCTACATCGTAACGTTTGGCACTTTAGAGGTCAAAGTGATACAAAACAGAGATTATTAGTGACATTTGTCCTTACCAAAACAAGTTAGTTGTAAACTTCAAAGTTGACTCACCTGTTAAACTGTTACCGAAAAGACGAAGAGTAATAAGCCCAGTAAGATTTGCAATTTGTCTAGGTATTGCTCCACTGAAATTGTTGTCCCTTAGAGATAAAGCCTGAAGGTTTGAGCATTCGTCTATGGTAGAGGGTATTGGGCCATTTAAATTGTTATAATACAAGTTGAGCTGTTGAATGTTGGAAAGATTAGAGCATATGTCTGTGGGCAGTGTACCAGATAGACCACTCTTAGATAAATCAATTAATAGCAATGAAGAGATGTTGAATATTACTCTTGGTATGGAGCCACTGAATAAGTTTCTCTCTATGCTTAATTGCTTTAAATTATGAAGATTACCAATCTCTTCTGGGATTACACCTGTGTGGAATTATAGAGTTCAAAGAATTAAAGTTACTAAAACAAGTTTAGAGCTACACAGCAAGTGTAAAATTAAGGGTTAATTACACTAATTATCCCTCTTATTTAGTGAAATTACAATCCATTCCGCTTATTTTCAGTACATAACAAATAGCCCCTTCTTATGATAAAACATTACAATCGCCCATTACTGTCAAAAAGCTAACAAACTTTGCTAATAGGAAAAAGTGTAAATATGGTCCCGTATCTATTAGGGTAGTAATTTCAGTCCTTTAACTTTTACATTTGGCAATTTTAGTCCTTTAACTTTTTAATTGGCAATTTTAGTCCTTTAACTTTTTAATTGGCAATTTAGTCCTTCTTACCAATCATGTCTAGCAAAAAGGTATCCATGCTCAAAAATCGTATCAGAGCCTTAGGTTTTATTGATGAAATAATTAATTATTACTACATATTGTTATTCTATCCCTAACGGAGGAGATAAAACAAGTATGGGACAACCGAAAAATTGTTCGAGTAGTTATGAAAGCCAGGTATCCTTCATTACATGGAAGGAAATTGAGGCGGATAGTTCTAAGTTCTCGCAAGACCTTAGAGAAATTTAAAAGATTGTTCAAGACTATGGACACATGTTAATTCATATACCTGTGAAAATAGAAAGTTTGAACAAACATATTGACGAAATACTACAGATCCTACCAGATCTGGGTAAAAGTGTAGTAGATCTGAAGACTGACATCGCAGATCTAAAAGGAAAACACTTAGGGACACCCAAATCCAACAAAGAAAGGATTAGCGACGCCCTTGGAAAGGTACCTCTTCTACACCAGAAAGGTAAGGTTACGAAAATTCCGAAACCAAAAACTCAAGAAGATCTGATTAATGATATCCTAAAAAATATAAATTAATATGGAGATATCAAGAGTAGATCAATCTGATTTTCAGGAACTAGCTGAGTCTTTTTCTCAACTAGCAGTTATGGATTTGGTTAATGTCAAAACCAATGAATCAACTCTGGCATTATCACCGTCAGAAGGAAGTTCAGCATCACATCATCCTCCAGCGGATGAAACGATGCGTGAAAGTGAGGATTTGCATACCAACGCATCCCCAGCTCTTGGGGGTACAAGGTTTAGAGAAAATCCAGTAAGAAATCCAAATAGGGTACCAAAAAATACACCTTGGGCAAGGACCATGTTACAACCCTTGAACCCATATGGTACTATCTTTAATTTGGATGTCATCGATTTTAGAAAAATTGAAAAATTAATCGATGAATGGGTAGCGGCTATAAAAATAGCAGTGACCACACTAGAACTCGATAAAGAAAACTTCATTAGATTAATGAAGTTAAGCTTGGAAGGATCCGTAAAGGTTAGATGGGATCATACATCATAAACAACCAAGCAAGAAATCTTAGCTGGAGAATCTAAAAGTACTATTGCGAAAGATTCAGAAGGCTTATCAAATAACATTTCGTCGGAGATGGATATTTCGACCAAAGCAATATTGAAAAAACCAGAGAGCATTCACAAGCTCTTTATGGCATTGAACTAATAAATATTTGTGCAGTGGATGAATATATCTATTGGTTCCGCAAATACTTCTTCCAAAGTGACGTAAAATCAGAAATTGCGGCACCTATGTTCTTTGCAAAAATTTGCAGTCCTTGGAGGTAAATGTTACCCCAATCCTACAAGGTACCGGAAGGACAACTTGATTCAGTCGCTAGACGAATGTCTTTCTTGAAAGACAAACTAAAAGACTGGTGTTATCAAGCTTTCATTCAAAAGAACATGAAAAAGCTTAGAGGAAAAATAAAGAAATCCCCTCTTTGCTGTGACAACAAGGATTTTCCAACAATTATTCGAGAATCAATTGAGCATAGAAAGAAAAGAAAGTAATATAGTAATTCTGAAAATAGGGGTTACAAAAAGCAATCTTCTTTCAGACTGTTACGTATATGCCCTCGATGTCAATGAGGACAAATAGATTGTATAGGATATTCAATTATGTTGTACAAACTAATAATCAATAAAGGCAATTATTATTCTGTTCATGTAAAACTTTGTGGCATCAAATAAGTATTGAACAAACTGTCCTTGTGTATCGAGGTTGACTCTTCGCCCTTTAAGGGAATAAAGATGTGGCACGGGGAGAGTCTTATTCCTGATCACTCAAAAGGGGTTCGCAAGTCAAGGAATCTTAATTGGGCATTAAGATTCGACGTGTATGACACATGCTCTGACAAGAAGTGCCAGTCGAACACTATAGGATAATGAGACACGTGTCATAGATATATCAATGGAATTGATATATTCGAACATGGCTCGCAGTAATCCGATCACAAAGGTATTTACTTGGTGTTTGTCAATGATTGGATTACTGACCATAATAGTATGCGTGGGCCTTAGACCTGAGGGTTCATGATCAATGTGCTTGTGCTGTTAAATCTGTTACTAGAGTAGTTAGGCCCAACTCACGCTTTGGTGGGGCTAACCTCGAAGTGCAATCTCAATTAGTCAAGTGGCAGTTGTTCACTGATTGCCAAGATGGGATTCACTGTCTCGATAGTAAATGAGAAAGTATCCTGTGCAATCATATGCATATGAAATTATAAGTCTTTATCCAAAGCAATGAAAATAACCCATGTGGGACATGGAGGGTAGTTTGGTAATTTAACCACGATATGATTACAAGCACAATATCAAGTTTAGTGAGTTTGATATAAACCATGACTCTCACTTGATCGGGATACATTGAAGGGCTTGTACTCATATGGTATTTATGGTCCAGAGGTTCGTAAATGATACGTTCATTTCGTACTCAATTGAGTTACGATGTGAGTCCACGGGACTGGTTAGGTGACACTCACATCCTTTGGTAATTTCCTCACATTGCCAATTGAGACGAAGCTAAAGAGTCGCGCTATAAGAAATGAACGGGATGTCTTTTATGTTAATCTTTTAGAAGATGTAATTAAATGGACGCATTGATTTATTGGTTAAATCAATTAATTAAATATTTAATTTAATAAGATTAAATTAAATTATTTAATTGAAGATTAATTAATTAGGAATTAATTAATTATTTAATATGTATTAGAATTTAAATGGGATTGATTTAATTGAAGATTAATTAATTAGGAATTAATTAATTATTTAATATGTATTAGAATTTAAATGGGATTTAAATTAAATACATGTTAAATAGGTGGGCTAATTTGAATGGGCCAACGAAGCCTACCCACGTCCTATGAAAGCCCTGGGGGGGGCAGCCACCATGGAGTCAAGGAAGACTCCTTGACTTGTTTGCTAAGTAAAAAGAGTTATAAGGTAACTCCAACAGTTAACAAGTCAAAAAAGGGGTTTTATCCTAGTTGCATAACACAAGAGAAAAATACTCCTCCCTCCTCCAAAGCTTGCCCTAGCCGTCCACCACATAAACGAGGAAGCTTTGGAAGAACTTTTGAAGGTTCGTTTCGCGTGCATCTTTAGAGACAGGAGCTCGGGGAGTTGGTGTTACACTAAGTAATATACGAAATTGATAAGGTAATCTATTTTGTTTAAGTTTTTGGAAAACTGTTTAAAATTCATTAATCCGTTAAAAGTGGTCCATGTTTAGGAATCCAAAATTTTTTATTCCGCTGCGTTTTTTCCCGATGGATTCCCAACACAGACGAAAGTCTTGGTGGTCCAAATCAAAAGCCCGATCTTACAAATCTGGCCAGAGATCCGGACCAACAAGAGTGTCTTCCCAAGGATCCCTAAAATCAGACGGAAAAACCCCGACAAGATGAACTTTTAGACGGCCCCACACCCCGACAAATGAAAGTTTCAAAGATTGTAACTGCTGAACATGTGGAGCTCGTGGCCACATCTCACCAGATTGTCCGCAAAAAAGTGGTGAATTACGACAATTCGAAGCCACAATTGACATTTTGGATCCAGTTTTCTATGGAGAATTGGTACCAATTTACCAATTTAAAAATGTCCCCTCAGATGAAAGTGTCTACGAGGAAGAAATAGAAAGTGATTCGGATGGATCTTCAACCGAATCAGAATAACTTCAACGAAGGTGATAGGCTCCAAACATCGGAAAGCTTGTCAGGATTCTTTTCAAGGTCATCTATATCAGACAAGACCATGGAAAGAATAATGCGGCAAAACTCTAACCTTGGACCATATAATGGTTTTAGTATTAGCGAAATAAGCCGAATCCTAAACCAAATAGGATTAAATCAGCTTAGGCATAACATCATATACAAAGTAAGCTCAAGAGAGTTTGCAATTCCTATGGAATTAACGGGAAATGTGATGGATATGCAACTTATTTCAAAAGAAGAAATTCTGGAGGAATTAAGTAAGCTTTCAGAAGAAATAGCCGTTAGTATGAAATGGATCCACATCGGAACTATTGAAGTAGTAATTAAAGCCACTTTCAAAGAAGGAGTTGATTCTCCATTACATTTATCTATAATGGATAAAAGAATCAATAATTTAAGAGATGGTTGTCTTGGTACAATGGTAGAAAATTTATATGCAGGAAAACTTATGTTTGACATTCATCCTATAATGGCATATAACATAGCTGACAAAGATTTCAGTCGTGTTTTAACCCTTCATCAAGATTTCAAAAGAAATGATCTTATGAAAGAAGGAAATAGACCATATTCTATAACTTATAGAATAGCTTATGTACTTTCCAATACACATCATTCTTATTTATTTATAAGAAAAGAGTATATTGAAATTCCAAGAATTTTCAAAGAATTTGTTAAAGTAATGGCACCCGATCCAATTCAAATACCAAGAATTGGTGGTGTTGACATTTTAATCCGAGACCATCAGGTTCTAGAGCGATCAATGAGCTCTAGAACAGATTTTAATAGCAGGATGTCCTTTTCGGAAGAAAGGATTAGGAGTTTAAAAGAAAAAGAATTAATAGAAGATTTAACTCCTCAAGCTATTAGGGTAAATAATTTAAAAATTAGATGCCCTGAAAGATGGAAAGAAGTGCAAGTTATATTTGATATTACAAAGAAAGATAATTACATTCCTTGTGAAGCTTTATATTACTTGCAGCAACCTGTTATTAACAAATATGAAGGCATGTTAGAAATGGCAGGCCATGAAGTGTTTATTCCAGGTATTGTAGGAAGTGACCAAGGAATTGTTACCTTGGGACTAAGTTTTCTTGAGGATCATAAGCCTTGGGAAAGAAAGGTAAATGGTATGGAATTTTGTGTGAATAGACATCTCATTAAAGTAGAATGACTCATACAAAATTTTATGATTTAAAGCATGGTTGACTTTAATCATCAAGTCTTACACCATAATCTAGGGTGTAGAATTTTCTATATGTATCCTAATATCCATCAAGCTATTGACCCCTATTACGGTAGAGGTTTTCACCAAGTTAATTGTTTGAAACGAATTAAAATCAAACAATATTATGTTTTGAAAAGTATCGAATTTTGGAAACATGAGAGAACATCACCTAATTTCCAAAATAGAGGCGTGGTTTATCAAACATGGGTAATTCATCATTTGCTCTGTTGTTTACCAGCCGAGTTGCAATTACTTTAAGAAGCAGCCTCAAAGTTGGTAGCTTAAATGACTAGCCCATTCTTAATATACATATCTATCGGCATGTTATATGAACAATATAAGTCAGAATACTTTGCAGCTTATATTAATTCTGGATCAGGGATTTGTACAGCAAAACCCTGAGTTTTCCTTAGCAATGTTATGGAATCAGATGTGCACAAAAAGTACCCAAGGGTATTATGGTAATTGCTGATGTGCATAAGGCGGGTCGCGTCGTAACCCACTAGCTGATCTGTGGGGGACCCGGCGTATAATTCCAAAACAGACAAAGGACCCACCAAAGATAGTTGAGTCCAAGTATCAGTTTAAAAGATCATACTCTCAAGGAGACTAACCCTGATGAGTTGTTAACTAAATTGAGGCCCAAGGCCCATAGCCCACTACCAGCTCCCTAAAAATACCTTAGAGGAGCTGGGAGAGGGGGAGGATCGACTCCCCCAGTACAAATCCACTGGCTATTGAGAGCAACCCTAGATAAGAACTATAAACTAACTTGATCCCACATTGCTTGGGTATGTAGGCAGCTAGAGGTAACCGAGTGCAGTCTATAAATTATCCAACCCTTCACCTAGTTTGTCGTGAGTTGGACCGGTTCCCTTATTCCACGTGGTCCATCAAGTGACAATCATTGTCTGATGATTTTTACCATCAACTGATTGGCGCCGTCTGTGGGAAGAGTGTCATAACCACTGAGCATGCAAACTAGGTCGCAAGTTTGTATTACCGGAGATAGAATGACCAACCAACAACACTCGACCACTGCTGATGAAAATCCCAACCCGATGCCTGAGAATAGGCCTAAGCATCCAGAGGGGTAGGAGAATCCCCTCAACAGTCAGATTGGGGGCGGAGGCACTGAGGGCGGAGGCCCAGAAGAAGTACCCCCGATCAGAGGGCAAAACGCACCACCTGTTGTACCAGAGGTGATCCCACCCCCTGCTTCCAGGGTGTTCGAGATCACCCAAGAGGCGCTACTAGCCCTAGTAGAGTATCACTCAGTGAGAGCAGTGGCAAGGGCTGTTCAGGAATATGCCCTGTCACATCCTTCAATGGCACCCCATGCTCTAGCAGCTGGTGGGGAGCAAGACCCCCACGAGAGAAGCCGTCCGGAGGCTCCCCACCCCTACGAGCAGGGTTTGCCTGATCCGCCTCCACCATCTGTTCGCAGAGGTACTGAGCTTTGTGATAAGAGTCGCCACCACCGAGGGGCGCTAGGCCAATCTTCCCGACGAGGTCGAGAATCCTTGACCCCCGGCGGGATTGGTTCAAAACGTTCCAACTCTCCGGTGAATGGTGTTGCCAGAGAAGAAGAGAACAGCGTAGCCTCATCCCCTGAAAGGCCACCAAGAGACAAGGATAGAAGGCAAACGCCTCCCCGGTCTCCTCACCAAGGTCACATCTCAGTGACCCCCGAGGAGGCTTTGCCAAAGCATGAAGGTCAAAGAAGACGTGAAGCATACCGTGATAGAAGCCCCGAGGACTACGGGAGGTATGAAGACATGCAGTTGGTGCCCTTAGCGGTGGCTCCGTCGAAGAGAAGCCTGCTCTGTCAGCAATATTGGCCGAGTCCTTGCCCGCAGGACTTAAGATTCCACACCTGAGTGAGTACGAGGGAGATGGAGACCCTCAAGAACATGTTGACAAGTTCAACACAAAAGCGGATATGTATGATATCAGCGACGCCGCATACTGCAAGATCTTCAAGACCACTCTCTTAGGAAAAGCTCTAAGTTGGTTTAATAGGCTACCGGCTGGCACTATCACCGACTTTGATCAGTTGATCTGGAACTTCCTTAATCACTTCTCCATGAACAAAAAATACCCCAAGACAGCAACTTTCTTGTTCACGATAGTTCAAAGAGATGTAGAATCCTTGCGAGATTATGTGAGGTGGTTCTCCAACGCGGTGTCTGAGGTGCCACATGTTAACCACGAGCTGTTGTCAAGCATTATGCAGAAGAAAGTTTTGGCCATAGCGGAGTAGCATGGCATAGTCTCATGGCCGAAGAAGATGAGAGATAGTCCCAGTCGCCTGAAGTCTAAGAAGTATTATAGGTTCCATCGTGACAAAGGACACACGAAGGAAGAATGCCACCACCTTCAAGTGGAGATTGAAAAGTTGATCAAGAGAGGCTACCTGCAAGAGGTGATTGCCCCATCCGAGGTACCCGTTCAGACACCCCAGAGACAGAGGGGTAGAGATGGAGGCAAGAGCAACCCTCAGACAGTGGACTCAGACATGGACAATCCCTCGGTGAATGGAATCATAGGGGTGATTTTAGGAGGGTCGGCTGGAGGCGATTCGGTGAATGCAAGGAAAGCTTCGGTGAGAGCAGCTACTGGGCTGCACACTTTGAGTGCTCCACATGGGGGGGGGGGGCAGGTCAATCAGATAGGAGCTAACAGTCCCACTATAGAGTTTGGCCATCAAGATGTGGGGGATGGGATCTCCTTAAAAAATGATGCCTTGGTAATATCCGGCACCATCTCAAACTTCTGGGTGAAAAAGGTGTTAGTTGATAGTGGGAGTTCGGCAGATATAATATTCCACAATGCCTTTGCTCAGTTGGGGGTAGAGAATGCCCACCTTCAGACGGTCAACACTCCCCTCACGGGATTCACGGGTGAGACTGTGGAAGCCCTAGGGGAAGTAACTCTCCCCATCTCTCTTGGCGTCTATCCCACACGCTCTACGAAAATGGTTAAGTTCTTAGTGGTCAAAACCCCCTCCACCTACAACGTCATCTTGGGGAGGCCGAGCTTGAACTTATTACAGACTGTTATCTCAACTTTCCACATGAAGATCAAGTTCCCCACCCCCAAGGGAGTGGGAGAAGCGATTGGAGATGTCAAGGTGGCGAGAGAGTGCTATGCGAACGCACTGAAGAAACCCAAAAGAAAGCATAAAGAGAATGACCCTAAGGATAAAGGGAAGTAAGTAGCGATCAACGTGATCTCGACAGAGTACCAAGCTCCTAGAGGCTTCTGAAGGTAAACTATCAGTCACCACCTATTCTATAAACAATTTAAAGACAATATCATGTTGGCCATGAGCCAAGTGTTTTTTATGTTTTGAGGTGCCTAAGTGCACCCACAGACGTTGTTTTGAGTTGCTTACGTGCAACCCCCTTATTTCTTCTAATTCATGCATGAATGACTTGGATAATTTATCTAAGTGCTTAATAGCACCCATTTCCTCTGCATATGGTAAACATTATCTTTGAGTCATGGTCGAATAGCAAACCGAAAGTTGGTGGTTCCAACTGAGGCCATCATAAGGGCTCAACACTTAGTTTATTTCCGCTATTCTTTAAGTTTCCATGATGATAAGTAGGTGACACTTGACAAATTTAGGCCACTGGCCAAATGTATACTTAGATGCTTGTGTCACCATTGTTGTGCTATTATCTAATAGCTATAAACTAACAACCGTTCCACCCACATAAGGGCAGGAACGGAAACTTTAACACGACCCCTGGGAGCTACCAAGCTCCCACTGGAGGCCTTACAAATATCACATGCGTCTCCATTCGAGGTCAACATGGGTAGCATCGCTAATGTCCCTCGTCAGAGGATGGGCAACCCCATAATCCCTCTATAGTACCACGAGAGGTTGAGGACCTCCCAAAAGGTCTCCCCACTCCCATTAGGACTATGGATTGAGATCATGCCCTGTAGTCCCTCCATAACACCGAGAGAGGCCGAGGACCTACAAAAAGTCTCCCCGCTCCCACTAAGGCTATGAATAGAGATTATACCACATAATCCCTCCGATAATACCGAGAGAGGTAGAGGACATACAAAAGGTCCCCCCACTCCCATTAATGGTACGGATTGAGATTGTGAACAAACTAAGAGGCACCCAATCCCGTAATAAGATGCGACTTGCGGTATCACGAACCGTGTCGTCCATTCAAATTACATAAACCTCACTGTTCCCAGTGTTGTTAACAAACACCGAGGAGATAGTGAATGAAAAATATTTGAATAAAAAATCAACTTCACTTCATGCTGATAATGCGTGGAAATAATAATTGTCTAAGCCGACACAAAACAGACAACGCACCACATGCCGCTTACCTTGCTATCACTTACACACCTACCCTCCAAGAGGTGATAAGGAAGTGAATAGTAGCAACATAAACAATCACTGTATGGCGAAAAGCAAGAATATTTTCTAACTCTCTGTATAGTCACTTACTCCTAAATTTGACTAAGCACAATTAAGGACTATGGGGGGCATACAAGGGTAGAAAAATACATACATGGCCAATTTTAAGAACAATGAAAGAGTCAATCGCTATCAGCAAAATGGCTACAAGACAACACACTAAAACATAAGATTCGTGATAAGAAGATAATTCCAAGGCAACATGCTAAGAGGAATAATGTCCATCAAGCCTCATATGGCTAAAATAACATCTTCCCATCAATGGGAAACTAAGAATAAAGGTCACTAAGCAGACTAAAAATAGTGTGATAGCATAAAAATTAAAGGGTAACAACATAGAAAGATCTACATGGCTGGAGGAAGCCACCAAGACCTCAGCTGACAGCGCTGCCTCTAGTATCGGTCTCCCCGTCACTGGTGTCGGGTACATTTTTGTAATACCAAGTGAAATCGCCATCTGGTTAGCGACCACTCTCGCGAAGATCCCTACGACACTTGCGCACTGTCTTGGTCATCAAACCCCTGGTAACCTTATAAGCCCGCTGGTTGCAATCCTCGATATAGGTGGCACTCTTGCGAAACTTTTCTACTGCCGATTTCTTAGCATCACTGAAAGCAACCATCGTCAGACTTCTTTGTCTCAAACTATTTTTGAGCCACCATATACGAACCCTTCCATTTGTCAAAAGAGTTCTTAGTCCCCCAGAATCGCGATAGCAGCTGACGGTTCTGCTGGAGGTTTTCCTTATGCTCCTTTTCCACCTCCTCGCACTTGTGATAATTGGACAGCCTGACAAATAGGTAAGAATGGAAAGAAAAGTTTAGAGACATGAGGATGTAACCCCCAAAATAATAATAGCAACACTGGTAAATGATTACCCGACCAGCACCGGTGCAAATCTCTTGATCAAGATGCTCGGCCGGTAGGGATGACAAGCGGGTAACATCGTAGTCAGTTACGACCATCCTCATCATCGACCAAGGCATCACGAGATCAATCGTATCCCAAAAAGAACTGACATTGGGGTCCAAGTTTTCCCCCAGAAACAAACAAACCATTGTCAGGACCGACAGAGCTGAAACTCCCCGGAGTGTCAACACGAGCAAGCTTCGCTGCGGGGACCAGAGGAGGTAAAGGATAAGAGGGCACGCGTCCTCCATCGAGGGCCACCTCTTTCGCACGGCTGTTCTTTGGAGACGAATGAGCAGAGTGGTCAGCGACATCGTCGCCATCTCCGGTGGCCAATACCTTAGTGCCCAGAGGGCTAGCAGCAGCGCCTAACTTAGGGCCTTGGGGACCCTTAGCACCCAGATCAGCCATCAAGGAGTCGAAATCCAAGGTGCTTAGCACCTGCTCCAACAAGGCGGGATTAGAAGGGGAAGGAGCCCGAGCCACTCTCGAAGGGGCAAGGGACGAAGGACCTGACTGATCCGCCCCCTTGCCACAACCCTATGAAACTTTTGAAGTGCCGAAGGTAGTGGAAGTCACCTTAGCACCCTTGGGTACAGCTCCTTTGGGCATTCTCGTGCCTACACAAAAAAGGGGGTACCAAGTGTTAGCATGTGAAAACGCAATGCGAAAGAATTATATAAATTACGCAGAAATAAAGAGCACCATATAGCGGAAGTATAAAAATGGTTAACATCAAATCTACCATCATACAAATCTGCCTTGCCAAAGTTAACTCTAAGTTGCCTTTGTGCGTGGTTGGCTAGCTGAGGATCTATATGCATGTCCTAACGCAAAGGCGTGGATCTGACTAAGTTGGTAATGGGAAAATAGAAAAACTTTAGTTTCCAATCATCCTAGGGTTTAACATTTCCCTCCAAAAACCTGGCGGTCGGAGTGGGGAAGAAATATACATATGGCATGGAATGACACGCCTTGACTGTAAACAAGGTCCGAAAGGCCTCTAGGTTAATGTCAAGACCTAACTCGGTGAACCGAGAGATAAAGCCCTCGAAGAGAGCAAAGCACGTCGGGGTCAGCTGACTAATGCATAGGCCATAGTGATCTAATATCTCCCCGAAGAGTTTATAATAAAGGAAGGTGAGCTCCGAATGAAAATATTCTAAGTATAGGGTCACATGCCCCTCTAGAGGATTTAGTATGCGCCACCCTGATACGGGCACGAACAACTCAAAATCCACCGCCGCCTCCTCAAAAAGAGCTATAAGTTCTACCTCAGAGTAAAATCACGTGAGTCGAACGCAAAGCCATCTTCGGAGGCCGGATCCTTGGTGTTCGGGGGATAATGACTCCTTAGTCCTATGAAAATGAAGGGCTCCATCAATAGCTAGTTATGAACAGAGATTATCTAAATAAGATAGCACACGCATGCAAGAAGTGAACACACCGCAAGAACATGCGTGAAAGTCGACCAACGAAATAGACCCGAACTTCCCGCCATGAGGCTAAGCCCCCGTGACAATAGCCGCGAGGCACGAGGCATCAACCACCACAGCGAGGTGGCCTCCGGCTTCCACCGCGAGGAGACGCCTCGTAGAAATCACCTCGAGGCCATTAAGGAACCCGACCCGTGAAATTCTCTCGATTGGACTCCGACGACTCCTAAACGACCTCTATTGGGATGGGGAAGACATGGATTTAATCAATCAAAAAGGGGGAAGAAAAACGAGCAAGCATCACATATCCACACCAAAGGAAAAATCAATAGCAAATTGCATTATTCTTACCGTGGTCACCTTTGCTCTTACCCATGGTAGAGAAAGGGAAGCTCCTAAAGAGATAATTTCTTTAAGGGAGGAGAGAGTGTGGAGATGTGTAGAGAAGTAGTGGCTAAGTGCCAACTACCACCTCCATATTTATACAAAAAGTAGGTGAGGAACCTTTATGACTCATTGCCTAGTAGAAACCAAAATTAGGTGGCATGACCTAAGCGGGGGGCATTATGATGTGCACAAAGAAGTACCCAAGGATATTATGGTAATTGCTTATGTGCATAAGGTGGGTCGGGTCGTAACCCACTAGTTGATCAGTGGGGGACCCGGCGTATAATTCCAAAATGGACAAAGGACCCACCAAAGATAGTTGGGTCCAAGTATCAGTCTAACAGATCATACTCTCAAAGAGACTAACCCTGATGGGTTGTTAACTAAATTGAGGCCCATAACCCACTACCAGCTCCCTATAAATACCTTAGAGGAGCTGGGAGAGGGGAAGGATCGACTTCCCCAATACAAATTCATTGGCTATTAAGAGTAACCCTAGATAAGAACTACGAACTGACTTGATCCCACATTGGTTGGGTACATAGGCAGCTCGAAGTAACCGAGTGCAGTCTACAAATTATCCAACCCTTCACCTAGTTTGTCGTAAGTTGGACCGGTTCCCTTACTCCACGTGGTCCATCACGTGACAATCACTGTCTGACGATTTTTACCATCATCAGAATCCTTACCTATTATTGCAGGAAGAGATTTTTCTCAAAAAATCCTAATACTAAATAAAGGTATAAAGGAAGCACAAATCATGATTGGGGGAGCATTTGGTACACCTTGGTTTAAGGTAAAAATGTCATATATTTACTTTCACGATACAGGAGCAGATATTTTGTTGGGTAATAATTTTATCCAAACTTTTGCAAAATATGTGCAAGATAATCACAAGAACTTGCTCATTTTTACTATGAATTGTGGTAGTGAGATACAAGTTCTGCGGCAAGCAAAGGCCTTTAACCTAATTATGCCTATAACTTTTCGCAGCAAACGTGGTGATTTAGATGAAGCCAAATTAACCCATCCTAAAATGCAGGATAAACGGAAATTTGGTAATGCTCTTTTGTCTTTCAGACAACAGGGATATTGTGAAGTTATTCAAGAAGGAACTAAAACTCTTGATGAAAGAGGAATAAACCTTCTTCAAATTTCTTTACAAGAAAAGAAGTCCTTCTTTGATATGGATGAAGAAAGTAAGCTTTCTCTCGAACATATCAAAAGATTAATTCAAAGGAATTACAATAAGAATCCTTTGGCATGGTGGGACATAAACAAGATCGAAGCTACTCTAAAGGTAAAAGAACAATGTAAGTATGGATTGGTGGATAAGAAACATAAGCAAGAAATAATTAAAGAGCATATCAATCATAAGCTCATTGAACCTGGAGTCTCGACTTATGGTAGCCCGGGTTTTTGGTAAGAAACCATGGTGAAGTAAAAAGAGGAAAAGCACGATTAGTAATCAACTATCAAGGTATCAATAAAATACTCGAATTTGATAGTTATTACATCCCGATTAAAGAACACCTAATTGATTGTGTTAAAAATGCTACAATGTTTTCTAAATTTGATTGTAAATTTGGATTTTACCAGATTAAGATGGAAAAATAATCTAAAAAATATACTGCATTTTTCACTCCACAAGAACAGTATATCTGAAATGTACTTGCAATGGGTCTTGCAAATGCACCCCAGATATACCAAAGAAAAATGGATAATCTATTGAAAGATTATTTTGAGTTTATGTTCGTCTATATAGATGATATCCTGATTGCATCAAGAAATATGAATAAACATATTAAACATCTTGAGATATTCTCGGATGCATGCTTTAAAGAAGGATTAGTGCTATCTGAAAAAAGCAATAATTGGAGTTAATAGGATAGAATTTCTTGGTATCCTTATTGACGAAACAGATATTGAACTTCAAGAACATATTGTGGAAAAAATTCGCAATTTTTCTGATATCCTAAAAGATAAAAAAACAACTACAAAGTTTCTTGGGAGTTGTTAACTTTGCAGGTATCTTCATCAAAGACCTTGCAAGATACAGGAAAGATTTTTGGCCACTTTTAAAAGAAACCGAAAGTTCAAAATGGAAATGGGAAGAAATTCGCACTCAATGGATTCGTGAGTTGAAACAAGTTTGCAACAACTTGCCTAAACTCGCAATACCACAGAGTAGCAATAATTTGGTAGTTTATACAGATGTCAATGATTATAGATGGGCAACAGTGCTCATGAAAAAGACAACTATGGGTGAAGAACCTTGTAGATATATGGGAGGATTGTTCACTGAACAACAAAAAAACCTTTCGCATATAAACGAGCAAGAATTCTATGCAATCTGGGAGGCATTAAAAAATGGCATTTATTTTTACTAACCAAAGAATTCACTTTAAAAGTTGATAATACAAATGTCAAAGCTTTTTAAAAAAATAAACTTGAATCAAAGATTGAAAAAACACGTATTATTAGATGACAAGCTGAATGTCAATATTATTGTTTTGACATTATTATTGTAAAATCTCATGAGAATGTTCTTGCAGATTTCCTAACAAGAGATGGAAGCATCTGAAACAAATTTCATCCTCACAAGATACAGGCAGCTCAGGAAAAACCTAGAGGAGCTTGACAAAAAGTTTGGACAACTATCAACTTACGCTGAAGTAGTTGGCCATGTACAACGAGTTGATATGGACACAGACCAGAACACAATCTGGGGAACTATGTATGCCATGGATTTGTTATGGGATACCTTTCAAGTACCAATTTGAAAGACAGCATCTTTAGTGATGACTCGAGAATTAAGAGAGCAGGACTCGAAACCTGCGTTTAGAGAACGGGGCTCTATACCCGAAGCGGCAGATTCAAATACTGCTTGCACAAGTCCTATACCAGACCCTGGTAGAAAGGAAACAATTGAACAATCGGAAGTGCAAACTCCTATTGCTTCAAGTCAACCTGGCACCTCTGGGGTTAAAGAAGGGGAGATTAACCTTAGGCCACAAACAGGCACTTCTAAGGTTAATACTAATGAGATTAATTTACCATGGCAAGTATACCAGAAATCATGGGAAAAACTAGTCTCAAGGAAGGGGATAAATCCAAACAAGTCTCTCATTGAAACATTAGGGAGATATCCCAGGATTTGGATGCTCGAGGGGTCAAACCCAGAAGAAGTCCGAGAATGGTGTGATTTCGGGGCACTCGCCTCAATCTATACTATGTCACCAAGTTTTCTGAAAATCTCTATACTTCCGGACTGGATTAGTGCAGCTATGTATGACTCATGGCAAATAATCTGCACCTCAAAAGAGGAGATATTGTGGAGCTAAAATTCATTTCAGCGGCTCCAGAAATCACAGGAAAAGGGTCTCATCCGGTTTTTCATTTTATCAAATTACAGAGACCAAAAATGGCGGCCTATAACCTAGTGAAGGTCGATACAAAAGAAGCACCTTTGGTAATCTCTATCAGTGAAGATGAGATTTCCACTACATGGGCATGGAATTTTCGGTCTGTCTCAACAAGATGGACAAAGTAAAGTGTCCATTTAAAAAAATTCAAATAAAATAAATGGATCATTTTTACTCAAGTCTATGACAGGAAAGAGTACAGAGTTTGCAGAAAAAATGTTCGAACAGAAACGAACGCTTATCTAGAAGAACAAGCTACCTGCAACCGAGAACACAAGAAAGAAAGCATGCAATATGATGCATGTTGATCAATGGTATAATCATGTATGTCCTAGTTGTGAAACACAAGAAAAACCCTTGTTCGGTACAAGAATCAGGGTTACAAAGAAGAAACCCGGACATGAACAGGACAAGGGTAAAAGGCCAGCATACCTGAAAGGTTTCACAAACCTCGGTAAAATATTCGAGATGTAGTAAAAAAAATAAAAGCGAGTCTAGTTAGGCTCAATTAGTTTACAATTTTAAACAAAATGTAATAATTAGTTTAAAAATGTAATTCGTGAAGTTTGTCCAACAAAGGGCATAATTGTAATCTATAACAGGAAGCTGACGAAGACAATGGTGTCAGAAGACAATAATCAAAAGCGGACAAATAGCCGACAAAGCCAATAGCCACTTTTGACAAAAGGAAGATTAAATGTCGGGTTAAACAAATAGTTAATGACAAAATCAAAGAAACGGACAGATGTGCTGACGTAGGGTGGCTAAGGAAAAGTCAAAAAAGAAGCCGAGAAAGCACTGTGTAACAACTGTGGATAAGGACAGATGCTGACGCACGCAATGACGTCAGCAATAAAATTAGTTTTGAAATCCGTGGTTGAAGTCCGAAGTCTTCCTATAAAAGGAAAATAAAGAAACAGAAGAAAAAGATTGTAAAATAGTTTTTAATTTTCATTCTGAATGTATGGGGATTTCCCCAAAAGGGTAGCCCTCTCTCATACATGAGTGGCTAACTAGTTTTCTCCTCCAATAACAGAGTAGAAGATATCTACGTAATAATAATATTATTTCATCAATAAAAGTTCAAGGCTTTTGTTCAACCTCTGTCTTCCATAGTTTATTAAACTTTTATTCTGGAGTACCTTTTACGCCCAAAGGTAGGAAACGAAATTGGGTTGTGATGTGTATTGCTGAAGGAGCTGAGTATCTGCGAACCATCTACTGCGGTTGTGTGGTTGGATCCAATCCGTAAAAATGAGGACTCGGAATACCCGGTGAAAAGGCGGTCAACCGAAAGTATAAAATTATGAAATTTTAATATTTTTCAAAAGCATGTTGGGCATGATCTATTCGTATAACTATTTTGCTATATTTGAATTAGTATAGGACCAAATTTGCTAAATTATTTGATAAAAGACCAGAATTGCCATTATTCAGAAAGATACAGGACTATAATTGCTATTTTCGAAAGTTACAGGACCAATTTTGCCAAACTCATGTAGTTACAGGACTAATTTTGCAATTTTCTCTTGCTGACAGCATCAAAAAATATTTTTTAATTTTCTATTTTGCCCTTGAGGGGGTGAATGTAATTTTTCATATTGAAGAGGATGTAATTATAACTTTCAGTTTAGTTATAAATAAATGATTTCGTAAAGACTTGTTGATATCTTGATAATGAAATGCATATTCGATTTATATCAATTCGATTATTTTTTTAAAAATGAAAACATATAACGAGTTTCAATTTATTTTAGGAATAATATCATAATTCAATACAGATAAATTTAAATTAGTAAGTTGCCAAAAATATGAAATCAATTACTAAATTAAAAAAAAGTTGAACGAAAACAAATATATAAGGTTATAATAAAAAAAATTAAAAGGTGATTATGAAAAAATTACAAAAATAAATAGAGGAAGTTAGCGTAGGGGGGAGAATGTATGAGTTTATTATAAGAGGGTCATGTTTGTTATTATGGGGCATAATTAATAAGTACTGGACTGTAATTATATTAGTTAAAAGGGGTAGTTAGTGTAATTAACCCTAAAATTAATGAGAGAATATGAGAAATAGTGTATGGACTGTGGAGTCAACTATTTAGACTAAAGGAAAATTGCAATTTTAATCCCATAAGATAAATACCCTTTCAACTTTAGTCTCAATGTTTATAAACTTGTAAGTTAGTTATATAGTACGCATCTTTTGCATTTTTAGTTCCACCGATAGAAAATGGAAGGAAACTGTTAGGTTAATCACGTGCCTTGCAAGTGATCAGTATTAAATTCAACTACGCGTGCAATTCACACACCAAATTCTCTCCAATTTTTGACGGATAAGATTAAAGTTGCAAAAAAATGCATCCCGTGGAACTAATTTGGTAAGTTTGTAAACAACTAAATAAAATTGCAACAATCCATGTTCTATGGGAACAATACTATCAAGATCTTACCAGTTAGGTAGTTAGCACCAAGATACAATGCCTCCAGCTTTGTGATGTTCCCAATTCCCCTAGGTATTTGCCCACCAAATTCATTATTAGACAAAGAAAGAAGTCTGAGATCTCCACATTCAGAAAAACTAACTGGGATTGGCCCATATAACGCATTCCAGGATAAGTACATTCCCTTAAGTCTTGGAATTCGATGACAAATATCATCCGGGAGTTGACCAGACAAACTGTTGTTAGTTAATGCACACGTTTCTAAAGTGGAGATATTGAAAAGCTGGAATGGTATAGAACCTGTCAGCTGATTGTAATGGATATTCAAAACCTTGAGGCTTTCAAGGTTACCTATTTCTTGAGCTATATTACCTCTCAACAAATTATATGAAAAGTCGATAATCTGAAGCTTTGAGAGATTGAAGAGGGATACCGGTATAAAACCCGAAAATCTGTTATTTCTAAGTGAAAGGACTTTGAGCTATGGCAACTGGCAAGGAACTAAGCCATGGTGGGAGTCCTCCACTGAAGTTGTTAGAATCGAAATCAACAACTCTTAGCCTTCGCAATTGAGCCAACTCGCGGGTAAAATTCCAGGAAAATGGTTGCCTTTGGCGTCGAGGGAAACAAGAAAAGATAGGTTTCCGAAGTGTGGAGGACTGGCACCGATTAGATCCATGTGTGAAATGGTTAAGGCAGTAACACTGTGATGAACAGGGCTGCATGAAACTCCAATCCAGTTGCAAATATTTGAGTGTGTTGACCAGTTTTGGGTCAAGATATTTGATGGTTCTAAGCTGATGTGGGATTTCAGGGCAAGAAGAGAAGATTCATCTGTTGTGATATTCAAATTCTTTGATGAAATTAGTGTGAAAATGATCAGGCTGTGTAGTATGAAGATGGTAGATGACACAAAGCAGCTTCTTTCCATTGAATTTGATGAAAAGAGTCCAAGAGAGAGAGTGAAACAGAAGAATGATGCACCAGAATTTATCAACCTTTTTCTGTTTGTGTAAACAGAATTTTGGGGGCATGTTTATGAACTTGATTTGGTTATACTAACTAGCGTTTGCATATTCCATGGGGAATAAAAAAAAGGGAAAAATATTCACAATCCCACGTGAAACCCCATGTGAAAGGCGTAATTATCACTCCGCCCCCAGTAAAAATTCAAATATCAGCGAACCCCCTGTGAAAAAACTTAAAGAAGCAATTTAACTCCCTACGCGCTTCACTCGCGTGTCATGTAACTAGATATCGAATTTTTATCAGTAAAAACTATTTTTTCCTTGATCTAACAACCGTTGGATCTAATATGCTAAATCCGATGGTCATCATTAAATATATATTTTTTATTAAATATAATTTATAACAACTATAGATCATGATAAAAATCAATGGTCCGTATTAAACATCTTATATTTATAAAAATATATGTTTTTTTTATAATTTTAAATTCATAATAAATTAATTAATAATATATATATATATACACACACATATGATAATATATAAAATATGTGTGTACATATATATAAATATATAACACGACTGGTGGTGTCAGAATTGAATTTGTGCGGGAAATATGTTTAGGGGCTGATTTTGGGTGGAGATGGTGTAATAGGGTTAGGGTTTTGGGGGAAGAACTTGGGGAAGAAAGAAAAGAAAATAAGAAATTAAGTATTTAATAATTAGTAAAATAGAAAATCATTTCTGTAAATATTTATAAAAAAAATAAGGGTATTTTTAAAAGTCCAGAGGCCAAAAACATTAAGGGAGGCGCTGTGTATAATTTAAATTTTTTTAAGGAAATTTTTTGTTAGGGAGGTGAGTAGACAATAAGGCATTTCACGGGTAGTCGAATGTATTCTACCCATAAAAAGAAAGGCAAAATGTAAATGTAACTCATCCCCTAAAAATTGAGTGTGTGCACTATACCCCCTAAAAAGTCAAAAAGGGACCACATCCCCTTCAACTTCAAGTTTATAGCACTTTGCCTCAAAATTGATTTTCCTAACAAATTACCACCAAGATCTGTAACATGTCTACGCCATGCCATTTTTAAGGATATAGTCATCATTTACCATCTTAGCCACCCAAACCAAACAGTTCTACAGTGTTACTTCGTGTCATAAACAACTATTTTGTTTTATATATGTTGTTCTAGAGTAAAATTAGGAAATTTTGTTCTCGCAAGTTGGAGAAAAGTTCCACTATTTGGTGGAAATACAAGTAAATGGTAAATGACCACTTTACCTTTAAATGGTTAATGACATACACGTGGTAGGTTTTTGGAGGTAGTTTAGCCGGAAACAAAGAGTTTGAGGGCAAAGTGCTACAAAAGTTCAAAATTTTAGGGGGTATTGTCACTTTTATGCATTTGGGGGTTGGGGGCAACCGGGGGGGTGGAGTTAGTGCAAAATTGATTTTTTTTTAAGGGGTTTAAGTACATTTTGTCCTAAAAAAACATAGGAAAAGATAAATCGAGCAAATAAATGGGGTCTGGATAAATGAATTATACTTCTTCCCGACTCGAAGAAATGGAGAGGAACATATATTTCGCTGGTATTTGGGGGCGGGGAGGAGTTTTTCTGGGTCTTCTGTCTCAATTTCCTTGTAGAGCCTCGCATTTTTCACTTCAATTTTTTTTTCCTAATTTAATGTTTCATCTTGTATTCTACAGTAGGCCTGCCATTGGTTGGGTCTGACCCAGACCCAGACCCAAAACTTTGGGTCTAAACTCAGACCCAAAGTTTTGGGTCTAGATCCAGACCCAAAACTTTGGGCCTGTGGGTCTGGGTGTAAACTAGGCCCAATCTGTTTTATCTTACTTTTTTTGTAATTAATTATGTTTTTGTTTATATATTTTTTAAATTAATATTTTTGTTAATATCAGATTTCAATATGTATATATATATATAATATAAAATATCAGATTATATATACATATTTATATTAAATATCAGATTCAATACATATCTATATACATATCAAATTTTAATATTTTATATTATATAAATCTGATATTTTATATTATATATATATATATATTAAAATATCAGATTATTTATATATATAAACATCTTTTTTTGGCAATAATATCTATAAACATCTTGGGGGGCATATCTCACAGACAGAAAATTTTGAATAGGCTTTAGATCACGTTTAAGACGAGGTGCCGACTCATGCTTCTGTATAATCGGAAGGTTCCGATTATTCCGGCGAGAATGGCGGTTGCTCCGGTGAGCAGATCATTTTCTGTAAATCATTTTCCTCCCAATTTATCTTCTCTCTCTTGCTGTATATATATATATATATATATATATATATATATATATATATATATATATATATATATATATAAGATCTGAAACTAAAGAAAGGGGAGAGGGAAGGGCAGCTCCGGAGATAGCCGGAGGGGAAGGGGTGGCGGCGGCAAAAGGAAACTGAACTTGGCTGCGGCGGCAAAGGAGGAATTGTGTCTGACGGCGGCGGCGGATAACCTCATTACCAAGACAAAGTAAGAAGGGAGAGGTGGCGGCGGCAGTGTAGAGAGGTGGCGGAGCGGCTGCCGGCAACTGGTGGCGGCCGGCGATTGGCGGCGGCGACTGAGAAAGGAAGAGGGTGAATATGGGTTTTTGGTGGTGTTAGGGTTTGATAAGAAAGAGAGTTATATTATTGTAATAAGCTTGGGTTTGGGCTTTGAAATTTTGGGCTTTGTTAAAGTTTTGGGTAGGTCTGGGTTTGGGTCTGGATATAGATTTATTTTGGGTCTGGATCTGGGTCTAGACCCAAACTACATATTCAGGTCTGGGTCTGGGTCTGGGCCAAACCCAACCAATGCCAGGCCTATTCTACAGTAACTATGAATGACACCAAACAAAAATAAAAGATCTCAGATGCACGTGCAATACCTTGTCTATTGACTATTTCTTCCTCTATTACTTTATGAAAAACAAAATTATATGTATTTCAACTATTTGTGATAATAGTGGTTCATATAGATATTTTTCAATATGCATATAATTTCAAACTTACTGCCCAATTTTTATCACTAATAATGTGAAGTGATTCACAATTTGACTTTTTTAAAAAAAGGGTTAATTGCAAAAAATTCTCCTGTGTTAATGTGAAATTGCAAAAAAAACATCTATGTTAACGAAATAGGCTAAACATCATCATGTGTTATTCAAAAGTCTGCAAAACGCCACTTTTTGAAAAAAAGAAGAAAAAAGAGCGTGTTTTTCACCTTTAATGACATGCTTCTTTATCATTTATACACTCCGCAAACAAAATAAAAGGTAAAATTGTGTTGTTTCACCAAAAAAACACATATTTCTTTCTATTTTTTTAATAAAAAATGACTTTTTACAGACTTTTGAATAATACATGGTGGTGTTTAACATATTTCGTTAATATAGGTATTTTTTTGCAATTTGGCATTAATACTGTGACACCAGAGTTTTCTAAATACTAACCTACTTAGTAATCCGATGATTAGTAGCATAATGTATAGAATATAACTTGATTTAATACGTAATAATTATAGTACGTACATACCCAAGGATTATTCAAATAAGTGGATGGACTTAAATATCAATTTGCATCCATGTGGGGCCTTAAAGATTAATATGTTTGTTTGGGGATATGAGGAAAAATAAGGAGAAGAAGAAGAAATTGCAATGAAGTCCTCACCACCCCTATATATATTCACCCCTATCTTGCTCCTCATTTCTCCTCTCATTCACTCAAGTATTACATGCTCCAAAATCAGATTTCATCCCCATTTGCATCTCATTTAACTACCAAAAAAACATTCAAGAAACCATGGAAAGAGAAATCTCAACCCACAACATAGAAACCACATTTTCCCAAGCAATTTTCGCACAGAAACTTCCAGCACTGGCAATGCTGGTATTTTCAAGTTTTGAGGGATCAAATGATGCCCAAATTGGAATCTTTTTAGCTCAAAATCTCCCTGAGAAGACAATGAAGAATACCATGTGTTCGGAATTTTCTTATCTGCTACAAAAAGTTTCAGATTCGCCTAAAATCGTGACCCAGTTTCCGGACCTGAAATCTGGCAGCACCATTAGAAATTTGTTCCCTTGGTGTTTTCTCATCAACCAAATACTTAGGTAAGACACCCTTATCACTGTTAAAATGTATTTATTCTTGGTTTATTAGAATTATTGTAGAATTAAATCTTGAATTCATCAATTGGAGGCTCAATTGGGACATGCATGAGGTGAATTGGAATGTAGGGCTGAGAATTTGGTTGATTGTGTGTTTGAGGAAAAGATTTGGATAAATTGTTATAGACCCATCACTATATTTGTATTTGAAACATAGATAACTGATTGCATGTCGAATCTAGCTTGTTTTTGAAAGTCATTTAGGACATGCATTGTTGTTTTGTCATGAAATGAAGTTGAACTCCATTTCAGTTTCTGCGTACAGGTTCTAGGTTGTACTTGAAAGGCCAAATGACCGAATTTTGGAGTCAAAATATTTTCCAATTAACTTGGATGTGTTAGCAACATATTGGTAAAATTTCGTAAATTTCGGAGTCTTGTAGAATTTCTATTAAATTATTCAAAAGAACTGCCAGAATTATATCATGTTTCGAAAAAGCCACTTGTTGAGCTTACAATTTCATATTTAAACTTTAATTATAATTTAAAACTTTTTCTGTAGATATCTATACATGTTTTGTATGTTTCTGTAAAATTTTGATATTTTTGGAGCTTTGATGAAATTTATAAAAAAAATTGGTAGACAACTGCTGCCAGAGAATTACTCATTTACAAATAAGTGTTGTTTTGAGCTGAAGATTTTGTATCTAAATATTTTATTTGGCTTCCAAAATTTTCTAGAACCATTTTTAGTGTCTTGTGAACATGTCATACAAAATTTGGGATTTTTGTTTTTTGATAAACAAAGGATTTTATACAAATTTTGAAATGCAGCTTGTTTTGATCAAAATCTGATTTAGTTTGGCTTAGGTTTGGTGGTTAAAACACCCACTTGGAAATGTTCATTGCTTTTGAAAATTTTACCCAATCTTTCTTCAACAAGTGTTGGGTAGTTCTGGAAGTTTTAGAGGTAAACTCTTCCTCTATGAATTTTAAAAATTTTCAAATTACAACCGCGCAAAATTGTTTCTTGAAGTTTTTGTGAATCTTTAAAATTAATTTTGTTATAGCCAAATTATGGGAAAATAGTGTATACTTTATGCATAATCATAGTTTATAGGATCAAATAGATTAGGTTCGGCAGGTTATTAGATTCGAGTGATAGAATAAGATTCTAATTTGATATTTGGCCCAAAGCAGGTAGTGTTGGAGATTCACTCGGCAACGATCCTTTTAGCTTGGAAGAGTACTTTGAGTTGCCTCTCAAAATTATAGTTATATGTCTTTCAAAACTGGAAGGAGCACGTCGTATATATATCTATGTACTTTCATCATACTTGAATGCTGGTCATGAAAATGAGTTTCAACATTTTCAAATCAAATCATGGACTCATTTTGCATTAACCATTTCTTGGCACGTTTCAAAGACATATCTTGCGAGAATAATTTTCCAGGCAAGTTTTGTGAAAATGATTTCAAGAAAACATTCTTTAAAAAAAAAAATAATAATTGCTCGATTCAATATTCTTTCGTGAGCCAAAACGCTTCATTTAATCATTCGTGATATACATGATTGCATACTTGTTTCAAATGCATATTTTGCAAGCATGATTTCAAAATAAACACCGGTTTTTATGGATTTCGTGAAAGTACTCCATCATTTGGTTCTTGTATTGTGATCATTTCCCATGATGGTGTTCTTGTGACATGTTTCATCTTGCGTGGTTGTGTTGGGCCCAAGGTCGGGCGATGGATAGGGCAGGGTTCGGCCGGTCAAGCATGGGCTTGCGGTCTTAAACAGTTCCCGCTATCCACGTCCAGATCCATGCACCTAGGACGGAGTGCTCTGAGGGTGCATGGGTCATTTATCGTGTGGCATATTCCGGATATGACCAAATCGGGCATCGCGAGCCTGCGTGGGGAGGTATAAGGTGATGGCTTTTAAGCCGCGTGTTCAGGGGTGATAAGGAAGAAGCAGAGGGACCCAAAGTGCTATGGGTACATCATCGGACGCGATAGTATTGCTAACATGGCCCCCTACTGCTTAAGCGTAACGTGTACGTGTTACTTAAACATGTCTTGTACATGATACTTGCATGGAGTCTTGTACATGATACTTGCATTGAGCCTTGTACGTGGTACTTACATTGACTGCACACTTTTAAAAATGCATGTTTTAAAACTTAAATATCATGCCACCAATCGTTCCAGCTTTATCATGAACGAAATTGTTTTGAGCATGCTTTCCATGATATTTGACAAAATCTCATCGTGCATTTACTAAGACCTTTGTCTCATACTAGCTATCGCTTACTTGTTACCTTGATCATAAATTGCTTTTCTTATTTAGGATTTAAATGATCCTTTGAAAATCAATAAAAACTATTTGAAGCAACTTACACACACGCACTGGCACTCACTAAGCCTTTGCTTACGTATTTCACTTTTTTCCTTCCAGTTAGAGTGAGTTGGGCAATGAGATTGGTTTGGATGATCTGAGCGTAGACATGGACAATCCTAGAGGTAAGTATTGCAGATTGAGCCATGAATAGTAAGTTACTTAAAATGTTTTGTTGACGTTAGGGCCGTGACCCTACTAGATTAGTTGTCGAAGTGTGTCAATTTTGGACTGTACTACTTAATTGAAAGGTTCACGCTTTTAGTTTATGCCCCTTTCAAGGCTAAAAATTGGGGCGTGACAAATACAAGACAATTTTTTGCAATTATCCCTAAAAAAATATAAGGTGAAGTGTTTTTCAAAGTCAATTGGACTCACATAGTCCAAAGACCCAAAAACTTGGCTGATTTATTCACCTGTCTTTTGTTGGTTTTTTCAACTTATATACAGTATCAGATTGGGATAGCTAGTTATACATACAAAACTAATCAACGCAAGATTTAAACATCTTGCCGTGTTGGGCGATGGGCAGGAAATGCAGGCCAAGTCAAACTACGTGTATTACTAGTCGATAGGTCAAGAGATTAAGAAATTTTGGGCCTAATTGGACGGCAAACTTATCTATGAAAAAACGTTTTTGCTTTGGCCACCCCACCAAGGTTATTTTTAAAAATAAAAGAAATCATTTTTCTGAATAAACTTTTTGAACATAAATGAGCTGGTCGAAAAAATGGGCAAATCTCTGAAAAACTCACTTCCAGAATCAAGTTTTCGGAAGATGATATTTTCCAAGGATTAAAATTTTGTTTCAATGATAAGTTTCGAGTTCTTAAATATAAGAAACATATCGGAAACGTTTCAGAAACGTGATGGAAAACTTGAAAAATGCTAGAAACAAGGTAAAAACCGTGAAAAAAGAAGTAAAGAAAGGTTGCTTCCTCTTTTCACTAGCAAAATGCAATAGTTGTGTAAAATATTTATACATCTACATCAATAATCGATCAAATTACACTAATAAACAAAGTAGTAACGTTTGATTCAAGTTTTAACATTCACAGAATATATAACCGATAAAATTTTAGTAACTTAAATTATGAAATAAAAAAATTTAAAAGTGTTGTGGTAAAAAAAAATGAAAAGTGATAATGTTTGATTCAAGTGTAACATTCACAGAGCATATAATTGATAAAATTTTAGTAACTTAAATTGTGAAAAAAAAAATCTAAAAATATTGTCGTGAAAAAAAATAAAAAGTTAATATGGATAATACCTTGGTTTCAAATTCATCTGCAAATTATATGAAAAATTACTTTAATCGATAATACAATAATCTTCATCTTGAGTCGCATGATAAAAAGTCGCTCCTTATAAATAAATATTTGTTTGATTGTTAAATTTATTAATCTTCATTTCTTCTTTTTTTTTTCTTTTTTTTTTCCTTTTTCTCTACATTGAGAGATTTGAGAGCTATGTTGTATTTGCGATAGAGCAAATCTTTTTGAAAAGTAATTACCAAACTCTCAATGTTTCCATGATTTTCATGAAAATCTTTTTAAAACTCTCAATGTGTTGGCGATAAAGCAAATCTTTTTGAAATTAAATTACCAAACTCTCAAAAAATAGAGAAAGTCCATGTTCACTCGATATGATGGAGAAAACCTGTGTTCCACCTCTCTATTATACAGGGGCGGATCTATATGTCTTTCAGGGGGGGCAGTGCCCCCCTTGAATTTTTTTTTTAATATAGGTATATTTTTAA
This sequence comes from Buddleja alternifolia, assembly GCA_019426215.1. Lineage (NCBI taxonomy): Eukaryota > Viridiplantae > Streptophyta > Magnoliopsida > Lamiales > Scrophulariaceae > Buddleja > Buddleja alternifolia. Next base: position 16,156,097 of record CM033408.1, on the reverse strand, counting down.
ATTTTAAATTACATTAATGCCCCAATCAAATTATTAAATGTCCCCCTCAATTTTGAAAATTTATTTTTTTTACCTTATAAAATTTTTTATATTTGAATTTCGCCCCCCTAAAGTCAAAAAATATCACGTTTTCTCCCTTTACTTTGAGTTCGCCCCCCCCCCCCCCCCCCCCCCAAAACCCAAAATTCTGGTTATAACAAAAGACATATAAAAGTATAAATTATGTCAAAAGTTGTAATTGAACCTAATTAGTTATTATATTTCCCCCCATAAATATAGTGTACCGTGCCCCCCGCACCCCCCTCGGTAAAATTCCTAGTGCCCCCACTGACCTCATTTTCTAGATCCGCCACTACTATTATACAAATTCATTGCGTATATTTGGCTGGTTTCATATTTCATTGGATTTCAATTTCATTGAAACTCATTGTTAATTTCCCAATCAAAATAGTGGATTTCAAATATGCATAATTCGAAACCATTTGAAATTTATCTTCTAAATCCTTACCTTAAATCCATATCCTTCCATTCAAATATAATTTTGAAGAATTTCGAAGCTTGTTTGTTAAGAATTGTTGCGAATTCGAATCCTTCCATCCATATACAATCTTGAAGAATTTTGGAGCTTGTTTGTTAAGAATTGTTGCATGCTGATTGCCGCAATCTTTAGGCCCTAATTGGTTGGCAAGTATCGTTTAGAGATTTTTTTTTCCGAATAATGTGTTTAGTTGGCACGTCATCAAAAAATTTCAAAAGAAAAATCTCGGAATTCTAGTTAAGTTTGAAGAAATTCTTGCAAAAATGGAGAAAAATAGTTTTCTACTATTCATGATTTGACAATTCACTTATCGATTAAAAAGGTTTCTTCCGGCTATTTCTCAACATCGCAAGGCAAATTAATCACATATTCTAATACAAAATAAATAGCGCGACTTGCAAAATAAGATCCATTTTGCCTATTTTTTATGTTTAAATCGATGAGTTTAACTAAAATGTGTTTACAAAAAATTACATCTAAACATCGACCCAAATAAATTTCTCACAAAAAAAATATATCGCACATCAATCATAATCATTACAAATTTTTTAAAAAAAAAAACTCATACAACCACACTTTTAACACCAAATTTCTTATCTCTAAAAATATTTTTTCTCACTTTTGTCATGAAAAAAAAAATCTCTGAAATGGATATGACATCCAATTAAACCCTTAGTTTCTCTCTGTTTTGAAGTAAAACTAGGATTATCATTTAGGAAAAATTACACACAGACCCCTTCGTTTATTGCGTAATTACCTTGAGGGGGTGAGAAAATTTTTGGTAATTACACAATAAGTGAGGGGGTCTGTGTGAAATTTTTTCTTAACATTTTATAACACTAGATAGGAGCACGTATGTTGCATGTGTTTATATGAATTCAAAAACATAATTGTAAAAATGAAATACATATGAATATTAATTTGTACACTAAATATAAATAAAAGGTGTAGCATTCTCACTAAAAAGTATACAACGAAATGTTTCCTATGAATACGTTTTAAATTATTTTCAAAAGCCAATTCGATTGTTCAAGCCTGTACTTGAGGATAGTGCATGCATTTTTTGCTGCTTCCATTTTCATTAATATGTCAAGTTAGTTAACCATATTTTCTTTTCTCCTCCTCATTGAAGTTTTGTTAACAAACACAATTTAATTAATGAAATGAATAAAATTGAAAATCTCAGTGGTAGCTTACAAATAAATTAAAATGACATACAATAAAAGAATTTAAATGATAAATAGCATGACATATAAATAATAAGGTTTAATGTTAAAGGAAGTTATAATTAGTCTTTTTCTTGTTTGCCCTTGATGGACATTTCTGTTGTGAATCGATCTAGCGGATAAATTTTATTTTATTTTTTATTCACATGCCCGGATTCAATTCGTGCTTTGATATTTTTATGAACACAAAAAAATGATTTAACAAGAATATGGGTAATCCAATTACCTTTTGACGAAATCTTTAAGCCTAGCTTTGAGAAACTACAAATCGTTCCTTCCTCTAGATTGTCATGCAAAAGATGATCTTCGTGCTTTGATATTTTTATGAACACAAAAAAATGATTTAACAAGAATATGGGTAATCCAATTACCTTTTGACGAAATCTTTAAGCCTAGCTTTGAGAAACTACAAATCGTTCCTTCCTCTAGATTGTCATGCAAAAGATGATCTTCGTTTCTTGAAGTTCAACCTCCTCTACCTTAGACAGTGCTGATGACTAAGGTTTACATGGAGGGAGAAAGGATTTTGTGTTTTACTTTTTTTCACTCTCTAATGTGAAAATTATGAGTTAGGTTAATTTTTAATTAAGCATCTAGTGTTTAAATAAAAAGTCACTCCTTTGACTACAAAGAGAGGGGGTCGGCCGACTAGGCCTTATGGGATGGGGCCACTGGGCTTCATCCAATTTCAAGCCCAGTGTCAAGTATTTAATTATTAATCCAAGTCCAATCCAATTAACATTTAATTAAATACTAAGCTCTTTTAATTAATAGTACTTTATTAATTCTAAATTAATAATACTGATATGGGTCATAATTTTTATTTCTCCTAAATGGGCTAACATGGAGTGGGCTTGTGTCAAGATGAAGAGATGAGGAAGGCTTATGAATGGAAAACTCGTGAAAAGCCCAAGGATATGCTCGTGAGAATGCTAGGAGGAAAGCCCAAAGGAAAACTCATGGAAATACTTATGAGAAAGCTCAAATAAGAAGGATATTGGAATAAATCTTATCCTAAACTACCAAATCCTAAAAAGAGGGATACAACTTATCGTATCCCCCAATATCCGAGAACAAGCTGGAAGCAATTCAAAGACTCCTAAGCCCTAGCAAAATCGGCCACTAGGCCTATATAAAGATGTTTTACTTCATTTTTTGTAGGTTAAGTTTTATTAGAGAAAAAGTCAAGTTTTTATTAAATTGTATTACTCCAAAATTAGGGTTTATATTCTTGAATACTCACAATCAATAAAGAAGTTATCATATTTCATCTTCTTCCATACATTTTGAGTGTTTCCATATTTATTATTTGAGTCTGAATCAAGAGCAGTGTTCTGAAAATCGGACCGGACAGCGAACCGAAAAAGTGATCGGGTCACCGGTTCAACCGTCGGGTCTATGAATATTAGATTTAGATTTATTTTTGTCTATGAATATGAATCTTAATTTAAGTTCCTATCTTTTATCTTTTATGATGAAATAAATTCTTCGAACTAAGGCCATGTTGAGGCTAAATTATGATAATTGAGTTATAAATTGTGTTTTTCATATTAATTCTATTGTTGCTTTGTGTCTTGATCTTGTTTGAATGCATCATATGCTTAGCTACCATATGCATGATTTATTGCTTAAATTATTCGTTCGAGAGAAGTTAATTTAAGGTGCAAAGAGGATCATCACATAATCCGTAAAAAATAGGGAATTGCCCCTAGAGATAGGTAGAGATTCCCGGGTGCAGTTAGCCGGATTAATCCGGGGAAATTCTAGAACTTGAATGCATGATTGTTGGTTAGATTCTCGGATAGACATATCTAGAGAACCATCAATTAATCATAGGATTATTACAGCCGAGAAATCGGGTAGTAATTATTTAAGGTTTTTTCCACCAAAGCAACATTAATCTAATAATATAAGAACATGTTTATAATGAAAATTGATTAATTTATGCCAACACATGTGTCTTAGTTGCTTTTTTCCATAGCTATCTTGATTTTGACATCTTGTTTCTTATATCTTACTTACATAATATTTTAGTTAATTCTTGTTTTAGTTTAAGTTCTTCAATTGTTTTAAAATCATAAACTAAAATACAAGTCCTTGAGGTTCGACAACCCGGACTTTATTTCATATGAATTGAAAGTTTGAATGTTTGAGATAATGAAATTTAAATGACTATGAAATTTTCTATGATTCTTATGCTTTGTGTTTGATCATAAAGTTGATAGATATGGGATTAATGCCCAAAATTTGGTAAGGATGTCTCTCGACTATAATACCTTAGATTTATTTTCACTACACCCTATGGAGTCTTTTCCAGTATTGGTGTCACATGAGCAAAAGTAGTTAATATGTATATATATTTGTGAGCTGTAAAAGGATGATTTTGTGCCATTTATTCTTGTTAATTATGTTGAGATGTATTCATCTGGTTGAGATTGAAAGTTTGTTAGATTTTGTGGGTATATCGTCTGCAAACCCTCACGAGACTATAACTCGTCCTTTGAGGTAACTCAAAGGTTTAAAGGCATGTTGCACAGGCTAAGTGCAATCGTTTACTCCACGAAAGTGAGTTCGTTTGTTGTTTTTGTTTTCTCCTTTTGGTTGATGATGTTTTTTGTGCCCTAGACCTTTTATTGCTCGAGGTCGAGCAATTGATAAGTTTGGGGGAGTTGATAGGAGTCATTTTTACGTGTTATTAAGCCCCTTTGCGTTTATGTTTTAGGTTCATTTATCGCTTGACTTTGTCACTTGTGTGTTTAATTCGTGCATTAAGTGATTTCAGGCCTTAAATGGATACAATCGAAGAACGGGCTGAAAAAGGACATATAAAACAAGTTTAGGCCAAGATGTTTCACACCTCTACGACCAAACAAGCAAGAAACAAGCTGGAGTTAGCCAAAATCATATTTTAGTACCATTTCCGCACACCTGGGCGCCAAATCAGAAACAATCTCCACGTTGGAACGCCATTTGGATAAATTTAGAGACCGAATTTGATGACGTGTCCTTCTACAAAGTTTTAGATCTATGTCTTATCTTTACATGGGGACTTGAATCATCCAATTCGGAGGTCTGTGGAGACGTTTATGAATAAAACACTATCCCTGCGCTGGAAACTACGAAAGTGGCAGCTCCCATTCTTATTAGGTGGAAAACAAGAGAATGGTAGTTCACATTCTTGGTAGGAGGTAAGTAAGAGAATGGTAGGTGGAAAATAAGAGAATGGTAGTTCACATTCTTGGTAGGAGGAAAGTAAGAGAATGGAAGGTGGAAAACAAGAGAATGGTAGTTCACATTCTTGGTAGATGGAAAGCAAGAGAATGGTAGGTGGAAATAAAAGAGAATGGAAGCACATGTTCTTGGTTGGTGAATTCTTTTGGCTATAAAAGGAGGATTGGAGGCCATCCTACAAGCACACTTGAAAACACATTCCCCATTGGGGGAGCCTAAACACATCCTATCATCTTCATCATCCTTAGATTAGTTATGAAGATTATCAACAACCTCTGAAGGTGAAGAAATCAAGAAGCATGGAAGAGATGAAGATCGAAGTTCAACCATCAAAAATACGAGGGAGTTTCTTAGATTTAGATTTATTTTTGTCTATGAATATGAATCTTAATTTAAGTTCCTATCTTTTATCTTTTATGATGAAATAGATTCTTCGAACTAAGGCCATGTTGAGGCTAAATTATGATAATTGAGTTATAAATTGTGTTTTTCATATTAATTCTATTGTTGCTTTGTGTCTTGATCTTGTTTGAATGCATCATATGCTTAGCTACCATATGCATGATTTATTGCTTAAATTATTCGTTCGAGAGAAGTTAATTTAAGGTGCAAAGAGGATCATCACATAATCCGTAAAAAATAGGGAATTGCCCCTAGAGATAGGTAGAGATTCCCGGGTGCAATTAGCCGGATTAATCCGGGGAAATTCTAGAACTTGAATGCATGATTGTTGGTTAGATTCTCGGATAGACATATCTAGAGAACCATCAATTAATTATAGGATTATTACAGCCGAGAAATCGGGTAGTAATTATTTAAGGTTTTTTCCACCAAAGCAACATTAATCTAATAATATGAGAACATGTTTATAATGAAAATTGATTAATTTATGCCAACACATGTGTCTTAGTTGCTTTTTTCCATAGCTATCTTGATTTTGACATCTTGTTTCTTATATCTTACTTACATAATATTTTAGTTAATTCTTGTTTTAGTTTAAGTTCTTCAATTGTTTTAAAATCATAAACTAAAATACAAGTCCTTGAGGTTCGACAACCCGGACTTTATTGTCCACTTTATTACTACACACGACCAGTCCACTTGCTGTATAATACACGTAAGGATTTTTCGTGTCACGGCGTCAGGAAGGAGAACACACAACCTCCCCTAACTTGGAAGTGCCTATCCCGCCACATGCTCGTGACGTAGCGGAGCCAATTCATCAGACACTGGCTAATGAGAATGTGGGTCTCAACCCGCCAGTGCACTGACATGCATTTGTAGAGGAAGAGGGCAACAATTGGAAGGTAGTGATGAACAATGTGCTCACCAAATAGCACATGTTACCCCATCAGGTGTTCCGCCAGCAGGGAGCTCCCTCCCTCCCATGGATCAATGGGGACTTGCATTCGCCACAGCAATGGCTCCATCTTACAAGGAGGATATACGCAATCAATGAGGGGGTCTCGATGAGCATTCCATTGCCACCCCCACCAGCTGTCACTACGACGATCCCTACGACTCAAGTTTCAAGGGGAATGACGTTTTATACACCACCGTTTCCTCCTAACCAAACATATGGGATGGGTCTTCGTCGTTACGGAGAGGCCTTAGATGGAAACCAACAGAGATGAATTCACCAGCACCTTAGTGGTATGGGTAGTGTGCCCTGGAGACAACCACCCATGAATCCTATGGGTAATGACATAAGGCGCCCATAGGTGATAGAAGAATTCGAGGATTTAAGAGCAGAAATGAGAGAGATGAGGCAACCTTTGGAAGGAGGTTTCCAACCCCCCCCCCTCCCCCGAGGTGTCCCATTCGGGCCACGAGTCTTAACTAAAGAGCTTCCCAACAATTTTTGTGTCTGCAATATAGCTGAATATGATGGATAGGCGGATCCCACGGAGCACTTATCAAAGTTTGAGAATAGCACTTTGCTTCATCAGTATACTGATGAGGTTAAATGTCGAGTATTCTTAACCACCCTGACGAAAGCCGCCCAGCAGTGGTTTAATCAGCTAGCTCCGAACTAGATCCATTTGTTTTAAGAGTTCAGCACAATGTCCCTACATCAGTTTGCTAGTAGCAAGAGGTATCCAAAGACCTCTTTGCGGAAGCATTGAACCATCTTATGTATCCTCTTAAGGTCTCATTGACTCCTTGGCATATGTTAAACAAACTCTTTAGAGGTACTTTCCACGAATGCTGAAGTCTTAGCTAACGCCTTCGCGCAAGGCTTGAAGGATGGGGATTTCTTCAGGTCCCTGGCCAAGAAGCCTGTCGTCAACTTTGACAACTTGTTAGAAAGGGCAGAAAAATACGTGAATCTGGAGGAAGCTACCCAAACTAAGTTAGCTAGCAGAAATCCCACTTTTGGGGTGAAAATAAGGCCCTAGTGGAAACCAAGAAACCCACCTATCCAAATAGGTATAAGGAGGAGTATCGGAATCTACCTCGAACACCCCTAAAGGTGACTCCGGAGAAAGCTCTTTATAGCGATAGAGAAGGAGAACAAGAAGTTAGTAAATTGGCCACGGAGTGCAATTTACGGGCCAATTCATCCAAAATCTGACATGTACTTCCGTTTCCACAAGGATTACAGGCATGATAAGAATACCAACTGGCACCTATTGAGCGAAATAGAAAAGCTGATAGAAGGCGGATACCTGGAAGAGCTTATATTCCGTGATCGTGAGAAGAGCACGAGAATCTTTGAAAGGAGTCCTACCCTACCGCGGTATAGAGCAGCTGTCAAGATACGTCCTAAAGATAATCCAAAGGACAGGACGGGAAGAAGAGATGAAGAAGGAAGGCCAAACCAAAGACGAAAATTTTTCAATATGATAACAGGAGGCCCCACGGATGGAGACTCACATAGAGCTCGACGAGCTCATCATAGGGCTTTGCGAGAGTTGTTCGATCTAGAGATGACTGAGGAAGAAGCTGAGGAGGTAGTTGCGGTTAATACTGAGCGTCTGGTATAATTCGGGCCTAGACATGAGCACCGTCTGAGTCGCCCTCATCATGATGCCCTAGTGGTTACTGCCACCATCTTTAACCACGATGTGGGGAGATTTTTTATGGATTGTGGCAGCTCAGTGAATGTAGTTTTCCATAATGCCTTCAAACAGATGGACCTGGGAAGTATCAAGATGACAAAGGTGGAAACCACTCTTTTTAGATTCGCGAGAGAGGTGGTGCAGCCATTGGGGCAAATACTATTGCCCTTATCCTTGGGAGTAGAACCTCGAAGGAAGACCAGAATGCTGACGTTTTTGGTAGTAGATTCCCCGTCAGCATACAATGCTATCCTCTGGCGGCCCACACTAAATGTTTTTTAAGCAGTCATTTCCATTTACCACATGAAGGTGAAATTCCCGATGGGCAAAGGCGTAGGAGAGATAAAAGGAGACCAACAAGCTGCCCAAAAGTGCTACGTAGAAGCTATCCGAACGGGAGAAAGATCATCGAATATGGAGATAGACTTGCAAAAGGGTTTAGTTTGGAGAAAGAAGAAATCATGACCATAAAAGGACGAATCAAGGAGTTGGGTGTGCAACCTAAAGCTAAACCGACAGAAAATTTGGTCACTGTGGAACTGGTGCTAGGCGATCTTTCCAAGATTGCCAAGATAGGATCTCAGCTCGACCCTGAGATGGCTTCTCGCCTAACTCTGTTGCTCCGAGACTACATAGACATTTTTTCTTAGACGGCGGAGTGCCTGGTGGGTATTGATCCAGGTGTAGCAGTCCACCAGCTCAATGTCTTTTCCACCTCCGAACCCGTGAAGCAGAAGAAGAGGCACTTTGGACCTGAGAAGGACAAAATCATAAAAGAAGAGGTGGACAGGTTGCTAGCTATCGACCACATAAAGGAAATCCAATTCCTGAAGTGGATAGCTAATGTTGTCCTTGTTCCCAAAGAAGGAGATAAATGGCGAATGTGCATAGATTTTTGATATCTTAACAAAGCTTGCCCAAAAGACTGTTATCCCTTCCCTAGAATCGACCATTTGGTGGATTCTACGTTAGGGTGTGAAATTTTGAGTTTGATGGATGCATCTCATGGGTACCACCAGGTACCTTTAGCCCCCGAAAATCAGAAGTGGGTGAGCTTTATAACGGCCTTTGGGATGTTCTGTTATGTGGTGATGCCTTTTGGCCTAAAAAATGTTGGTACCACATACAAGATTTTTCAAAATCAAATAGGAAGAAATCTCGAAGTCTATGTGGACGACATGTTGATGAAGAGTCGGAAGGCGCAAGACCACTTGGGAGACTTGGCGGAAACGTTCGAGGTACTACAACAATACCAAATGAAGCTTAATCCCCTGAAGTGCGCTTTTAGAGTCAGGAGTGGAAATTTCTTGGGACACCTAGTGACGGAGAAGGGAATCGAAGTTAATCCTGAGAAGACGAGAGCTATCCTAGAAAAGGCATCCTCAGCTACCCAATGGCGTTCAAGTACTCGCTGGCAGGGTGGTAACCCTGAGCCATTTTATCTTAAGACTAGAAGGGCGCATCTTGCCATTCTTCAGGGTCAACTGGAAGGCAAGCTCGTTCTCCTGGAGTGAAGAATACCAAAAATCCTTCGAAGAATTAAAGGCGTATTTAACCTGCTTGCCTTTGCTGACCAAACCATTACCAGGAGAGAAGTTATACCTGTACCTGGCCATTTCAGATCATTTGGTTAGCTCTGTGCTAGTACAATAAGAAGGAAAAGACCAAAAGCCGGTGTACTATGCCAGCTGAGCCCTTAAGGGGGTTGAGGAGAGATATCCTGAGATTTAAAAGGTGGCCTTTGCCTTTGTGACTACTGCCAGGAAGCTGAGGTCGTACTTCCTGTCACATAGTGTGGAAGTACGTACTAACTACCCTTTGAAGCAAATACTGGCACGCCCGAGGCGTCAGGAAGAATGATCAAATGGGCAGTGGAGCTCAGTGAGTTAGACATCACCTATGCCACGAGGATCGCCATAAAGGCACAAGCACTAGTAGATTTCATAGCAGAAGTATCTTCTTCTCAAGATGTTAAGAAGGTCTGGAGGCTCCATGTGATGGCTCTGCCACCTCAATGGGAAGTGGAGCAGGAGTAGTACTGACGACAACTGAAGGAAATAGCACAATGTTGTAGATGTCATTTTAACAATGAAGTTATTCAATAAACTTACTACATTTATGTCCATGAGGGTGGGGACACTTTAAGAGGGAGGATTTTGTTACATGCCAAATTGAGAGGTCGCCCTCAAACCGGATTACATTTTTCATTACATGCTTCTTAAATATGATAAATATGCAATTAGTTAGTTAGTTAATGAGTAGAAGGGCTTTTTAGTCAAATGTTGGTTAGTTGGAGGGTACAAGTGTAATTTCATAGCTTTTTGTTTTAATCGTGTCTTCTCTTCATATGAGTTGAGTATATAAGCTCATTCTTAGCTTTGCATTTGATCACCATTGATATTATTAGCTTCCTCTCTTCTTTCTATCACTTAGGCCTTAAATCTCCATTGTTAAATTCTATGGCGACTTGCCTTTCGAAATTGATTTAATCAATTCAATTTTCAAGTTAGTTGACGCGATTAATCGAAGGATGTTAAAGAATTCTTCCATTAATCAAAAGGGGTCATATCAAAATAAATTCTTATATATATATATATATTCAATTTTGTCCTACTTCAACAGTTCTTACACAAAGAGTACTGATAATATATCATACACAAGCTAATGGAAACAAATTTTTATAAATTGATAGAAACAGAATAATTTCGATTACTCGAAATCCCCACAAGAATAAATCTTACCCCAAGCTAAAAGCTCGATTCTTTATTGACTCAACAACTGAATAATGAAAATAAACCTGAAGACACCTAGTTATAAGCATAAGGTAACTTGCTATGCAAGCTACTGACTCCTACTAGAAAAGAAATAACTAGAACCCTAAACAAACTAGAAAACTTAATCAACAAGTAATTAAACTCCTAAACTAAGAAAACTCGAACTAGGAAATAAAATAACAAAATATAATTAATTAAATATGATTCTTTTTCTTCCTGCTTGAAATTCGTTTCACAACAATTCCACCCCCCCCCCCTTAAAAATAGCCTTGTCCCCAAGGCTGAACCTGAGAAATTTCATCGTTGGTCAGTGTAGCAATCCAGAAGGAATGATTAAGAACTCATAGTGCCTACGGTGGTTGCCAAATGCCTTTTGGGAATGTAGGAATATTCAATCTAGGCTAGCCACCCAACCGGGTCAGTTCCGTTAGAAATAGGGAGTGTGGTGGCGATGTGGTTGAGGCGAAATTTATTTGATGGCAGGGAGCTTGGTTTCTGTTGGTTGGAGGTTAGGGGCAGTGGTTTGCAGAATTGGGTTGCTTGGGTTGATGACAGGCAGATTGGTTGTGTGTGGTGTGACTGGTGGGATAAAACTGGCATGAGGTGATGAAATTTCAGCTGCGATAGCAGCGAGCAGGTCCTTCAAGGTTGTCTTCATCTCGGATATCTCGGTTTGCATATGTTGCACATCCTGGTTGAGTTTCTCCTGATTCCTTTCCAAGGAGGTTAAACATGATTCAGTTAATCGAGTCATGACGCCGACGAAAAGATCCGGCAGGTCGGACCAAATTGATAGAAATGGAAAAAATAATAAAAGAAAACACTTTCGATAAATCAAAAGTCCTACAAGAATAAATTTTGCCCTACAAGAATACATATTGTCCCAAGTCTAAGCTCGATACTTTATTGATTCAAACCTGAATAATTGAAAAACGTAACCCTTAACGCCTATATATACTAAAGACTCCTACTACAAAAGGAAATAACTTGACCCCTAAGCAACTAGAAAACTTATTCAACAACTAAATAAACAAGAAAATAAACTTTTAACCCAACAAGGAAACCTAATTAAATAATAACTCAAAATAAGGAAATAACTAATTAACTAAATCAAATCAGCTGCTTCTTTTTTTTTTCCTTCCTTCTCCAAAATCGTTTCATAACGCAAGCACACAATTATTGATGTCATCTTTGAAATTCTTGCAGCTAGCCAGATGAATTATGTCAGAACATGCAATAATTTCTAATCATATAGCTAGTGCAAAGGATCCTCACGATTCATTCAATCACAAAAGTATTGCACTTAAGGATCATGTGCACTGGTTTAGGGGTTAGGACAAGATTTCGTTGTTGGGTTAGTAGAGCCAAAAGAGCGTCGAAGCAAGTGGAACGGGGTTGAAAAAGGATGAAAACGGACCAAAACAGTGTTCCTCGAGGGAACGGCGCGGCGTCTGAGGAGAGACACCGTGGCGTCTCAGAGATTGACAGATCGCTATGGTGTTTTTGGCAGAAGAGTTTTTTGTGAACGTCACGGCGTCCGGCGGCGAGAGCATCCGAGAGACTTTCGGATTTGGCAAGTTTTGGACTCTTTTTTGTTTCCTATTGTGCTTAGACTTCTTCCCTTTGTATTAAAATTGTATTTCTTAGTTTGATAGGGTTTATGAGTGCTCTACTATTATAAATAAGTGAGCTTATACTTGTAATCATTGAACACTTCGAAAAGTTAGATAAAATATCTAATTGGAGTTGGTTTTTTCTCTTGATTGGGTTTCTACCAGACAATTGTGTCTTTCTTTCATGCTTTAGATTTCCCGAGTGTTCTTATTTTTCCACAGTATTTTCACCATTGAACGCCTTGATTTCTAACATTTGCATTGTGCATAGCCTATCGGAGTTCATATTAGAAATCTCTTGGCAAACCCATAGAAGCACCACCAGTAGGTTGAATGAGCAACTGTGGCAAAATTGCATGACCCCATTGTTCCTTGTGTATAAGACCAACCTTTCTGCCGAATCTTCAGGCAAACTGATCGAATGGACTCATGGTAGCAGCCCAATGGTTCTTTAAAAACTGATCGAATGGCTTCTTTTATGTGATTCAGCAAGAAAAACGATTGAGGAAAAGAAAATAGAGATGGAAATTCTTGAGCTTGAGCTATTTAAATAATTCTTGTAATTGAACCATTCACATTCACAAGAAAATTTTATTTAGTATTAAACTCCACCTAACATATACATTGAACAAACTTCTTAACTATTAATTTCAAGTTCATGCACATTCAATAATAATTATTAGCATTTTTTTATTAAAAATAATATAAATTTTTTACCATAAGGTTTATTTTAGTCTTAACAAAAAAGTTAAGAAAGGTAAATCATCTCATATCATTCATATGTCTAGAATAGTTATTATAGAGTTTTTTTTATAAGAATTGTAGATATAAAATAGACAAACATTCTAAACTTTTTCTTCTCTCTTTCTTGAAGGGAAATAAAATAGCTCAATACAAAATAAGTTTTCTGTAAGAAACATCTAGCTATAAATTTCTACTGGTGAACATAATAATTGCTGATTTTCGAAAGGATGGTGAATGGAAACATGGAAACAAAACAAAAAAAAACGAAGCAATTCATTGTGAGGAAACAATAAAGTTAAATCTTGCAGGCAAATTACAATCCATAGAACTCTGTGTTAATGCGAGGAAGAGGATACGAAATGATCAGAATTGTGATAACATATACCCTGTAATTCTAATGTATGATAGGTTATCCAATCAACATACTAAGAGAAGTAGTTAATGTAATCAACCCTTAAAACAAATTAAGTTATCCAAACATCGACATGCATAGAGATTGCAACTGGAAAAGAACATTTTGCCTATATAGAACAAAGTGAATACACTACACACTTGCTACGCCTCTTAATCTAAGACAAAAAATGGTCAACTCCAACACACGGTATGTATCTGTCATCAAAAATCAGTTTCCTCTCCTTGAAACCAAATCATTGTACTCCTTCGCAAACCAGCCAACAGAATCATCGACATATATATATATGTTATACAAGTGTCAGTGATACTGCAGCAGAACGAAGCCGAACACCATCACCCTTCCATTTATCCTGTGGTGCAGTTGCTCCAGCAATAACTACCTAAAATATAAACAAAATACTTTTGCCAATCAGCACAATAGAATGACCTCCAGAGTAATATGACCAACTTTTATCTAATCTTTACAAACTGCAAATCATTTCCTCCACACTTCCTACTGAGCTAATGGAAACAATGTTTGAATTCCAGAATCCCCTGTACCTTTCCACTATTAACAGCAGTTACTAGTGCGACACGCTGAACGTCATTGCCAAACTCGTAGAAGTAGTAATTCCTGAACAATTTAATCGCATAGAAGACGAGACTTAGAGAAGCGAGAGACCAAATTATCGAAATACTAAGGGTCCAAAAGTAAGCAGCAAAAGTTTCCAATTCTTTTGTCCAAAGAAATTGCTAGGAAAAGAAAAAAAAAACACACAAAATCATTTTCCTTTTAAAATGTGTTGTCTCAAATTGGTATTAAATTTTCTCTCATATTTTCTTTTTCTTTTCATTTTCTCTAGTAACCAAACAATGGAAAATGATTTTCCTTGTGTTTTCTTTTCTTTTTCTTAGCAATTTCCTTGAACCAACAGAGGGTTAGGGCCTGATTGGATGGCATGCTCATCCAAAAAATCGTTTTTCAAAGGTAATTTTTTGAAAAGCGTATTTGGATGGCATGCATGCAACGACTTTCTCATAAAAAGATAATCTCAAATTCTCTATTTTATATTTTGCAAGATTTGGAAAAACTAGCTAATTTTCAAAGAAAAATCTTGCAAAAAAAAGAGAACAAGGAGTTTTTTACTATCCATGATTTGACAATACACCCAACGATTAAAGCGGCTTCGTCCAGTTATTTCTCAATACCAGGAGTCAAATTAATCACATATTCCAAGTCGAAATAACGTAATGTGCGAAATAAGATCCACTTCGCCTATTTGTGATGTCTAAATCCATGAATTTTACTAAGATATATTCATGAAAAATGATATCTAAACACCCCAAGCAAACAAGTTTCTCACAAAAAACATACCACATCAACTCTGATCATGTATTTTTCTCTAAAAAAAAAACTCATTCAAACACACATTTAACACCACATATCTTATCCCTAAAAGAACTTTTTCTCTATTTTTTCAGGAAAACATATTCTCAGACATGAGCTTGACATCCAATTAGGGTCTTAACTTCCAATGTCCAGAAGTTGAAATCAATGTAGTTGCTGCCTTAGTATTTGGTAGGCCAGAGAATATTTCTGCACGGATCACTTCTTGTGATCTTTGAATATTACATTAGGCCTTGATTTGATTAGCTGAGTTACCTCTGTGATCGGTGTAGCAGACTGTATGGCTATCGGAGTTGAAGTCTGTGTGATTCAACTGGATTGTAAGGAGTTGAAATTGACTAGCTAATAAACTCTTAGGTTATGTTTGGACTGAGATTTAGGAGCTAAACATTGCAAATTCATGAAAACAAAATGCTGCATTTATTTGGATAATTTGAGTCGCTATAAACTTGAATCGTTTAGCATTTATCTTGAGCTTTAGGGATTCCTTCATAGATTGGAAAATAGCAGACATATTAGCATCATTCCATCTTCAAACTACTATAAAGATTTGTATCTTATTTACATAGCTAATGTTGATTTGATTATCTATGGATTTTCTGTAAGTGCTTAATTGATCAATGCGTTAAATCACGAAAAAGTTCTAAGATACTAAGTTCATTTACTAAGTTGTTCTCAAATTGTTAAACAAAGTTTCCTTTCCAAACCCATAAATCATAACCTCTAGAAGCAGACTAACTATAGAAGCCCACAGCCTAATGCCACATGTAGTTTCTTCTAAACACTTCAACCTAAAAACATTCAAAAAAAAATTTGAATGTCTATCAAACGGCATACCTTTATGCCTCTTGGGAACTAAAAAGGGACAAACCCACGGGGTTTATTTTTTGAGCCTGTTCTACAACTAGCCAACCTTCAAAAGATCTTGTCTATAATCATGTGGAGCCATGTGTGGGGATCAAAACCAATGAACAAGATGTCCTGTGAGGGAATAAGAATGCACCCACCATGGGACAACTTAAACGAAAGATACAGCAATAATGTTGATACATTTTAAGTGACATATCAATGAATTTGGGTTACTCATATTATGTACAGCCACACAAATGAGTAAAGATATTAGTTAGTTTCGCTACTATTCCCTACAGTTGCACAAATTGATTAGGTACCATTGGGTCCATAAATTATTTCACTAATGACACATGTTTGGTAAAAATGCCAGTCTAGGACATTCAATAGGAGTGCAGAAAGAAAAGGTCCAAAACGTTATAAGATGCAATTCTCCAAAATGGATGTGACTTGTTCCGAAATTGCATTTAAAATTAATTATCAAACAAATAACACTTTTGCCATGAACTTTGATCTCTAGAAGTCCATTCGGATGGGTTTTCCAAACACTGCCTTCATTTTTAAAAGCTAAGTTGAAAATCTAGAGGAGCATGATATTTTGTCTGCTGGTAAATGGGAATAGTAACAAATACAGCTCGAAACATTGCTGTTAATTTCAAATCAGATACCTGTAACCTTCATCTTCCTTAATTTTGAAAGTACGGGCAGAGTACAAAGTTGCCCCACCTGCATATAGATGTGAGTGAAGTAAGTTCAGTGCAAGGATAAGTATGAACAAAAGAAGCTTGAAGCTGTTTTTCTTGGAAAATAGCATCTGCATCAGCTACCTGGAACAAATATTTTAGCTGCCTCCCTTAGTGAACCTAAATCAGTAATGTCTTTAGCCTGTCCGAATCAGAATAAGCACTCTGATAAGATGATAAATGAGAAACACTTAATTCATATTCTGATATAGGTCTATAATCCAGCATTGAGAGATAATAAGGTAATGTCTACATTTCATTTGTTTTAATGACCTACGGAATTAGGCAAAAACGCTAGGTTAAACCATGTCATGCCATTGTACCTTTCGAATAAAGCCATGAATTTACTGTCAGATCAGACAATACAAAGATCCATCCATAAAAAAAATTCACAGATATATAATCATGAACCTAGCCCTCATTGAGGATCAAAGCATAATCCTACTGATTCTGAAGCGAATATCTGACAGGCCTTTTCAGAAGCTGTGGGTTACCTTCAAGAAATCATCTTTATGTGCAGAACATAGAGACTAAATTCAAGACTACACTGTGGAAGCTGACCTGAGAGCTAAGACTACACTTGATACAATTGAAGAGATTATACAGTTGAAGAAATTACATAAATGACTAAATTACATTGACCCCCATGAGGTTAAATCTGACACATACCCCCTTATGGCTTAGCTGTTATGGATTATGATGATTTTGTCAAAAAATGTTGTTGGGTTTTCAGTATTACCCGGAACTCAACACTGATGGGGTTCATACAGGGTATAATTGTAATTAATCCTAACTTCATGGATAGTTGCTGTAATTTATCATACATTGAGTCTAAGATGACATTACTTCTTTATGTTTTCATTTCAACTTCTCATTATGCAGTTAATTTTTGAATATTTTTTAATTATAACTAGCATTAGCCTTCCTCGTGACGAAATTCATACCCAACCTCACGAAATGGATTTTTTTAAGACCTAGGTGATGCATTTCTCAAATTTTAGATTTATGGTATGTGGGCCACTGTCCCCTTCCATCACTTTAAATCAAATCATATCAATTAGCACGCCAACATAACACTTTTTTCAGTAGTCTGAAACAACAGAGTAAGCAGAATAACCAACTAAAGAATTCAAATAGAGAAACAGATAGAACTATTTTATTCCCTTGAGAGTTGATAGATCAAGTAGGAAGAATTGCATTCACAAACCTCCAAGAAAGTGATCTTGAGTTGATTAGATGGGCGAACGACAACACTTAGAACTTCAGATCTGTGTATATTGCAACGATGAACAAATGGATTGTCAAGAAGAAAATCTTCAAATGGAAAGGATAAATACAATAAACACTGAATAAAAATGCAATCCCCATTTAGGAACTCAGCAAACGTCTTGCAGGACTGATGCAACAAACTGAAATTACTTTTTATCTAATATGAAAGGATTAATCATTTTCTCAAACAAACAAGAATCAGAATATCAGCCTAGGTAAACTGTTAAAAAGTTGCTTAGTCTCTAAAAGGTCATTTTCTCTACTTGTACTGCATAAGTTGCATGACCATCAGTTAATAAAAGCAAGCACTAGAAACCGTTAGGCATTGCTTATAACCTAGTCGAATTGATATGCAACCTTTTGCTTGCAAACATTTTTAAGTGCTTGTAAGCCCATATATATAATTAAATAAATATAGATTTTAAGACCAAAACTAAAATCATCTGATTTTAATGTAAGCCCATCGATTTTGATAAAACAAGATATTAGGCACATCTTTCCTTCAACTTTTCACTCATTATCATTCATCTGACTAGATAACTTTGTTTAGTTACACTCTCAATGTTAAGTACAATGAAACACTACAGCTTAAAGAGTTTATCAGTACCTCACAGAGCACAGGGAAATATCTTTAGATCCACACAATTTATTCAGCAGATAATTATTTATTCTTATGAGCTCCCAGGGGCTAATAGCCATTAGAATGCCTATAAGCCTATGTTGATGCTCATTTTATGGAGAATCTGAAACAACCTCTTCATCATTTTCAAGAGTTTGCATACTTCACAAATTAGTTGCAATATTGGAAGCATAGTACATTACTAAAAGGATCGCTGAAAGGCACATGAGTAACACATCTTATATTTCCCGACCCTTCAGTTCAATCCTGTAACAATTCCAGATGTAATAAAAAGTTCTAGGACATAATGCGAATAACGCGTTGTACATTTCCATTCTTCTACAGAATAGTCTAGTGATGTACAAACTAAATAAGTGCCTTACGCAAAAATAGGTAGTAAATCAGCAGCAGAATTACCAGCGCAATGATAAAAAAATAGAGAAACGCAATGTGATCCAAGGAATAAATAATGGGACTTGAGAATATATAAGTTTCTTAGTCTAACACACTTCTTCAAAAACACATGCTTAACAACATTAATGACCTTCATACAGCTGACACTCAGAAAGAGCGACTGGCTCTCCTCGTATTATACCATGTAACTAGGCCTTTGCAAAATATATGGCAGTCAAAACAGCTTCAGCCAAAAAGTGACTAAGGACAGACCATAGAATATGTCTCAATGGAAACTCAACATAATGTGGTTCAACCTCATTGGGTCATAGGAATAGTCTGCAACATTTCGTAGAAGCAGCTTAGTGAGTCTTGTGGAAGCACAGTCAAATAAGCAATAAGTCCAATTTTCTTCAACACTTTATAGGGTCCAAAGTTGTTCACTTCCATATGTGACAGGCACCTTCAGAAATTTTTCTCACAACAAATGTATTAATACCACGTCACTATCCTGAAATTCAACATATGAGGTTGATTTGCAGCTTCTTACTTCTCATCACTTGGTTCTATGGCCTCAAATTTCAATACATCATTTAGCCTTTAGTTGTAATGGAGCTAAAACATAAGTAATTTCATGACTAAGTCAATCTGCTCCGAACTGAGTCCTTTTCGTGGTTTTATTCACAAAGATTCAGGAGATTCAGCTTGTGGTAGAATCAGGGTGCATGCCATTACACAGTTTCCAAAAGGAAAAGAAAGAAAAAAACCAAACTAAGATTTACCACCGCAATCCCCCAGATCTTGCATCTGTTTGAGGATGATAAAGTGCTTTAATACATTCAGGCACTACATCTTAACATTTCTATATGAATCAATGGAAGATTGAGAATTCTTCAATCTCCCAATTCCTACAAGACTCAGCAATACCAAACAGGCAATTCTTTTAGGATCTATCTGTTTACAGCTAAAAAGGTTGAATAAACAATGGGGCAGGCTTGCATGGACACAGAGGGGTAATGGAAAGTATAAACTGGAATTTGCAAACTTCATTTGTAATTCTGCACTTCATCACAATTTTAACGACAACTTCAGATAGTTATCCACTAATTTTATTTTCTTATCATCAGAAAAATGCCTTTTAAGGCCATTTCCATTAGTTCTTCAATGTGTTGCTTAAGAACAAAGGCCCCACATGCACCGCTCGATTTCCTTTGCAAAGGGAAGCACGTGCATAATAAAAGGAGCTAGATCTTTCTGCCCTGTCAATGTCTGTACTTCAGCAAAAATGTGGCTGAAATAGGGATCAAAACACGCTGATCTTTGAGTGCCTCGAAGCCAATAAGCCTATATCCTTATGTAGACATCGAAATTTACAACAAGGATCTCAATTCAAGGCATCAGCCAACTTATATTTATTAGAACTCTATTGATTTTTTGCCAAATAAATTCTTGAAACTTGATACCTATGTTAGGCAGCCTCAGTAAACCGGGTAAGAGCTAGATTTCATTGAGAACATCCATTGGCCAATCGAAATGAAATAATATCAATTATCATTAGGATTTTTATTTTCTAAAGGACATCTATTCATATTCACATAAATATAACCTAATGGTAGCTATTCACCATTACTTTAATGGTATCCATGATAAAGAGGTGGAGAGATTGGAATTCAACATTATCTCCATATATACTAAGTGCTAAAAATATTGTGAATTATTCACATAAGTAATTTCATGACTAAGTCAATCTGCTGCGAACTGAGTCCTTTTCGTGGTTTTATTCACAAAGATTAAGGAGATTCAACTTGTGGTAGAATCAGGGTGCATGCCATTACACAGTTTCCAAAAGGAAAAGAAAGACCAAACTAAGATTTACCACCGCAATCCCCCAGATCTTGCATCTGTTTGAGGATGATAAAGTGCTTTAATACATTCAGGCACTACATCTTAACATTTCTATATGAATCAATGGAAGATTGAGAATTCTTCAATCTCCCAATTCCTACAAGACTCAGCAATACCAAACAGGCAATTCTTTTAGGATCTATCTGTTTAGAGCTAAAAAGGTTGAATAAACAATGGGGCAGGCTTGCATGGACACAGGGGTAATGGAAAGTATAAACTGGAATTTGCAAACTTCATTTGTAATTCTGCACTTCATCACAATTTTAACAACAACTTCAGATAGTTATCCACTAATTTTATTTTCTTATCATCAGAAAAATGCCTTTTAAGGCCATTTCCATTAGTTCTTCAATGTGTTGCTTAAGAACAAAGGCCCCACATGCACCGCTCGATTTCCTTTGCAAAGGGAAGCATGTGCATAATAAAAGGAGCTAGATCTTTCTGCCCTGTCAATGTCTGTACTTCAGCAAAAATGTGGCTGAAATAGGGATCAAAACACGCTGATCTTTGAGTGCCTCGAAGCCAATAAGCCTATATCCTTATGTAGACATCGAAATTTACAACAAGGATCTCAATTCAAGGCATCAGCCAACTTATATTTATTAGAACTCTATTGATTTTTTGCCAAATAAATTCTTGAAACTTGATACCTATGTTAGGCAGCCTCACTAAACCGGGTAAGAGCTAGATTTCATTGAGAACATCCATTGGCCAATCGAAATGAAATAATATCAATTATCATTAGGATTTTTATTTTCTAAAGGACATCTATTCATATTCACATAAATATAACCTAATGGTAGCTATTCAACATTACTTTAATGGTATCCATGATAAATGGTCAATGCTACCCGCTGTATGCTGAAAATAGCATGAATCAAAAGATTAGATTTAAAGAAAAGCAAGAATCATGATCTCCACTACATAGTTGAAAAGCAAGATCAATCTTCACACAGAAAGGTTTAAAGTTCCTACCCATCAGTAGAGGCAAAACGAGCAGCAAAGGTCCTTGGCTTAACTTTATCTCCATAGAGAGATAATCCAGCATTGTCATCCTAAAAGTCGGGGAAAAAAAGTTTAACCAATTGACTAGATTATGAAACGCTAGCATGTTTTACCAGCTGGAAATGTAATTTGAATCACTAAAAACAAAAGATGTAATTCCAAACACATGGTTTCAGACATAGAAAAAACATGACTGCAGTAATATGAAAATACTCGAGCGCCAATAAATCCACCGACTCAAAGAAAACGATAAGTTAGACAATATCTAAGAGAATGAAAGTAGTGGCGTGAAACTGTTGGTTGGGGCGCTATAGGATTATGAACAGAGTACCACTCCGAACTTTAACAAATTTCTAAAATTGATAAACGGCACATATGTACATACAGAGGGGCAATGGTCTAGAAGTAGTTGGATTTTAGAACAGAAATTAGCACTTACAATTGCATGTACCTAATTTTCACTTGTGAAGTTGTTAAAATTATAATAAATAGGAGATCGTCTTGTGCCATTTGAACACTTTAAAAACACAAAGGCCAAAGCTCATTCATCAGTCTCTTACATTTGCAGTATTCCTATGACCAATCGTCTCACGTTTTCTGAAATTTACATAATTAATAAGGAGCTCCTTCTTCAAATCCCTTAATTTTCGAAAAAGTACCACCATTATAAAGTCTTATAATTGTTTAAATCAGAAAAGAATGTCAGAAATCTGAAATTTTTATGGGGTGGATGCACTGCATTTTCGCAGACAAGGTAGTTTCATCTTTAATTAACAGCTGAACATAGTCAAAAAAAACCGTTTGGTCTCACTCCATATAACAAGACTTTAGCTCTATAGTAATTAATTCATGCAGCATATTTCATGAGATGTGATCATTTTGAGTACTTGAGATTTTTGTTGAGTAATTATGCCTAAAACACTTGCATAAAAATTCCGAGATTCCGTGGAGCCAATAGTTGTTTAAATGTTTTTAGAGTAAAAGCAGAGCTACAAATTCTCAACAAATATGCTAGTATTACGAATACAATTATAGGGTTAAGTGCAATGCGATGTTGGGAGATGAAATCACAAATTAGGTATGAACATCAATCACTTCAATAACGATGGACACAAGTTTGCAAAACGTTAAAATGTATCAATCTTGCCAACATTTCAGAAGAAGATTTTGAGAGAGAGAAAGATACGTACCTGAGGGTCCTGGATGTCCTGAAAGTTGGGAGGAACACGAATGGCGAAACCGTCGCCATAAAACTGGAACCAGGACTTGGTGTTCGCAATGCCAGAAAGAAAAGAATTAGAAGTAGTAGACAGAGATGATGATGATGATGAAGATGATGCTATTGATGATTGTGGTGAAGATATGGTTACAACTGCAAAATTGGTAGTGAGTATGAATAATCTTCTTGAGACATGAGCCACACCCACAGTACTATTACTATTGTTATTATTGATGATGAGGTTTGTGTGAGGAGGAGATTTTAATATTGTTGGAGTTGGCGGGTTTTGAGATAGAGAGAAAAGGATGTTGGACATGGCCATGAAAGAGGTAGAGAGAGAATTGATTGGAATTCAACATTATCTCCATATATACTATATATATATATACACATATCTTTTTAATTTGAGTAATTGACCAATATTGAAAAATAAAATAGGGGTAATGGCATTTTCCCATCCAAATTATTTGGATTTTTGCATTTTTATAAAATAAATTCTTTTTTTTGTATTTTTTATCCGAACTTTATAAGGCTAAAATCTTAAGTAAATTTTGACTGAAAAATACTAAAAATATAAAAAATTTTAAAAATTTGTGTAGTGTTATGAAATAACCCCAAATATTATGAAATATATACAAATATTCTAAAATAGAGAGACTAGAGAATTAAGAAGAGAATTCTTTCTTTTTTTTTGGTGTATTTCTCAATACAATGGCAAAGCCTATTTATAGGCACAAAACAAGATCAAATATTGATTACAAAATGAGGTAATGGAATTGTAGGTGAATCCACTAAATGAGATATTGGAGTTGTAGGTGAATCCACTAAATTATGTATTGGAGTTGTATAGACATCCACTTAATGAATTATTCATAACACTCCCCCTTGGATGTCCATCACTTAAGAATATGCCTCGTTGAAACCTTACTAGGAAAAACCCTGTGGGATAAAAACCTAGTGAAGGAAAAAGAGTACATAATTCTTTCAATACGCAATCAGATGCTGCCTCATTAAAAACCTTACCAGGAAAACCCAGTGGGAAAAACCTTGGTTAAGGGAAAAAGAGTGCAGCGCGTATTATCTCCCCCTCATGACAATATCAGTCAAGATCTTTAAGTCTACGCACACCAATATTGTAGACTAGTTTTTCAAATGTTGCTGTAGGAAGTGCGTTGGTGAACAAATCAGCAAGATTATCTCTGAAACGGATTTGTTGAACATTGATATCACCATTCTTCTGAAGATCGTGAGTGAAAAAGAACTTTGGTGAAATATGCTTTGTTCTATCTCCTTTAATGTACCCTTCTTTCAATTGTGCGATACATGCAGAATTATTTTCATATAAGATCGTCGGGATCATTTTTCCAGAAGATAAACCACAAGTCCCTCGAATGTTTTGAATCATGGATCTTAACCAAACACATTCTCGACTGGCCTCGTGAATAGCCAAGATTTCTGCATGATTAGATAATGTGGCCGATATAGTTTGTTTCATAGATCACCATGAAATGGTTGTGCCACCACATGTAAATAAATAGCCCGTTTGTGAATGACCATTATGAGGATCAGACATATATCCAGCATCTGTTTAACCTCATTCCAATGCCTTCATGTAGGGGAAGAACTATATCTTGCTAATAGATTAACAGCGAATGCTATATTAGGTCGAGTATGACAAGCAAGGTACATTAGTGCAGCGATTGCACTTAGATATGGTACTTCAGGACCAATTAGTTCTTCATCACTTTCTCGTGGTCGAAAAGGATCTTTGTTCTCATCTAGTGACCTTACGACCATAGGGGTGCTCAATGGATGTGATTTATCCATGTAAAACCGCTTTAGCACCTTTGATACATAAGCGCTTTGATATACAAAAATTTTGTTCTTTAAATATTCAATTTGCAACCCAAGGAAAAATTTTGTTCTTCCAAAATCTTTCTTTAAGCAATTAACAGTTTTTTGAATCTCTTCAGGAGTTCTAACGATGTTTAAATCGTCAACATAAACTGTAATTATAACAAACTCATTTCCAGATCTTTTCATGAAAATACAAGGATAAATTGGATCATTCTTATATCCTTCCTTCAACAAATATTCACTTTGAATTATATGATCTCATCAAAACGTTTCTCCTTATCTTGGAAAATACTCCCACTCAACTATCATTTCAAAAACAATTTGACATCATATATTCAACATATATTTAAATAATTTAAATAATACACTTGATCACATCAAGTTTCTCATGTTGAATACAATCACACATACTAATGCTTTAATTTGATTTCATCAAATAAGCATACTCAAGTACAATCAAATAATACATATTAAACGCAATGATTTAGAATCATATTTTATAAACATGAATGTATTCATGTATTTAAGCACTTTAAACAATTTGATCACATCAAACAATCAATGCTTTAATTTAATTGAATAATGTTCTCGAAAACTTGAATTATATGCTTCAGGCATATTAAATCCTTCAGGGATTTTCATATATATATCATTATCAAGCGAGCCATACAAATAGGCTGTAATAACATCCATTAGACGCAAATCAAGTTTTTCATGCACTGCCAGACTTATTATATAACGAAAAGTAGTTGCATCCACCACAGGAGAATAAGTCTCCTCACAATCTATGCCAGGTCGTTGCGAAAACCTTTGGGCAACAAGACGTGCCTTATATCTTACAATTTCATTTTTCTCATTTCGTTTTCGCATAAATACCCATTTGTATCCTACTGGCTTTACATCTTCAGGTGTACGGACTACAGGTCCAAAATTTTTACATCTTCAGGTGTACAAACTACAGGTCCAAAAACTTTTACATCTTCAGGTGTACGGACTACAGGTCCAAAAACTTTTACATCTTCAGGTGTACGAACTACAGGTCCAAAAACTTTTCGTTGGTTCAAGCGAGTTTAACTCTGCCCTCATTGCGTCTTTCCATTTTGGCCAATCATTTCTTTGTCGACATTCATTAACATACTTTGGTTCTTGATCCTCATTATCATTCATCATATTTAGCGCCACATCATATGCAAATTTATCGTCAACGTTGACTTCATTTCGATTCCATCGTTTCCCGTTCATAACATAATCTATTGAGATCTCATTATTTTCACAAGTTTCAGGTACCTGAGGTTCTTCTGGAACCGAAATATTAGTTATGACTGGGGACTCTTCTGGAGTTATTTTATCCTCGATTAGACCATCTTGATTCCTAGCTCCTTTTCTTTTTCGAGGATGACTATCTTTGGAACCGATAGGTCTACCACGCTTCAGGCGTGCAGTAGACTCATTACTTTGACCATCAGGGACAACAATTCTTACTGGAGCATTAACAGCTGGTACATGTGACTTAGTCACTTTTTTTTAGGTCAGTAAATGCGTCTGGCAGTTGGTTAGCTAAACCTTGCAAGTGAATTATCTTTTGAACTTCCAGTTCACTTTGTTTTGTTCGAGGATCAAGATGATATAAAGATAATTCATTCCAACTAATTTTCTTTTCCAGCTGCTTATTTTCTCCCCCTAATGTTGGGAAATCTGATTCATCAAAATGACAATCAGCAAATCGAGCCGTAAAAAAATCTCCAGTCCATGGCTCTAGATACTTTATTATTGATGGAGACTCGAATCCAACATATATTCCCAACTTCCTTTGAGGACCCATCTTAGTGCGTTGTGGTGGAGCAATTGGAACATATACCGCACATCCAAAAAATTTTAGATGGGAAATATTTGGTTCCTGACCAAAAACCAAGTGTAATGGGGAGAATTTATGATAACTTGTTGGCCTTATGCGAATAAGTGCTGCTGCATGCAAAATAACATGTCCCCAACAAGAAATAGGAAGTTTTGATCTCATAAGTAAAGGTCTTGCAATTAACTGCAGACGTTTAATAAACGATTCTGCTAGACCGTTTTGTGTATGAACATGTGCTACAGGATGTTCAGCATCAATTCAAATAGACATACAATAGTCATTGAATGTTTTGGAAGTAAATTCACCTGCATCAAGGCGTATCTTCTTCATTGGATAATCAGGAAAATGTGCTCGTATTCTAATCAATTGAGCAAGCAATCTCGCAAACGCCAGGTTGGGAGTTGATAACAAAGATACATGTGACCATCTTGTTGATGCATCAATTAAAACCATAAAATATCTAAATGGTCCACACGACGGGTGTATTGGTCCACAAATATTGCCTTGAATACGTTCCAAAAACGTAATAGATTCACTTCCTATTTTTGCTTATAAACAAGCAGCACATGAGAAATCATTCGATTGAAAAATCTGCTGGCTCTTCAATGGATGACCATATGAATTCTCAATTATCTTTCGCATCATAATTGATCCGGGGTGGCCCAACCGGTCATGCCAAACAACAAACTTATTTTGATTTGTAAACTTCTGGTTTACGATAAAATGTGTTTCAATAGTAGATATATGCGTGTAGTACAAACCAGAGGACAATGCTGGCAACTTTTCCAATATACATTTGTTACCAGATATTGTATTAGTGATGTAAAGATACTCAATATTGCCATCACTTGTTGTCTCAATATGATATCCATTTCGGTGGATATCTTTGAAGCTTAGTAAATTTCTTTGACACTTAGTAGAATATAAGGCTTCATCAATATAAAATTGTGTTCCTCCGAGTAACAATATATTAACTCTGTCGGAGCCTTCAATTAATTTTGCAC
This sequence comes from Buddleja alternifolia, assembly GCA_019426215.1. Classification (NCBI taxonomy): domain Eukaryota; kingdom Viridiplantae; phylum Streptophyta; class Magnoliopsida; order Lamiales; family Scrophulariaceae; genus Buddleja; species Buddleja alternifolia. The sequence goes on along the minus strand of CM033408.1, from coordinate 16,128,390 downwards.
TACCCGATATAGTATTAACATTGGCTTCTTGCATTACTAAATAAGAGAAGTATTTTTTATTTTTTGAAGATGGTGTGAGTTGTTGTACTATCAGTGAGACATATATTTTCATTATTGATGTTGTTGCTGATCGAGTAAATACTCATTCTTTATTGAAACATAAAAAGAAATAAATCAATATCAAACAATATTATTTAATATAAGAAACAATAATCTTATGAATAAATTCATTTATTGAACTTTAAAACAACATACTTAAATATTTATTTATAAATTACTAGAATTAAAACTTAACAAATTTGTTTTTGAACACTTCCATCTCCAATCAAGTGATTAATTTTTTCATTAGGATCATCAAAGAAATTGCTACATCTAAATGAGTGTCATCAAAATCGGCCATGATCAGAATCGCCTTTTTCAAAAGCAAAATTTGTTTCTATTTTCTTTCTTTTACTTTTTAGCGATTCTTGGTAAAGGTCAACAAGATGCTTTGGTGTACGACAGGTACATGACCAATGACCTTTACCACCACAACGATAGCATAAATTTTTCACAAATTTGCTATTTTGGCCACTTTCATGCTTCTCTTCATTATTTTTCCACTTCTGGTGGAAAGATGTGTTCTTTGAATAACCACCACGATTTCGTGTTATGATAATGTGTTCTTTGAATTAACTGCTGATAACGTGTTATGAAATAACCCCAAATATTATGAAATATATACAAATATTCTAAAGTAGAGAGACTAGAGAATTAAGAAGGGAATTCTTTCTTTTTTTTTGGTGTATTTCTCAATACAATGGCAAAGCCTATTTATAGGCACAAAACAAGATCAAATATTGATTACAAAATGAGGTAATGGAATTGTAGGTGAATCCACTAAATGAGATATTGGAGTTGTAGGTGAATCCACTAAATTATGTATTGGAGTTGTATGGACATCCACTTAATGAATTATTCATAACATGTAGTTCATATAAGAAAGTGTAAAAAATAAACAAGTTTAGATAAAATAATGCAAAACCCGTTTAGTTCGGATAAAAAAATGCAAAAGAAAAAAATTTGTTTACAAAAGTACAAAAACTCAAATAGTTTGAACGGGAAAATGTCATTACTCCAATAAAATATAACCTCCATATACTATATAATTCTTCCTTTTTAGCTTTACAATCTCAATTGTCATGTTTAATATTGGGCAAAATACACTTTACCCCCTGAACTATACCCCTCATAACAAATACCCCCCTGAACTATTAAAAAATACACTTACCCCCTTTTATATTATAGAATTGCTTTAATTATTCTTAATCATTATTCTTCTTATTAATTTTTCATTTTTCCAAAAAAAAAAATTTTACAATTTTTTTAATACATACATTAGCTAAAGTTTACCCATTACATCAATATTAATTACGTAGTACTTAATAATTAAAAGTATCCTTAGTACTATAATTAAATTAATTTGATGATAACATATTATATTGGTATTTGACAAAATTCAACTAATGCATCGCCACAAAATTAAAGTATTTCGGATAGATATTTTTAATTTTGTATGTGGCGTCAAATCAAAGCCGACGTTAAGAAGTGGAGACCGTGGGACGACTGAGTGCGTTTCAGGTTGGTTTGAGGATCGTTGGTCAAAGAAAAGGTAAGGTCATGATTTCGGGACGGAGCCGTATGACGCGAGTGTCACGTACGGTTTCTTTGAGAAGGGTGTGATACCACCACCTATCAGGCCCGACAAGCGGTCCACGGAGCTGCATTCCTACTCACCTGGTCCATGCACATTGCTCTCTCTAAGAGGTTGGCCACCTATCCTACATCTTCCCATTTCCAAGAAGATCCCTATATTTAATACCCTAATCTCTAATCTAGTACAATAGATGTTGGAATTAATTCAAACATATATTGTAGTAACTAGAGTATTTAAAATACATATATATGTTGTCAGAATATGGCGTGTTTGAATTATATTAATTCCGACATATATTGTAGTATTAGGGAATTAAAATTCGTTGTCAAGATATACATAAAAGATATTAAATTTATTTGGATAATTTAATTTTATGACAATGCATTACTTAAATTTTGTCAAACATTAATATAATATGTTGTCACTGAATCAATTTAACGTTAGTGCTAAAGATATTGCGAATTATTCTATGGTGTAAATTTTAAATAATGTATATGTAATAAAAGAATTTATGAAAAAGAAAAAATGGTGGAGAAATAAAAAAAATAAGAAGAATAATAATGGTTAAGGGTACTTAAGACAATTCTATAATATAGGAGAGGGTAAATATATTTTTAACAGTCCAGGGGGGTATTTGTTATCAGGGCTATAGTTCAAGGGAGCCAAAGTGTATTTTGCCCTTTAATTTATTATGGGAGCACTTTTATCTTTCTTTTTGTTATGTCCTTGACCTATTTTACTTAATATTATGAATATATCATTAATTCCTCACATATATAAACCAAAGTTACATTATAATATAAGTTGACAATTTTAGACTATTTTAAAGGTGGATACTGAATCGGGCCGGCTCAATTAGAGCTCAAGCTTTTTAATTGGCTGAGCTTGAGCCCGGATATACTTGCTCGCAGACTCGCAAATCACTAAATAAATTATTTATTTATTATCATGTAATAAATATTTAATTATTTATTATTTATTTAATGGCTTGCAATCATACGAGCAGGTATATTTAGGCTCGAACTCGACCAGCTGAAAAGATGGACTCCTAATTGAGCCGACTCGTCTAGACATCCATCCCTAAAATAGTTTGAAGGATAATAAAAATTAGTCTTTTGCTTTATTTTCTATATATATATATATATATTATTTTATTTTATTTCAAAATAACAACTCTACGTCATGAATGTCAACTCATGTTATAATGCAACTTTGGTTTCTTCATATATATATATTTTCTCTGTTTTTTTTTTTTTTTTTGTACTCAAGTACATATATATAATAATAAGTAAAATAGGTTGAAAGAATGCAACAAAATAAAAGAATGATAGTGTCGACACAGTGCAATGTGAGATTATAAAGTTAAATGGAAGGAATAGTAGATAGAGTGTATATTTTGTTCTAGAATGCAAATTATGTTCTAAAATTATAAGATATTTTGGTCCATTGCTCAACATAAAAAGGAAATTAGAATGTCACATAGGAGTGCAAATATCAATATCCATTAAAAATTGTATATTTGATTTGACTTTATTTTATTATAACATTTTAATTAAGGGATTATCATATAAATACCCTTTTTTTAATCTATGAGAACATCAAATAATTTGCACATTAAAAATTAATATTACAATTAGTATTGATATAATTTTTTTAATAAATAAATTCTTATACAAAAAATACGATTGGTTAATTATTAAAATGGAAAGTTAAGGACAAATGTCTTTATAAATTTATTACTAATTGTGAGATATTTAGCATTTTCCGAAAGAGTACTATATGTATAAAGAATATACGTATCTCATAATTAAAGAAAGTATGCATAAACTGTTAGAAACATGTATCGAGTTTGATAGTAAACTGTATTTTTCTTAATTTAATGTCCATTCTGTATCAATATGTCGTGTGATTCTACTTTATGTTAGAATATGAAATCTCCACACTTGTATTATTAATGATAGAAACATATAAATAGAGTATAAGACTTGGTAAACAAGGAAATAATAAATAAGGAAATAAAGACTAATATACCTAAAATAATATAAACCCTAACACTCCCCCGCAGTCGAAACGACAGTAGAACGAATGTTGAGACTGGTACAAAACCCGACGAAGAGAGCATTCGACAAGCCTTTAGTAAAAATATCCGCAAACTGTCGAGAAGAGGGCACATGTAACACACGAACCTCCCCTAGAACAACTTTTTCATGTACAAAGTGGAAATCCAATTCAACATGTTTAGTACGTTGGTGCTATATGGGATTAGAAGAAAGATAGACCGAACTAATGTTATCACAGTAGACAAGAGTAGCCTTAGAAAAAGGACAATGAAGCTCAAGAAGAAGATTATGAAGCCAAGCAGATTCAGCAACAGCATTCGCAACCCCACGATATTCGGCTTCAGCACTAGATCGAGAAACCACGTGTTGACGTTTGGAGGACCAGGAAATAAGATTGTCACCGAGAAAGACACAGTAGCTAGAGGTAGAACGATGAGTGTTGGGACAACTAGCCCAATTGGCATCGGAATAAGAGATAAGCTGCGAAGTAGAGGAAGGAACAAGAGAAAGACCGAGAGAGAGGGTGCCTTCGAGGTATCTGAGGACACGTTTAAGAGTGTGCATGTGTATATCACGAGGAGCATGCATAAAGAGACATAGCTGCTGAACAGCAAAAGGCGATATCAGGACGTGTAAAGGTAAGATATTGTAAAGCACCAGCGAGACTACGATAAAGAGTAGGATCAGAGAAGAGTGGCGACGAAGAGGAGGAGGAGAGCTTAGACTGAGTATCGGCAGAAGTGGAAACTATATTGCAAGAAGTCATATTCGCCCGTTCGAGAATCTCACGAGCAAATTTTTCTTGAGACAGATAGAGACCGGAGGTAGTGCGAGAGACAGAAATGCCAAGAAAGTAGTGAAGAGGACCAAGATCAGTCATAGAGAATTCAGACGATAAAAGAGAAGTGAGCTCAGCAAGGAGAAAAGTAGAAGAGTCAGTGAGAACGATATCATCAACATACAAAAGAAGATAGGCGATAGAAGAACCGCGACGGTAGATAAAAAGAGATGCATCAACACGACTACTAACAAAATCAATAGAGGAGAGAAAAGAGGCAAAACGTTGATGCCACGCACGAGGGGCTTGTTTGAGTCCGTAGAGAGCTTTCTTAAGAAGACATACATGATCGGGATAGGAGGGGTTGGAGAAGCCGGGAGGTTGCTGCATGTAGACAGTTTCGGAAAGGTGGCCATGTAGAAAAGCATTTTTCACATCGAGCTAATGAAGAGGCCATGAGCGAGAGAGAGCGATGGTGAGAACGCTACGAATGGTAGCTGGTTTGACAACAAGACTAAACGTTTCTTCATAGTCAATGTCGGGTTGTTGGGTAAAATCCTAAGCAACAAGACGAGCTTTGTAGCATTCAAGAGAGCTGTCGGCACGAAATTTATGACGAAAGATCCATTTAGAGCCAACAATATTAGAATGAGAAGGAGGAGGGACGAGTTCCCAAGTGCCATTAGAATGAAGAGCAGAGAGTTCATCTTGCATAGCAGTGGTCCATTGAGGATCCCGTAAGGCTTGAGTAGAAGAGCAAGGGATGGGAGATATGGGCACAAAAGAGGAGAGAGAAAGATTAAAGAGAGTACGAGGTTTGATGATACCGAATTTAGAACAAGTGACCATGGGATGAGTAGGACTGGGTTTGATTTTTGTGGGAGAAAGGGGAGAGGAAGAATCAGAGACAACGGGAACGCCATAGAATGGTAAAGGACGTGGCAGAGGAGAAGAGAATCCCAAGGGAGGAGCTTCTGAACAACGAGGTAAGGATGACATTCGAGAAGGCCCGAGATGGAGGAGGGGAGATGGATCATCATCAGGAATGAGAAAGTTATAGAGAGTTGAGGCAGAAGATGAAGAGTTGGAGGGAAAAGGAAAAATAGTTTCGTCAAAGACGACATGACGAGAGAGAATGATTTTATTATTTTGAAAATCGAAACATCTAAGACCGCGGTGATGAGAAGGGTAGCCGAGAAAAATGCAAGGGGAGGAACGAGGAGATAATTTGTGAGGTGAGGTGGCAGAAAGGTTAGGATAGCGGAGACAACCGAAAACCCGAAGATGATCATAAGAGGGGGCGGTTTTGTAGAGAATTTCGAAGGGGGTTCGAAAAGACAGAGTGGTGGTGGGGAGAATATCGAGTAAGTGAACAGCCATGTAGAGAGATCCGACCCAAAAGGTGGGAGGAAGGGAGGCTTGAAATAGAAGAGTACGAGTAATGTTGTTAATTGTTTGAATTGTTCGTTCTGCTTTTCCATTTTGTTGCGAAGTATGTGGACAAGAGAATCGAAAATTGATACCATTTTTATTAAAAAAGGAGTGGAAAACTTATTATCAAATTCACCACCATGGTCACACTGAAAAGATTTAATTTTAAATTGAAATTGGGTTTGTACATAAGAATAGAAATTTGCAAAGATATTAAAAACATCCAATTTATTTTGTAATGGAAAAGCCCATAAAAAATGCGAAAAATTATCCAAAAAAAGAACATAATAACGAAAACCACCGAGACTCGGGATAGGGCAAGTTCAGAAATCGGAGTGAATAAGCTCAAATAAACTAGTACTAACAGAGCGAGAAGGGGAAAAGGGTAAACGTTGTGCTTGCCTAGTTGACATGCATGACATAATAAACGAGAAAAATCCTTATTACAATTAATAAATTTGCAACTCGATAAAAAATTGAAAATAGATACTCTGGGATGACCAAGACGACGGTGCCACGTGGATGGTGACGAGGCAGCAGAGGAGCGAAAAGTGTTGAGGGCGGTGGAAGTGGCGGAAAGGGGATAAAGGTCGCCGACGCTGTTACTCCGAAGAATCAATGCACCGGTCCTAAGGTCCTTGATAGAAAAACCAGACGGATCAAATTCAATAGAGCAAGAATTGTCGCGGGTAAATTTACAAACATAAATGAGATTTTTAACTAGATATCGAGAAACGAGAATATCATGAAGATGAAGAGAACGAGAATTAAAAACGAAGGAAGATTGACCAATGGATTTTACAGGAATAACAGCATCATTACCAACAGTAATTGAATTAGAAAAATTACATGGTACGATATTAAAAAAATTACCTTGTGTAGAGGACATGTGAGATGTAGCCCCGGTATCCATATACTACGGATCGTCGGGTTGGTTGAGTGTCATGGTTTGATAGAGTGAAGACAAGTCCATGCTTGTGAGTGAAGTGGGCTCCGCAGCAGGTAATTGGGGCATGTTTGGGACAGCAGGTGTGCTGGAATAGGTGTGTGGGCCAGCTGGAGAAGTCCATGTGGTGGGTGGGCCGAGAATGCTTGGAGAGAGAGATGGAGGCCCGCTGGGAAGGAGATGGACTGGTGGACCGGATGGTATTGGAGGCCCAGCTGGATTAAGAGAGTACCAAGGCAGCGAATTGGGCTGGACCGATTGGGCCCAGTTTGTTGACTGATTTCCTGAAATCGAGAAGGGGCTGGGCGGGTGGTTGTAATTTTGGTGTTGTGGACCGAAACTTCTTAGGCCATGCGAAAAACTAGGCTGTTGAGCAGCTGTTTGGTGTACCGAATTGAAGCCAGCAGAACGGTGATTGTTATTTCGAAAACCATAGTGACCTCCACTGCTATAATTCCAATTACCACCTCGACACTGATTCTTTCCATTATTATTACGATAATCATTTCAATTGAAATTTGGGTAGGGATTTTGAGAGAAAAGGGCGGTATGGGAGTCAGAAGTGGGTGGATTTGTGTGAAATCGATTTTCGCGAGCCTCATGGAGAATTAGTAAATTTCGAACTTCAGAGAACGAGGGAGGAGTTTTTGTGTAGTGACGACAGTGACGAGAGGAAGGTATGACTCGGGAAGTCCTTGTCAGAGTTGAAGCAGAAAGGCTTGATCAGAAACGGGGGTGTCAAGGTTGGCGAGATTTTCAGCCAACAATTTCATCTTTTGACAATATTGTGAAATAGAGAGGGCTCATTTTTGTAGAGTACGAAAATGCTCATTTATTTGCATGGAGCGAGAAGGTTTATTATTACGAAAATTCTCTTCAATTGCAAACCAGATCTTGTGAGAAGTTGCATATTCCAAATCAATGTTTTTGAGCAACTTTAAATCAACAGTTGAATAAAACCAGCGCTTAATAGTAAAATCTAGCACAAACCAATTTTCATCGGTGTCAGAGGAGGGTTTTGATTTGCCATAAATATGGTCAAAAACAGAAAAACTACGACATAAATCCATAAACATGCCTCTCCATAATTTATAATTGGAATCATTATCAAAAAGTTTGAAACCGAAAGAAGATTGAATGTTACAGGCGGCAAGAGCTGGGTGTACGGACTATGGTTTAGGGGTGTCGGGTGGGTGGACGTTTGGATGTATGGGTGTAGCGGATGAGGATTCGAGTGTAGACCTAGAGAAAAGGGGAGAAAATCAATCGAAATAAATTACCGAGCAATAATGAAAAGAATGAAATAAAGATGATAAAGAGAAGATTTTCCTTAGGAGAACACGAAATTGGGATGCTAGCAGAGAGACAGAAGGCACAAAATTCCCTGATGTAGTGGGACAATAGTGTTGTTCAAGGCTGTATAGTGAATAAGAACGTGTTGTGGAGATCAACGACTTGACAGGGAAGGGAAAAGAGACGACGACAGCCAGTTGGAGTTGGGGGAGGGGGGCGGCTGTTTGGTAGAGAAATTAGAGGCCTAGAATGACTAGGGTTAGTCTGATACCATATTAGAATATGAAATCTCTACACTTGTATTATTAATTATAGGAACATATATATAGAGTACAAGACTTAGTAAATAAGGAAACAATAAATAAGGAAATAAAGACTAATAAACCTAAAATAATATAAACTCTAACTCTTTAAAAGGAAAAAAATGTTGAATTCATGTGTTTTACTTGCCCAAGTAGGTCCATGTGAGTAAATTTCACAAATCTACTACCTCGCACTTAACAATCCATGTTATCAATCACTAGTAACAATGTAGAGAAAACACTGACTTCGATAACGCTAATTGAATCTTATGTTTCTTAACTAGTGATGATTCGTGATTATACAACTGTATATGACTTTATACTATCACGTTAGTACCGCATTTATACCCACTTAAAAACAATTTTTTTTACTATATCTAATACTTTTGGAAAAGAGTACGACATTTATAAATAATGTGTCCCAAAAGACAAAGGAATTATAACTCATGGTTGAAGGTGTACCTAAACTAGAGTTTTTAGAGATAATGATAGAGTCAGGATTATACTAGGGGGGCGAGATTATTGTGATATACATGCATTCCATTTGCCTGGTAGATGAAGGATTGTATTGGGGGGGGGGGGGGACAACACAATATATATGCGAGAAAAATTGAGGATTAGGTTTAGTAAAAACGTTTGACATACGTTGTACTTTATACCTCTTTTGTTAATAGTGAAATTCTCTTATCCTCTCCGTGGACGTAGGCAATTGTCGAACCACATAGAAATAATATCGATACATTATTCATAACTAATCAAATAAAATATAGTTTTAAAACTAAAATTGAAAATTGTTCTAATATCAAATAAAACAAAACATAAAAAGCCTAAGAAGTATTGACTAATATCAATTTTATCATTTCAAATTAAAATGGCAAATCGTTACATTTCATCAATAATATCCAATTTCGTGGAAGTCGACTATAAAAAGATAAAGCAAAAATAAAAAGATACTTATCATACATAATAGACGAGAAACGGTTGATGGGATTTGACTAAATCATGGGTGATGAGAAAATGTAAAATTATAACAAGAATTCTAACTGAAAATTTTGATTATATAATCTACTAGAATGTTCAACTGAGACAATTGTTCTATTATGTGGGTTTGGGCTAACTTGTGGGTTAGGAATGTGAATTAATTTTGCTTTTTGTTATTTTTGAGGTGGGCGAAAATACAATTTTTTAAAAATTTATACCTAAAAATTAGAAAATGAAAAAATTGAGAGAGAGGGGCGCTCCGTCCTTGCTTAGAGAGTTCGTTGCCTCTTTGCAAGGGCAATTAGACCTCACCAAAACATGATTAATTTGCATTCTTTCAAAACCATGTCATTGCCTCATTGGATATTAATGATCATTTCGGGTGATAGCTTCAAGTGCAAGTACACCTATAAATGGAGGGGGCGAGGAACTTGCCAAACAAATATGCATGATAACCGAAGAATGGGCAGAACAGACTTGAGTTATTTGTACACAAACAAAAGAACATGACCAAAATTTGGGTCTTGAATGAGTAAATACCAAAATTAAGGATATGTTTGGTTGTGTTTTGGGATGGTATTTTGGTGGGATTATTGGTGAGAAATTTGTGGGGGCACGAACATATTTGATGAGATTGTGTTTGGTTTTATTTTGGGAGTTGGTTTTTGGGTTTTTTTTATGAGATAATGTTTGATTTTGTTTTCAGAGGGAACAAAAGTTACTGTAACAGTCAAATCATTAAACTTTTGTCTGTTAAAGATTAGTTATGATTGAAATTTATAATGTAATATTGAGTTTATAATAATTGATATATAGATGAATGAGTTTATATCTATATATATCATAGTTGATATTTAAAATTTTATCTCTATTTTTTTTTATCAGTACACATTTTTGTTAATTTGTATATATGATGATAATTTATACATATAAATATGTATATACACAGAAATATATAAGGTACACATGTAGGGTGTATATTATTTTAAATATTTAGTAAACTTAATCACAAATATATTGTTACGATTATTATATATACAAACTATATTGTTTATAGATATATAGTATATATGTATACATGCACATGTATCAGTAGAGGTTCATACGAGCTGAGTCTAACAAACTTGTTCGGCTCTGCTCGAGCTCAATGAGAACAAGAAAAGTGCTCGAGCTTGAAAAATATATATTATTAAATATATCTTAATCAATATTTAGTATGTGTTGATATCTATATATAAGCATGTATATTCATAGTGTGTAAATATATATACATGCATATATATATATAAGCAAGTATATAATTATATATATAATGTGTATATATATATATGTGTGTGCACAACAAAATAGTAGGGGCGCACACGAGTCAAGTCTAGCTAAATTGCTCATCTTGGCTCGATCTCGACGAGTCAGAAGAAAATGGCTCGATCCTTCAGCTAATATATATATATATATATATATGTATATATATGTATATAACATTAATTATATCGTAATATAAAAAAAATACTAATATATATATATGTATGTATACACATATTATTTTGGAATCTGTTAATACTGTCAATGAATACTAGAATATATGTTAATATATAGTAAGATTAATATGCATTAATAAATAATTTAAAAATCATTTAACAACACAATTAAATAACTTAAAGTTTTTAATAACAATAAATATACGATAATTATACATATATATATATATATATGTTTGGATAAAATGAAAAATATAAGATAACTCTAGAGTTCCAAAGATTCTCTCTCTAATTGTATGGTCATCCCTTTCATCTCACTTCCTGAATCTGATCCATGGAGCTAGAACCACCTCCCAGCTCCGCTGAAGAGAAGGACTTGATGGAAAGAAACACCAAAAAAATATGTACGAAAGTTGCTCAGCAATCCATCTTTGGTTTCAATGAACAAGGTCAGCCACCAGAACCTATGGAGAAGGGTGATGCCGCCATGAATGGAAAGTCATCCTACCTTCAGAAACTAATGAACAACAAGACAAGGAAGGAACCGATTCACTTTAAGGAGTCGGAGCTACCAAAACTGGCGATGGTTAAGATCTCAAAACCAACCAAAGAGGTACCTTTCTCGTACATCGAGTTTGAGGATTGCTTTGTAGAGGATATGAGGAAAGATTGGAAAGAAACCCTATTCCTGAAACTAGAAGGTAAAAACCTAAACTTCAACATATTTATGAACAAAGTTGAAGCCCTATGGAAATTGGGAAATGACTTCGACTTAGTTGACCTGGGCTATGGATGCTACATCCTCAAGCTGGAGGACTCACAAAAAGTTGAAAATATTCTAACTGGAGGGCCTTGGATTATTTTTAACCACTACCTTGGAGTTAGAAAATGGTCACCGAATTTTAAAGCTTCAACGGATAAAAGTGACAGCTATTACGTGGGTTCGAGTACCAGAACTGGCAGTGGAGTATCTCCGACCGGCGATAATCTTTAGCATCGCTAAATGCGTAGGGACCGCTATAAAAGTGGACTATCATACCTTTTCGGCAGCCAGAGGGTGGTATGCTCGTTTTTGCGTTCAGGTTGATTTGATAAGCCCTTATAGAGTATGATTGGAGTTAATGGACAGCTCTACAACCTGGTGTATGAAAGCCTTCCGTCAATATGCTTCTCGTGTGGAAGGGTTAACCATAGAAGTGCTGACTGCCCTCTAAAAAGCAAACCCCCCAAAAATAATTCGGATAATAATAAAGGAAAGGGAGTGGTCGAAGAACAATCGTCTGGAGTTGATGATAACCTGAGCACGAACAGCCATGGCGGAATGTACGGAGATTGGATGCAGGTTAAACGTGTTTTCAAAAAACATGCGGACAAGGGCCATAAAGTCCAAACAAATGAGAAAAAAGAGGGTGGGTTACAGTTTAATCCCTTTGCTGCTTTAGAGAGGGAAAATGAGGACAAGACCTCATCCCAACCAATTAAATCCTTTACACGAAATAGTGAAAAAGAGAAAAGTATTTTAGGTGCCAGCAACCCTAGAAAAAGGACACATACTAGGAATGTGGGAAAAGATAGGACTAAAAGTCACTCAATCCCAAAACCTAGTATAGCACGTGATATAGGGAGGAGTGTGAACAAATCTTTGAATCTGCTGATTCCCACAGGTAACTCCCAGCTGGTTTTTGGACAGAATAGTAAAAAAGATTTTGAAATTGGAGGTCCAAGCAAAAATGTGGTAGCAAACAAATCAAAGGGAATTTGTGAATACACTACAACTTCAGCCCCAACTTCTAATATCAGTTCACCACACATTCTTTCCCTTGGAATCCCATCAACACCTAAGTTACATTTTCACCCCGAGTCACAAAACGGAGGAATTCATGATTTTTCCAAGAACTGGGTATCAAACCCAACTGGAGGAGATGCAACACCCACACTTCTTAACCTTCCAACTATTGATGTTTCGATGTGTGAAGAGGATACTCATCAGCCCACTATTTCAACAAGTTTTGTGCAGCAGCGGGTTTACTCACCCGATCGGGGACCCTCTCCAATTCTTTGAGTTGAGCATGACGTTGACCGAGAGGGAAGAAACAAGACAGCGCAATTTAGCCCTGCGGCTAATAGCACAGATGGCCTCGACATGGAGATGGGGGAGGATTGAATTCGTTGACAACCCGTCAAATCCTAGTGGTAACCCTATGAAGGTCCTCACTTGGAACTGCCAGGGGGCTGGAAATAGTGCTTTTAGAAGCAGTTTTTGAGAAATAATTGCTACTCATCACCCGGATGTTATTTTCTTTCTTGAGACGAAAGTTTCAGAAGAAAGGGCGATCCATATCTCAACACGGCTACGGTTTTTGGATGTCTGTCGGGCTCCAACCGTGGGTAGAGCAGGTGGAATATGGATGCTGTGGAATAGTGACTCGATCCATGTCGATGTACTTTCGGTTAATGAGCAAGTGATACATGCCATTTTGGGGCCAAAGAAGGATATTTGTTGGCTTTGCACGGGCATCCATGCTAGCCTTAAACCGCATGTAAGAAATGATCTTTGGGTCAACCTCAAAAGTGTTAGCCAACAACACCCCCTCCTGTGGCTTATCACCGGTGGTTTTAATGAGGTAGCCTTTGGCCACGAGAAAAGAGGCCGCCTGCCTCCGAATGTTTCCCGATGCTTTCACTTCAATGAAATGATAAATGATTGCCACCTTATGGATTTAGGGTGCCAAGGACCAAAGTTTACTTGGAGGAGAACTTATGGTGATATTGTTACTCATAGGAAGCGGCTTGATAGATCTCTTGCAAATGCGGATTGGTGAATTCTCTATCCCGAGGTTATAGTTCTCACTCCCCCTCTCACACACTTGGATCGCTACCCGATCCTCACTTCGTGTCTTGGTATACCAAACCCGCCCCCTCGAGCTCGGCCTTTTAGATTCAAACTAGCTTGGGTAACCCATCCCGAGTGCGAGAAGGTTATACAAAGGCTTTGGACAACTCGACTAATGTTCATGATGCGATTAAAAAGTTGCCCGACACCATGAAGAAATGGTATAAAGAGTCCTTTGGTAACATTTTTGAGAGGAAACAGTCTCTCCTTGCTAGAATCAACGGGGTCCAACGAAGCTTGCCGAATCGGGATAACCCATCTCTTCATGATTTAGAAAGGAAATTAATTGTGGAATACAATCAAACTATTCGCCAAGAGGAGATGTTTTGGTTCCAAAAATCGAGGGTCAAGTGTCTTTCCTTTGGAGATAATAATATAAATTTTTTCACGCTTCAACGGTAATTCGAAGGAGGCGAAATAAAATTGATACTCTCAAAATTGGTGATTGTTGGGAGTCAGATGTTGGAGTGATAAAGGAGCATGTCAATAACTATTTTGCCAATCTTTTCTCCTTAAGTATTGGAGGACAATCGGATCTTCCGGTTAGCACCCTTCAAAGAGTTCTCCTGCCGAATGTTCAAGGAGATTTAAGCAAAATACCCACTAAGAAAGAAGTGTTTACGGTTCTTGATTCAATGGCTCCTCATAAGGCCCCCGGACCGGATGGATGCCACCTTTTCTTTTTCAAAATTTTTTGGAGAAGTGTCAGGGACTCTGTCTCCACTTTCGTCGATAATGCTTTCAAAACGGGAAGTTTCGATGGGAAAGTTGGAGAAACCTTCATTTGCCTAATTCCCAAAGAGTCTCATCCTACGATGATCAATCAATTTCACCCAATAGCGCTTTGTAATGTGCTATACAAGTTGATTACAAAAACAATCTCTCTTCTTCTCAAACCCTACATGACCGAGTTAGTGTCTTCACTTCAAAGTAGTTTCATACCGGGAAGAAACACTCACAACAACATCTTAGTGGTCCAAGAGGTGATTCATAGTTAGAGGAAAGCTAAAGGAAAAAAGGGAGGTACTATTATCAAGTTGGATTTGGAGAAAGCCTATGATAAAATTAATTGGCGTTTTCTAAAACAAACCTTGGAATTTTTTGGTATACCAAGTGCGATCATTAAACTTATAATGTATTGTGTCACTTGTGCGAAACCGAGAATAATTTGGAATGGTCAACCCCTTGAGTACTTTGAACCTACTTGTGGATTACGACAAGGAGATCCGTTATCTTCCTATCTTTGTGTCGAGAGATTAGGATATTTCATTGAGGAAACGGTTAAGGAAGGTAGTTAGAAGCCTATTTCCATTTGTTGGGGAGGTCCGAGCTTCTCACATATTTTCTTTGCGGATGACTTAATATTCATGGCTAGGGCCATGCAAGAAAACAAGGAAGCTCGGGCTTATTGGTCAACACGAGGAAGTCTCGAATTTTCTTTTCAAATAACACAGGAAAAAAATGCTCAAAGAGAGATTTCGGATCGGCTTGATTTTGAAATTACAAGTGATTTAGGCAAGTAATTAGGAGTCCCCTTAGTCCATGGGAGGGCTTCCCCAAGACTCTACAATGCACTTATTGACAAGGTGCAAACCCGGTTGTCTAATTGGAAATCCAAGATGCTCAATATGACAGGAAGGACTACATTCATTCAGTCTGTTACGATAGCCATACCGGCCTATGCAATGTAATCAACATGGATCCCAACAACCACTTGCCAAAAGCTCGACAAGTTAAATAGGTCATTCCTATGGGCTACGGACGGGAATAACCGGAAAATTCATTCTGTTCGATGGAAGGAGGTCACTAAGTCGAAGAGACAAGGCGGGTTAGGCATACTAGAAGCTAGAAACATTAACATCTCCTTACTTGTGAAGGTGGGCTGGAAACTCATCTCTAAGGAGTCTACAATTTGGAAAGATTTTTTCTACAAAAAATAGTTAAGAAACAAGGACCTCCTTGAAGGTGAAATTGCTGGGGATCAATCGGCTCAATGGAAGGGCATCTTAAGGAGCATTAAAATGATGGTAGGGTGGATAAGGTGGCGCATTGGAAGTGGGTCCACCATATCGTTTTGGTTTGATAGATGGATTGGCCCGGAATTGCTTTGTGACCTTGTACACGAAGATATCTTGGAAGAAGAGATCAATCTCACAGTGGGGGGCGTTCTTGATGAGAACCGGGAGTGGAATTTGGATGGATCAAGACACCTATCCCGGAGGCGGTTAAAATTTAGATTAAAAACATCCTTGTCCCCCAAAACCATTTGCAAGGTGACAAAAGGATTTGGTATGTCACGGCTAATGGCAAGTTCTCCTGTAGCTCGGCTTACTCTGTGCTTTTGGAAAGTACGGAGGGTGTGAGTGATTAAAAATGGCAAGGGATTTGGAAACTTAATTGTCCTCTTAAATTGAAGCACTTTGTTTGGCTTTATCAACACAAAGGCCTAATCACGAATGCCCTTCGTGACCGACATATGTCTCAATCGGACTCATGCTCTAGATGCAATGGTGTCAGAGAAGATCCAATTCATATTTTGCGTGACTGCCAACTTGCGAAAGAAGTTTGGGAAGTTATTGTGACACCATCTCAATTCCTTCATTTTATCGCCACGCCCATGGAAGATTGGTTGTGCATGAATCTCCGAAAAACTACAAGTAACACCTTGATCGAGGATTTGGAGTGAATATGTGTTTTTAGCTGCAATTTGGACCCTCTGGATTTGTAGAAACAACTTCGTTTTCGAGGGGAAAACTACAAACCTTGGGGAAGCTCTTGGTGACATCTGGAAATTAGCTTATGAACTCCACGCTGCCTTTCCGGAGAGAAGAAAACCTAGCCTCAAATATCGGGATAAACTGTATTGGGAGGCTCCTCCTATTGGTTTTGGAAATTGAATACGGATGGAAGCTTTATGAGCTCTAAAAGTAACGCGGCAACTCGTGGTTTAATTCGAGATGACAAAGGAAAATGGATCATGGGTTTTTCTCGTAATGTCAGGGTTAAAACCATCACAGAAGCCGAGCTGCTCGCTCTTCGGGAAGGCCTCCAAATAGCTTGGAACCACAGGCCTAAGGGAATTGTTGTTGAGGTCGACTCCGAAGTCGTGTGGAAGTTAGTCTCAAATGTTAACGTTGAGGGCAATCCGCTAAGGTGCATCATTATGGATTGTAGGAAAATTTTGAGAAATTCTTGGGACATGGATTTTTTGCATATCCTAAGAGAAAAGAATAGATGTGCGGAGTGCTTGACCAAGCTCGATTAGGAGACTCAAGATATTGGGGTCATATGGACATCTCCCCCGCCGGAAGTGGACGCTTTGGTTGAAGAGGAAATGTGTCCCCTAACTTAGTTTATTTTTGTTTGTTTTCAGTTATTCACCAAAATATATATATATATATATATATATGTGTGTGTGTGTGTGTAGCGTGCATGTCTGGACAGTGTGTGTGTGCCTCACTGTGTGTGTCAGTGTGTGTCCCATCATTTCGAAAAAGGCACTTTGATCCAACCATAGTTTTGGTCAGATAAAAGGTCCCCTTTTTGGGCCAGAAAAACTAGAGACCGGACAAATTTTGGCCAGAATATCCGATCAAAAGGAACTCAAAACATATCCAAACATAGGCTAAGTTTTTGTATAAAATAAACAAGGAAAACATAAACAAACAATTGTATTGAGTAAATGCTAAATTGATGCTATAAGGGCTTTTCTATTATAGAGAAAAAAGCCCTATAGAGCTTGAATGAACATAGCTGCATACCAATTCACATATTCCAATCTCTGAATTGGAATCCCACTTAACATAAAATAAACACATTCTGAAAAAATCAGATTAAAAAAAAAGATAAGCACCTCCACAAGGTGACTCTCTTCCACTCAATAATACAACAAAATCATAGTCATATATATATATACATGAGATGTATAAATACTTGAGTTATACATTTAAAAGCACAAAATAATCAGTCCATGATTTCTCCATCTTCTTCTTCTTCAACTAGTCTTTCACCTTCACCTTCACCTTCATTAACAACATTACCTCTGCTGCTACAACTAGCTTCATTTTGATCTACAACATCATCTTCACCACCACAACTATCATCTTTCACCATCTCAGGTTTCTCTTCTGCAATTTCACTCCCATCACTCGATTCTTTGACAATAACTACCGGAAATTTCAGAGGCTTTCCAGGCAAATCTTCGAAGAATGAATTCATCACCATGAACCTAAAAACCTGCAACAGATGTTTCTTATCTCTTTTTATATCAGAACTCAACAATTTCTTCAAGAGAGATGGCTCCCTTTTATCATTAGCTAATCTTTGCTTCTTAGCAAAGCCACCACTTCGATCCTGAAAATTTACTGAATCATTCTTTGGGTCCCGCCTTTGTCTCTGAGAGAAACGGTCATTCTTATGGAATCTCCCCTTGTTATGAAATCGGCCCCTCTTACCATATACCTTATTATATTGTTGCCTACCATCTCTCTGCACCTCAGCATCTGATAAATAACAAGACGGTATTTCTGCAACTTCACAACCTAATTCAGCTTGTTTTGCCAATATCTCCTTGAGTTGCTGCAAACCAAATTTCACTATTGGTTATCCCGATTAGGTATCGACATACATATAAGCATCTTATGATGGGTGAAAAAAACCAACTAAACAATGAAGAAGTTTTAGTTACTAATAAAAAGAGCTGGCACTAAGTAAAACAATAGTGGCGAAGAGATCATAATATCGCATGGACGGGCAAGAATTCTAAGAATGCAGTATTTCGAACACTCAACATGCAACTAAGAAGAAATTTCTTGCATAACACTCAAATGCTCATAAGATGAATTTATTGCATTAGTGTGCACCCATAATCTTATTAAAACGCACTTCTGCTCTTCTTTCTCTATCCCCCACAAATCATTCAACCACTACCAGCTGCTCTACCAGCATTCATACACATCACGTCAAAATTCAGATTTGATGACTAAATGGTGGGCAATTATGAATTGAATAACCCAATAATTATTTAAACAGAATTGTTTCATTAAAAGGAAAGAAAAAAACAAAACTGTGATCATGGGAGAGGGTTCCTTCAAGAGATGAAAGTAGATTCTGCCAGTTTAGGGTTTTAAGGTAAAGGCAGTGGCTGTAATTTTTGGTTGGTAACTTCTGCATAGTGATAATAATGAGCAACTGAATTGTAGTGGTGTTCATGGGAAGGGAGTAGCAAACAGGATGAATACAGAAAATAGCTAAAATCCCTAGGGTTTCAATTTAAATTAGAACTGTCATTCAGAAATTAAGAAGCAACACAGATAATCAGTAATTGTTTTGCAATTTATTTATTCTATTTTATGCATATAGGGAAAAAGAACCTATATGAAAGTATGACAGTTTAATTCACTGGTCTAGCCTACATTGCTGTTTAGTAACTTAAGTACAAATACCTGACGGCGTATTTTCGCAACTTCATCAGTGGCCTCTGGCTGTGTTGGATTATCTGTCAACCTCTGCAGTAAATAAAGTCTATAATGACATTTTTTTCTACAGATAAAAATCAAGTATTGTGAGAGAGAATTTAATATAGGGCTGTGTAATTTCGAATGGAGGAAAGGTTTAAAAGGAAAAAGTCGAGGCAAGAATTTGACTCTTTTTCCTTAAAACGATATTACCCCACATTCGGTGCTTACAGAATGTGGCAATCGTCTCCCAAGAAACGACTTGTTACTCGTGATAGCAGCACTACAAATCCCAAGAATCGGCAAACAAAACTATGTTTTGAAGGAAGGACTAGAGAATGAAAGAATAAAGTTTTGGAAATGAGGGGGCTTATTTATATAGTTGGATGTGTCTAATCGTCATTAGACACATCCGTTGGTGCGAACAGTTGTCTACTAGTAAATAGACACAACTGTAGGTGAATTTAGATCGCGTCCGTACAGTTGCGTCATTAGACACATCCGTTGGTGTGAACAGTTGTCTACTGGTAAGTAGACACAACCGCAGGTGCATTTAGATCGCGTCCGTACAGTCGCGTCCGCTGACTGCACGATCATTTGATCAACATTTGTTCGCTCGAATAATTTCTCACTCATACCAAATTGGATTTGAGTAATTAATTTCAAATCAATTTTCCAACAAGTATTACTATAGCTATTGCCTGTAGACAAACCTTCTTGTTAGCATTTGATGGGTGATTTTTCCTGCGTTCTGCACGCCACTGTTGAATTTCTTTTTCTGTGTAGTTCAAGGCGAGAGATCTAGATTGAAAGGTAAGAGATGAAATGATATCAGAAAAATAAATACGACACAAGACGCATAGTCATCAACACACAGAAAGAACAAAGGGGAGAAAAAGAAGACGAAAAAAGAAAGGACATCTGGAGACGATGACTATGCATTACTTTCAATCATCCATATTTTATATTTGTCTGCACACTTTACAGGCCGTACAACTCTCTGCTTAAGTATCTTTTCCCGCGAATTATACAATTAACAGAAAAGGAGCAGTGGCTAATTTCCTTTCTGCTCATTAAGGTCCAAAAGATGAAATTAATCAGAATTACCTCTTTTCTCCCACTTGAACTTGTTCGTACGAATTGGATTTTTTCGCTTCAATATTTTTGTTCCCTGTATAAAGACGGAAATAAGGATCTTAAGAAAACAAAAACACCCTGAATACAGATTTTCAACAGATGCAAACCTTCATAGAAGATATTAGTAGGACGTAGGTAAATCCAGAAAGACGTCCACATCTAAGATATTGGGTACACATACAGATTATGATAGAGTATAAAATAAGTTCTTGCCAGAAATGTCAGTACATAGAGAACCACATGCTGTCAGATAAGCAGTTTACCAACAAAAGTATTGCAGATAAATGAAAGCAGAATAACACAGAGACACACATACCCACAACCAAATAAAACCTCCTAAGGCTCAAATATCTATCTGAGAAGACCGCATTGAGTTTGGAAACTGGTCTGGAGAATGACAAGTTATCTTTCATATTATATCTTTGTCTACCAAACTGATAGGATTATTACATGTATCCAGTAGCAAAGTCATTTGTATCGAATTGAAACAAGTTGGACAGGTACAACCTATCAATAGCTTTCTTCAAAGACTGATCTCAAAATTAAAATTCTGATGTGTCAATAAACATATGAAAATGGAAAATTAGAAAACATTTTCAGCAGGAAAAATTGGTATCTGTTATTAATACATACAACATAAACAACTTAGAAAAAGAGTCACTCGTATAAAAGCCCCACCTTTTCCTCGATTTTCATTATTGAACTTGAAGCTTCCTTGTCCATTTTGTCTATGATTAAACTGCCTCTTGCCAAACCTGCATAAATTAGAAGCAATGATGCAATATCCACTAATCAAAAAATTCCAAGAGTACAAAAAGAAATTACTGTAGGAAATAGTATAAGCAAGCATACCCTCCTCTCTGTGGTTTGGGGTTTCCAACAAAGTTCTTGCTATGAGGTTTTCTCCAGCTGTTGTTTCTGTCACTCACCCCATTAACGAATCCTGCATTATTCTGCAACAAGTAATGCAGCTTCAAATCACTCCACAAAGGATAAGAGTGCAAATGTAAGCTGGTTCCGGTAGAAAGAAGGTTGACTCAGAGGTGATTCTTGAGGTGAAGATTTTGGAAATAGAAATTTTAATATAACAAATAAAAAACCAAAACCAACATAACTCATTTCATTCATTTGATACAGAATATGATTATGAAGCTGGGGGTTTTGAGAACAGAAAATCTGTCAAATTACTTACAACTTGCAGATAATTAGATTCAAGATATTCAATCCAAGACAAGATCTTTCCATTATACATATAGCTAAATGAAATCAACTCTCCCATATATCATCTTAAGTTATTAAATTATAAAATGTTTTACAGCTAGGTAATGGTAGTACCACAATGATTATTCAACGACAGTCTTATGATAGAACTGGTTCAAGAAAAGTGTGGTTGTCGCCAAATACTTTGGCACACAGCCACGCAAAGATCCAAAGAGCAGAAATGCAGGTAATTGGAGTTGGAGATCACCCTCTTGTTTGAAATCCTTACAAAGATCCAGGTTGATTAAGGTCATACAATACCATTATGGTATTTGTACGTAGAAAACATGATTTAATTCAGCTAACCAAATGTTAGAATTCTAGGTGAAATAAGTTTTGATCTTCAATCCACAATCATTCCATTAATCACAATTTACAACTAATGGCATCTAAAAAAATATGCCAAAAGGAACAGGAGCACAAAATACTACAGAGACAAACACAGCTCAAATTTGTACCTTGACTGAACAATGAATTAGGTGGAACATTGAAGTGATAAAGTACATTCAAGGATTAATTGAACATGTGATTTACTAGTGATAAATGAAGTTCCAATCACATGAAACTATGTTTAAGATAAAACTACTTAAACCCATGCCATCATTACGTTCATTATCATATGTTGAGTATGATTAAACAAAAAAGAAAGAGTAAATTTCCATCCCTACTTGCGCCTATGAAAAAAACACGACTTTTCGGCCATTCCAACTTATACAACCAAGTTTCATAGAATTGCTCACGTCAAGTCATAATTAATTAGATTCATTTGCAACTTGAACTAAAATATGTATTGGTGACTAATCCTATGGGTGTAGGGAAATGCGATAAATCTGCGTTCATGGAATAAGAATTACTTCAGAATAGGTGGTCCCAGAAATTCACGGAATCAACTGTTGGCAATAAGCTTAGAAATGCCATCACTATTCCATCCATTTTATGATGCCACGTGCAAGAGGATAAATCCCGTTCAATCAGAAAGAACAATATTAAGTAGGATCCCTATTCTTGTACTTGTACATCTTTTTCTTCATTAGCTTCAGTTAAGTGAGCAATAATAGTGTAACATGGTGATATATCTCACAAGAATTTCTAGGAAAACAATGCAATGCAGTTAACATGTTCAGTGCGGGGAGTTCTTCTGTTTTCTCACCAGAATAGAGTAGCTGAAAAAGATCACCATTCACACTTTCTGGAGAACATACCTAACACGAGGGCATTACATCCATCTAGGAAACACAGTTTGTCTTCTCGAGTTTCCGTGATCACATTACTATTACCATAGTTTTAAGCTACACCAACCGACCAACATAAACCATGTTGCTCGCAGCAGTATAAGCCTCTGCCAAAAATTATATCATGTTACTTAAAGTCTTAAACCTTGTTCAAATCTGTATTCCTTTTCGCCACAGGAAAGCTAAATCCACATGTTTGTACTCAGGTATCATATTGATACTTAGTTGAATTTGCACATTAATATATACATTGCTATAATTCAACAGTAACCAATAAAAAGCAGGAAAATCATTGAGGTAAAAATCAAGAAGGGCATATCAGCATGAAGAATAAGACTTGTAACAATGATATGATAAAGAAAGAAAACTCAAGAAGCAACCTGTGATGTTGCAGCACCACGAGAAAAGACATTCTGATTGTCTTTCGCTTGTGGGGAACCAGAATCCTTAGCTACAGCAGCATTGGGTTTCATATGCTTTAAAGCATCCCCATTTACCGATTGTTGCACAACTCCATTTCCATTCGCCATACCCGTATGTGCATTCATGAAAAGACCAGAATTTGGAGGGCCACAATTCCGCATTTGCATTTGCATTTGCATTTGCAAAAGGTGGTTAACATTTTGCACTAAATTCGGCACGTTTAATTGCCCATTAGGTAAGAACTGAGGAGGGTTAACGGCATTATGCGCAAAAAGCTGGGATAAGTTGTTAGTATTGAGGTTGTGCAAAGGGGCTTGTGGAAAGGGGAGAAACTGGTTTGGGGCAAAAAAGGTATTTTGGTTAGTGAAGGGTGGCATTGCAAGCTGAGCATTACTAAACGTCCCCATTTGGAATTGAGGCCGAATTTCCATAGGGTTAGGGCAAAAATTACCTGGGTTCCCCATAACCTGATTGATTATTACCCAAAATGTGAAAAACAGAGAATAAAATAGCAAAAGAAAATCTTGCGAAATATAACAACCTAACATACACACACACAGAGAGACAGAGAGAGAGAAACCTGTTGCGGCGCCGAAGCATTGGTTCCATTGAGTTGGAGTTGATTATTATGTTTATAACGATGAGAACTGAATTGAGGAGGAAGCATGTTTCTTTGCACTTTGGAGAGAGAGAGAGAGAGTTTTATCTGTGTTCCAGTAGGGTTTTAGAGATTTTTCAAGGTTTTCCTTTTCCAGTTTAGTTTGTGATGAGGCCGTGAAGTTTATATAATTCAAATTCCCTTCTTTTCTTTTTTTGGTTTACCCACGGCTCTGGCTCAGCTTTTACGTACCTCGATTAATCCCCGCTCGCGATTAGTGATTGCTGTTGGCCAAACATTATTTTGACAACGTCGAGAATTGATTTTGGGAGCATACCAACATCGACCACAAGTTGTTCCAGTGACAGCCTTATACCACTGGACCAAAATGCTTGGTTATATAATTCAAATTCAGCCCATTCATATTCACTATCTTTCATTGAGACCGCGATAGGAGTGTAAGGTGAGTTGAGCCGGCTCATGAGTTTGGTAAGCCGGCTCGAGTTGAACTTTTTGAGCTCGAACTTTCTCGTGAGCCGAACTCGAGCTCACTGATAATTGTACATAAGCTCGTGAGCCGACTCGCGAGCTTTTATTACTATTTTTTAATTACTTTAATATATGAATAAAAATACTCAAATTTCATAAAACTAATACTTCATATATAACATATTTTAATGATACTTAAGTTTTTTTCCGATTTTGTTTAAATCGTGCAAAACAACAACAACAACAACAACAATAATGAAATATATATTTTAGTTAACATTTTATGATATATTTTTATATAATATAATTTAATAAAATCATGTTTTCATGACAATCTCTTCTATTTTCTATATACATATTAAATATAAAATATTTACTTATTATTTATCTAATCTTAATATATTATCTTAATAATGTATACTATACATTTACCATATTGTGATAAACAAATAAGATTTGAATTTATTTTATTTTATTTTCTAAAAAATAAAAAAAAATTAAATTAAATTTTACTTCAAATTCGAGCTTGAGCTCGAAAAAATAAAATTAAATTAAATTAAATTTTACTTCAAACTCGAGCTTGAGCTCGAGCCCTAAAAAATTAGGCTTGTCGAGTTTGAGCTCAACTCGTTGACACCCCTAGATTGTGCGTTGCGCTCTAATTCTAATCTTAGCGAACTATAATATGTTTAGGCTCCACATTGAGTACAAACACAGCCCGATAATAATTTTGTAGTTGTGCACATTAATTTAAAAAATTCATCACTTTAATTCTGATTCTTCTCTCTCTTAATCGGGGGGGGGAGGGGGAGGGGCGGATTTGGGGCTGGGGACTAATACCAAAAACTTAAGATAAATCTTAATATTTTCAAATTTTGAAGGGCGAAAGTAAAAATATCAAAAATTTACAGGATAAAGAAATAATTTTCTTAAAATTGAGAGGGGCGAGTGATATCCTTAACAATGTTGTGAAAACCGGACCGAACCGGTTAAAATCGAAACCGGGCATCAATCCGGTCCGGTATGCTCAAAACCAGTTCAAGGCTCAAAACCGGTCAAAACGTCTCAAACCGCCAGTTCAACTAGTGAACCGGTAAAACCGATCCTAAAACTAATGGACGGGGCGGTTCTGAAAATAAATGAAATCCAACATTTTAAAATCTAAAAATCTGAAATTGCCTGCCCCCCCCCCCCCCCCCCCCAATCGCACACAACAGGCAGAATAGAAAAGGAGAAAGGCAGAAGGCGAAACCCTTCGTCAACCTCTTCAACCCCTCGCACAACCGCCGCTCTGCTCAACCTCGTCACCGCCCCCTCACTCAACCATCATCTCCATCAGGTAAAATCACCCGACGCATACCTAGGGTTCCAATTGCTGCAATTTTCCTCCCCTCATTACTTTTATGTTTCTTTATTTTTGAATCAGTATTGCTTTAATGAAATATATTTTGATATATACATTTTGTGTATACTTGAGATACTCTTGAGGTAAAGAAGAAATTTCAATCTTTTCTTTCAATTCAATAAATATATAAGAAATACATATTTTTTTTCCTTCATATTTTCATATTTTATATATTTAATAGTATATTAATTATTATTTATTGCATAATTATGATATCATCGGTTCGACCGCGGTTGACCCGATGACCCGTGATCCGATTACTTTTTCGGTTCGCTGTCCGGTTCGATTTTCAGAACATGATCCTTAATCTTCCTCCATTATTTAGGATAGTCTTCATGGCAGTCAATACTCCATGCATCGATTTATCTTATACCGACTTGCATCGATTTAATCTTCATATGATAACTTCTCATTCCCCAGATATTGTGATAATATGATTATCTAATTTTTTGTGTCTGTATAATGTTTTGAATCCTTCTATAACTACATATCATCATTATATCTATCATTTCAAGCAATTATCAATCAAAATCATTTAAACCCAACATGATTTTGATTTAATAAGAATTGGTTTAAAATTAGATAATCACAGTATCACACTATATTATGATATTAAAAGTGTAATATACTTTTTACTGAATCGCTATAAAACTTAATTGATGCTTGTTAAAGGTATCAACTTCGACTTTCACATGAAATATCATGAGTTCAATTTTAGACAATTTGTGTGATTTATGATTAAAAGTTATAGGGGTCACACAACACTTTTCTTCCCTTATTTTGTAACCTTTTTCTCCTTATTTGAAATTTTATAGGATCCTTATTTGAAATTTTACTAGGTTTATATGAATTATGATTAAAAATTATCGGTCCCAGCTTATCGGGTGCTTGGTCTAGAATTTTGAAAAAAAAAAATGGCTATAAAACTTGATTTTAATCTTTTTTGTAATAAATAGTTTTCCAAGAACTATCTCAGCAGTGTTTTTATTTCCAAACCTTTTCTACCTCACTATTCATTTTTTGATAAACCCCAAAAGGCTCGGCGGTAAACTCCTCCTTCCTTTACAGACAGTTCTCAGTCCGCTAATTCTTCCATTGATTTCCACACTCACGAAAATGCCCGCTTCATCTCTCACAATCACAAATTTCGGTTTCCCCTCTCACAATCACGTAAATAAAACACCCCTAAAATTATCACAAATCACAGCCCAGAACACCTTCAGGTCCCATATTCTCAAACTCCAGCAACAACAACCCGTCGAAAAACTTCACATTCCATCAAAGCCCGCATCAAAATCTTCACTTTTCACCGTTTTATCACCCACCCAGAAAAAATTAACCAAATCCCTAGTAGAAAAAACCGCAACTATACTGTTGGGATCACTCATTTTTATGGGCTCTTTAAAATCAAGGCCTGTGTTAGCACAGCCTGTTCAACAAACTCAGACTTTTGAGCAACAGAAAAATGCCCAGTTTGGTAGTAGTAGTAGTAGTGGTGATAATGAAGAAGAGGTGATGTGTGTGAAATTATTGGAACAAAATCCAAAGAGTATTGAGGCTTTGAAGAGGGTTGTGAATGTGAAGATGAGGAGAGGGAAAACTAATGAGGCTGTGGAGTATGTGGAGAAGTTGATTGAGGTGCAGCCTAATGAAATGGAGTGGAGGCTGTTGCAGGCTCTTTGTTATGAGATGATGGGGAATTTGAGTAAGGCCAAGAGCTTGTTCAAGAATATATTGAAGCAGAGGCCTCTTTTGCTCAGAGCTTTGCATGTATGTATGGCTTCTTTTATTTTAGCTCCATATATGGTGAACTCAGTAAATTGGTTTCTGTGATTCTTTTCATTGATTATGGTGTTGAAAAACTAATTAGAGAGCATAGGAGGAGGACTTATTGATTAGGTGCAAGAATGCTTTGACTAGAATCTCAATTTTGCATGTCTAATATTATAACTCCTTAGTCAGTGTGATAAATGTTTGTGATAGCATTTTACCAAGGAGGTGTAATATATATGTTATGTTATTTTACGAAGGGATCGTATCTGGATAGCTATGTATTGCCCTGCAGCTTATTATTGACATCTTTGTATATGCTTAAGTTGCTTGGTGTAGTAGAACAACTCTTGGTCTTAATGCTAAGTTTGGATGAAGGATTTTAGTGAGGGAAATGATATGGAAAAAGAAAATGATCTAAAAATAAAGCTCAGAATTACATTGTTTAAAGCTAGAAAATGTCTATGTTTAACGCACGATGTTTCATCTTTTGAAGTGAGGAAAATGTTTTCCTCGCTGAAGTCCATTGTCTAAATTGCATGTATGGTTACGGTTCTCTCTGGACTCCATTTTCCATGAGCTCCTAAGTATGGCTATTGAGCAATACTTGCCAATGAATAGGTTATTGATTTATATTAAATTGAAAATTTCAGTGACATCAACAATTAAAAAGTTCCAGTTGTTAAGCTTCATTTTATTTTGATCTACTACTACAATAATTGAATAGATTTAAAATTTTGTACTGTGTTTATTTTCTTATTTAACAAAGTCACTGTCTGTTATTTGCGTAATGTCTTGTGCAACAATGGTGGCCTAGCTTTTGTGCTATAATAAACATCCTTTATGTATCTATTACTCCGTATCCCGGGGCAATTTTCTGATTCTACTTTCAGTACCATTGTATTCCATTACCGTCTTGGTGCTGGATGGTGGTTATAAATAGTGAGATCAGTCTTCATATTTTCTTTTCTTTGATAGGGTCTGGCAATGGTAATGCATAAGAACCATGAAGGGCCAGCTGTTTTTGAGATGCTAGAGAGAGCTTTGGAGATCGCTCATCGGGAAAAAAGAGTCAATGAAGAGCGAAATATAAGAATCTTAGTTGCACAAATGCATATAGTAAAGGTAACAATTGGACCATGCTCAATTGATTTCAACTGATGTATATTAAATAGAATTCAACTTTACGTTCGACATATTTCATCAATTCTTCGGAACAGAACCATCGAGATTTGTGAAAATACAATCCTCCATTTTAAATAAAGTTTTAATTTGTGAAATTAAAGTGGAGTATCGGTTATTATGCATTGCGTGTCAGAGATTTTCTTTTGGTCTTGCAGGGAGACTTAGAGGAGGCGTTGGAGAAGTTTCGAGATCTTGTTGATGAGAATCCAAGGGATTTCCGTCCTTATCTATGCCAGGTTAGCTGAAATGGAGCTGCTGTATATTTCTTAATTGTTTTGTTTATATTTTTTGGAATTATACCATAGTTTTTATAATATTTTCTTGTTTATAGTATATTTTCTAATACTTATTTCTATAAGCTGGACATATTTGCACAATTTATTGAAATTTCTAATATTTGGCATTTGTTTTGAAAGTTGACGACCCATTTATATCCTCCATCTGGTACTGTAGATATTGAATACCGAACTTGATTTTGGGGCAGAATACATTGTGCGGATAACAGAACTTGAGTTGACTATTCGCGATCAAGATTGCGAATGATTATATATGTATTCTTACTTTCTAGTGCTGGAGATAGCACAAATAGATTCTTTCAAAAGCAGGGACAGTATAGATTATTATAAAACTAGGATTAATTGTTCAACGCTTACTATTTAGGCATAACATGATCAGTTGTCACTGCAATAATAATGGAGAAAAGATCAAAAGGCAATTAACTATCCGTCACTTGCGTATAGTACATTTGAAAGCTGGTAAGTGAGAGGGGATGGTTTCTAGGAGGATGAATAATACGAAATTTCCCCTTGAAGCCTGTGAAATGCTATCCACTACTCAACTATTAGATTATACATTATGGTGTCTAGCATTTCATTTCACTTTATAACATCATTTAACACATTTTCAAGGGATTAATCATTCGGTGAAATGTATTGCAGGGAATCGTATACAGCCTACTAGAAAAAAGTAAAGAAGCCGAAGAGAGCTTTGCGATCTACCGAAGTCTTGTTCCAGAGGAATTTCCACAGAGAGGGTTCCTAGATGATGTTGTCTTGGCAGCGAAATCAGAATCAAAGCAACAACTTGAGAAGGAGCTACAAAGCTAAATCCTCAACAAAGACAATAAATTTCTAACTCTCAACTTCTACTAACATTTTCAGTTCTTTGAACTAATATGTATAGATGCAAAAATTGATTGGATGTGTTATAGAGAATGCCTTTTGATAGTGATTCAATACATACTTGCGGATTTCTTGGTAACGGCTCGTAAGTTGTGAACATTTACTTTAAACATGGTGATGTTGGCACATTGCTTTATGTCATTTGCATATTTTTATTCACTGACTCATAAATCTACTTAGGTGATGTTGGCACGTCACTTTATGTCATTTTCATATTTTTATTCAAGGACTCATAAATCTACTTAGGTGATGTTGGCACGTCACTTGAGTGTTCACTTGATAATATGAAGGTGTGTCGAAACGCTTCGATTATAAATCTATTAAAGTGTATAGCAATGTCCCTAGTTTTCTACACTGGGGTTCTTACTATATCTACTTGTACAAAACATAGTTGCATATGGTTCATGTAAGTGGTTATTTTTAAGAGCTCTCGGACCTGAAGTTTTCGAGAAATCATAATTGTTCATGTGATATGAGTCATATGACTCACGTAGAGTCTACCATATAAGTATCCCTATATGCTTGTGATTATATCGGGACTAGAATTTCTGAACCCCTTTAAAATCACTCTATATAGGGTGACTGCAGTAAGAATTAGTTTGCATTTTGAGGTAGGCCTTTTGTGAACTGAATTTTAGAGTATGTCTCATTTTGTTCAATTTTCACGCTGTGTTGCATCAATTTTGTATCAGTTTCTTCAAAGTAATCCTTTTTGATTGTATCGACCGAAAATTTACAGCATGAACTTATATGTTGGCTTCTATCAATCTGTGTATAACTGAAATAAGGATATTGTGTTATGTCAAAATGAGGAAGCTTAATCAATTTTTAAATCGAAAAAGGGAGAACATTCACGTAGACAAACCAAAACATAATTTCAAACTAGAAGGTTGGAATATGAGCTTAGTAGTTTTTATTTTATTTTAGTAATCGAATAAAAAGAGTAATGCCGACTAGTAGTTTCAGAATTGGCAAAGATGCACTGTGGAAATAGGCAAAAGATGAGGATATTTTGAAAGGAAAACAACAAAAAGGGGAAGATGCACCAGCCGGGAATCGAACCCGGGTCTGTACCGTGGCAGGGTACTATTCTACCACTAGACCACTGGTGCAACGGCGCTAATTAATTTGTATCTCACTAATATCTCAACTCAAAACAATAAATTTTCATTCATATACTGCTTTCTTTAAAGTTCATTTTCATATTTTAAGGGGCAAAATTCATTTCCCCCCCTCTAGTATAGACACCTCATTAAATACCACTCTCTACAATTACAACCTTCAAACATTCCCTTTTATTATATTAAAATACCTCAAACACCCTCCTATACACATTGATATACAAAAACATCCTTGATTTATGTGAAATTATAAATTCTTTTTTCATTCATCTATAATAATCTATAGTACGTTGCTTCCTTACGATTATATTTCAATAAATTTGGCTTCAAAATTGATTTAATGCTAAATTTATCAGATAAATTGATCTTCAATATATATGAAATAAATAGTAAAATATGATTGTAGTATTATGAATAAAATGTATTAAACTTTAAAAAATCTCACATAAATGTTTATGATCACTATCAATACATTATATTCTTTTATAGATAATATTTTAATTTTGTTTTAAATAACTATTGATAATCCATGTTATTCATTATTAGTTTTTTTAATAAAACTAATCATTTATTTTTTTAAGATAAAGTATATTACTTATTAAGATAAAGTGATAAACTTATTCAGATAAAGTGATAAAGTGATAAACTTATTCATATTTTTTTAAGATAAAGTATATTACTTAGTAGTATATTACTTATTAAGATAAAGTGATAAACTTATTCATATTGTCTTTTATTATATAACATGTACATACTTATTTATGAGCACAACATTTTTTTACGCTAATTAATGATAAACGCTTCTCTTTTTTACTCGTTCTTTAATTGGTATAATTAATACTACTATGTGAGACGTGCATATATAGTTCAAGATATATTAAATAAAATATTACATTATTTAGTTATTTACTTTTACAAAAATGCAACCAAAATTAGCAAACACAACAATATGAATATTTTCTAATATCTATTAATGCAACTAAGTTATCGAAAGATAAAACGACAATAAATTTATTAAATTCTTTCTAAAGAAAAGCATATAATAAATTCGCTATATAAATTTTCATAAAATAATTGTAAATCTATTCTTTATTCTATCTATATTATAGCAGATATTTTTATTTATTTAATTTATAATTAATTCAAAGATTGTATATTTAATAAAATATCTTTAAATAAACTTTGGGATCAAATTAGTTAAATCTTAATCATAGAGGGGGCAAAGTACTAGATAAATTGTACGAGAATGAGGAAGCTTAATCAATTTTTAAATCGAAAAAGGGAGAACATTCACGTAGACAAACCAAAACATAATTTCAAACTATAAGGTTGGAATATGAGCTTAGTAGTTTTTATTTTATTTTAGCGATCGAATAAAAAGAGTAATGCCGACCCGGGTCTGTACCGTGGCAGGGTAATATTCTACCACTAGACCACTGTTGCGGCGGTGCCAATTAATTTGTATCTCACTGATATCTAAACTCAAAACAATAAATTTTCATTCATATACTGCTTTCTTTAAAGTTCATTTTCATATTTTAAGGGGCAAAATTCATTTTCCCCTCCTCTAGTATAGACACCTCATTAAATACCACTCTCTACACTTACAACCTTCAAACATTCCCTTTTATTATATTAAAATACATCAAACACCCTCCTATACACATTGATATACAAAAACATCATTGATTTATGTGAAATTATAAATTCTTTTTTCATTCATCTATAATAATCTATAGTACGTTGCCTCCTTACGATTATATTTCAATAAATTTGGCTTCAGAATTGATTTAATGCTAAATTCATTAGATAAATTAATCTTCAATATATATGAAATAAATAGTAAAATATGATTGTAGTATTATGAATAAGATGTATTAAACTTAAAAAAATCTCACATAAATGTTTATGATCACTATCAATACATTATATTCTTTTATAGATAATATTTTAATTTTGTTTTAAATAACTATTGATAATCCATGTTATTCATTATTAGTTTTTTAATAAAACTAATCATTTATTTTTTTAAGTAGTATATTACTTATTAAGATAAAGTGATAAACTTATTCATATTGTCTTTTATTATATACAATGTACATACTTATTTATGAGCACACCATTTTTTTATGCTAATTAATGATAAACGCTTCTCTTTTTTACTCGTTCTTTAATTGGTATAATTAATACTACTATGTGAGACGTGCATATATAGTTCAAGATATATTAAATAAAATATTACAATATTTAGTTATTTACTTTTACAAAAATGCAATTAAAATTAGCAAGCACAACAAAATGAATATTTTCTAATATCTATTAATGCAACTAAGTTATCGAAAGATAAAAGGACAGTAAATTTATTAAATTCTTTCTAAAGAAAAGCATATAATAAATTCGCTATATAAATTTTCATAAAATAATTGTAAATCTATTCTTTATTCTATGTATATTATAGCAGATATTTTTATTTATTTAATTTATAATTAATTCAAAGATTGTGTATTTAATAAAATATCTTTAAATAAACTTTGGGATCAAATTAGTTAAATCTTAATCATAGAGGGGGCAAAGTACTAGATAAATTGTACGAGAATGGGTTCTAGATTTCATAATTTTAAATCAAAGGTATTTTTGTCTATTAATGTGCCCAGGTGTTTGAAGGTATTATGAATACGAAAATAGTATAAAAATCATGCACAAGTTATTATCCTAATGGATCATATTATATACAGTGGCGGATCCAGAAATAAATGTTAGTGGGGGCACTCGTCTAGGTCTTCCATTTTTTGCCAAATAAACGAAGGATTTAAGGGGGGTGCGGCCCCCGCGGTACGGTACTGTTAGGAATTTCATGTTAGATGTTTTGATGATGACAAATAGGACTTCCTGTTAGACCCCGAAAAATGTAAGTATAAAAGCTTTGATAGAATATTGTGTATAAGTACCTGAAAGCTTATTTATCTTAGGCTTATAGTTTTCATCTTTGTAGAATTTTAGACTAAGAATGTGATACTAAATCACTAAGGAGAATTCTGGGTAAGTCTACCAAGTGATAAAGTTGAAGATCAAGCGTCTGAAGCTATAGAAGATAAAGATCTCTTGAAGCGTCCGTCAAACGTTTTAGAGACTATTCCAGGTTACAACTCCAGCGCTCAAAGTACGAATGGATAACTCAGGCCGAATACTCAACACTAAGTCAATGATGGAATTCTGAGTGAGCCTATCAAAGACAAGATTGAAGAGTAAGCGTCTGAAATAAAGAGAAGAGACTCAGGATCAGTCCAAGCGTCTGTCCAATGCACGAGAAAAACTGTCCTCTTCAGCAAGCGTCCAAAAGGCTAAACCAACACGACCTACAATGAACGTAACCTGAGAATTCAAACCCAAAGCTATCCAAAGACTTAAAGAATGCATGAATCAAACGGACAAATTATTTCCAACGGAAATAAAACAAGATGCATTAAAAGTCGGATAAGTGCTATTAAAATATAAGCACTATAACGTATGGGTA
This sequence comes from Buddleja alternifolia, assembly GCA_019426215.1. Classification (NCBI taxonomy): domain Eukaryota; kingdom Viridiplantae; phylum Streptophyta; class Magnoliopsida; order Lamiales; family Scrophulariaceae; genus Buddleja; species Buddleja alternifolia. The sequence continues at coordinate 16,093,761 of CM033408.1, read as the reverse complement.
AGCCATTCATTTGACCAAGACTGTCACAAGTTATGAAACCAAGAACATGCCTAACTAATTAAGTATACTCAAAGTTAGAAATGTCAGAACTCAAGGAATGTTTGGGGAAACGAGATTCCAACCGCATCAAACGGACAAAAACCACCAATACCTTATAAATAGCCCTTTCAACAAATAAGTAACACAGAGAGCAAAAATAACCGTGACATATACAAGAGATATACCTAAATATTCTAGTGTGATAACTGTCACAACCTCTTGTATGTAGAAAATTATACAAAAAGACACAAGAAAAGAATACCTACCTTGTTGAAAGAAAAGCTTACAAAAATCCATAGCCAAATATCCGTATAAGCTTTTCACAAATATTCCAGAGACAGTCAACTATATCTCAAACCCCTTTTTGAAGACCTTACATTACTATTGAGATATCCTCAAGTTGTTTGAACTTTCCAAAACCAAACAAAGCCATTACAAAGCCTTTCAACATCTTTCATCTGAGTGAGAAAGTGTGTTGACTTACAAGCGCCATTTTTGTGTAAAAGAAGCTTGTGGAAGAAGATCTCTACTGGAGCTGAAATCTGTGTGACCAAGGAGTTCCGGGATCAAGTGTAACTTGCATTATTTCTGGGTGAAAGAAGCAAGGGGATAGAAGATCTTTAGTGGAGCTGAAATCTGTGTGACCAAGGAGTTCCAAGATCATATCCAACCTCTCTCTATTTTGTAGAAGTCTCTGTGTGACTCTTCGATAATCATCATAGTGGAAAACCTCTCTGATAAAGGGAGAAGAAAGACGTAGCTGGGATTACATCACCCAGTGAACCTTACAAATATCTTGTGTCATTTACTGTTCTGTTGTCTTACATTATACTGTCATATTATATCTTGAAAAGACATTTAAACTAATAAGCGACTAATTGGTTAAAACGAACGCTAAGCTATAAAAACATTTCTGCTGTGCTAACCCTGATTTAGTGACTAAACTCTGCCCTACTTTGGTAAGTGTTGAAATCACCGAATCTAAGTTAACTTTTCTCAAGCGCCTGAAACTAGCGCTTAAGTCATCATCCCTCAAGCGCCGCACCCAGCGCTTAAAGCTTTTCGAGCGATCAAATACCTCACAGTAATACGAAAGTTTTTAGAAGTCGAAAAAGACTTCAGGGTCTATTCAACCCCCCCCCTTCTAGACCCTTTCGTATACCACTTGGGACCAACAAGTGGTATCAGAGCGTTTGAAGTTGAAACCTAAGTGTTTCCAAGCGTAACTGCTTGTTCAGATCCTTATTTTTTTTTTGTCGCTTAAATTTTTTTTTTTCATGGCATTTTCCAAAGTTCCTAAGTTAACCGAATCAAACTATGATTCATGGAAGGTCAAAGCGTTCACCTATTTGTGCTCATGTGATGATGAAATGTGTGATATTATTTCAGATGGGCCAATCAAAATATACAAGATCATCACCAGAGCGCCCGAAGCCACAGAGGAGACACCCGATGGCTATGTGGAGAAGCCCAAACAAGAATGGTCTACCGATGAGCGTCGACGAGCAAATCTAGACAATGTTGGTAGAAACGCTCTATACACAGCCATTGGAGATAATGACAACTTATTCAACAAGGTCAAATCATGCAACACTACTAAAGAAATTTGGGATAAGTTGGCTACCATTTGTGGTGGCTCAGCACAAATCAAGGAGAACAAACTATCAATTGCCAAAGAAAAATTCAATAGCTTCAAGATGCTACTTAATGAGACGCTAGAGCAATTAGACATGAGGTTTACAGCTCTTGTCACTGAACTAACATCTCTGGGTATGGAGCTACAAAATCAAGAAACAGTGGTCAAAATATTTAGAAGTCTCCCAAGCAGATTCATGATGAAAACAACTGCAATGAGAGAATCAAACAATCTGGACAGCCTAACTCCAGAAGATGCTTTTTCAGAACTCAAACCATTTGAGTTTGAGCTGAATTCGGCCAGTGATGTAGTAAGTAATCCAGTGATCGAATCTGGAGCGCTAATGGCATCAATCAAAGGAAAATCTATCAAAGAAAAAAACTTGGATATAAGTGAGGAAGAAGAACTGGCGCTTCTAAATAGATTCAGGAAATTCCTGAAATATGAAAAGAAGGGAAACAGTCCTAAGCACCCAGGACAAAGTTCATATCAAGCGTCTCCCCAAATACAACCACAATATCAAGCGCCTCACTATCCTGCGTCTCCCTCCCGAGCGCCAATTCAATATCAAACTCCCTCTCAGCAAGATCTCTCAGTGCCTGCAGCGTTAAACCAGCGATCCACAAGATTAACAAACGAACAAAAGATGAAGACCAATCTCTGTTACAACTGCAGGAGACCAGGGCATTTCCAAGTTAATTGCCCATATCCAAATGTGTCTAAACCTACAAAGCAAGATCACACGGATAGAAACCAATTCAGGAGCAATCTGAGACAACAAGGATTGCTAGCAGAATCAGAACCTCTCTATACTCCTGAAGAGGACTTGGAATCATCAGATGAAAGCAGCGATGATGAACCATCAAAGGATTCAGCATTCATTTGTCTCATGGCAAGAGATAATTAAGCATCTAACGACTTACCATCTGAGGTACCTAGAGCCAACACCGGCACTTCAATATGGTACATAGATAGTGGGTCATCAAGACATATGACTAGCTCAAAGGATCTACTGATCAACTATCGTGCAACCAATGGTCCTCAAGTTATATTCGGTGATAATTCCAAAGGTAAAATTAAAGGTATAGGTATCATGCGCAGGGGGAACATCATGATAAATGATGTATATTATGTTGAGGGTCTTAAGCATAATCTCTTAAGCATAAGTCAATTTTGTGATAAAGGTTTTGAAATTAAGTTCTATAGTGACTTCTGCGAAATAATAGATGTTAAGACAAGATCTACGAAGTTAAAAGGAAAAAGAACAAACAATGTATACTTAGTAGATTGGGATTCAACATTAGATAACAACCCTACATGTTTCGTAGCTAAGAATCAAAACGAATTGGGTTGGTTATGACACAGAAAAATGAATCACCTCAACTTCAAGGCAATCTCTCAATTAATATCTCTAAATCTCGTAGAGGGATTACCTAAAGGTTCCTTTAATAAAGATCGCTTATGCGATGCTTGTCAAATGGGTAAGCAAGTCAAATCATCCTTTAAGAAGAAATCTCATCTATCTACATCGCGAGTACTTGAATTATTACACTTAGATTTATTTGGTCCTATTCAAATCATGAGCATTAGCGGTAAAAAGTATTCACTAGTAATAGTTGATGATTTCTCACGTTATACATGGGTAGAATTTTTAGCGTCTAAAGATGAAACTAGCGCTAAGCTCACATCACTAATTCGTCAGCTACAAAACTCAAAAGACCTAAAAGTAACCAGAATTAGAAGCGATAGAGGAACTGAATTTACTAACCATATTGTTGAGAAATATTGCAAAGACCTTGGGATACTTCATGAGTATTCAGTGCCTAGAACCCCTCAACAAAATGGAGTTGCTGAGCGACGGAACAGAACGCTCAAGGAAGCTGCTCGTACCATGTTAGCCGAATCTAAGCTACCTCAAAGGTTTTGGGCCGAAGCTATCAATACCGCTTGCTACACACAGAATCGGTGTATGATCAACAAGCAACATGAAAAGACTCCATATGAACTATGGAAGGGACGTAAGCCAAATGTTTCATATTTTCATGTATTTGGTTCAAAATGCTTCATTCATAACAATGGATCCCAAAACTTAAAGACATTTGATCCTAAAGCAGATGAAGGAATCTTTCTAGGCTATGCCAAAAATGGAAAGAGCTTTCGTATCCTAAATAAGATCAAATCAAAGGTAGAGGAATCCATTCATGTTGTGTTTGATGATGCTAACCAAGAACCGAGTAAGGTTAATATTGATGATGTAGGAACTGAGGAACTCTCTCAACAAACATCACAAATCAATCTATGTGATGATAGCGATCTTGATGAAGAGGATGAGATTATCGTGCCTAATCCTATACTTACTCACGAGGCTGTCAATAACCAAAGAAATGCTGATGACCATGAAGAAAGTGATCATCAAGAGCAAGTTAGAACTATAAACACTAAAGCGCCTACGCAAAGAGCTGGTCAAGCGCCTGTGCAACGTAGTCAAGCGTCTGATCAAGCTCTAAACCCTTCTCAACCAGATAGAAAATGGCTCAGAGACCATCCACCAGAATTAATTATTGGAGATATGGGAGCACCTGTAAAGACTAGAGACGCTACAATAAACGAGGCCATGTTCGCAAGCTTCCTATCTCAAATGGAACCTAAGAAAGTGGATGAAGCGCTAAGCGATCCAAGCTGGATAGAAGCCATACAAGAAGAGCTAAACCAATTTGAAAGAAATGAGGTATGGACGCTAGTACCAAGACCAACCCACCAAGGGGTCATTGGAACTAGATGGGTCTATAGAAACAAAATGGATGAGAATGGGATTGTGATTAGAAACAAAGCCAGACTCGTAGCTCAGGGATACTGTCAAGAAGAGGGCATCGACTTTGATGAAACATACGCTCCAGTTGCCTGTCTTGAAGCAATCCGCATGTTTCTAGCATTCGCAGCATTCAACAAGCTTACAGTATATCAAATGGACATAAAGAGTGCATTTCTGAATGGTAAGCTCCAAGAAGAAGTATATGTAGAGCAACCACCAGGATTCATCAATAACCATGGAAAAGGTATGGCCTACAAATTGGACAAGGCACTCTACGGCCTTAAACAAGCACCAAGAGCATGGTATGACACTCTTTCTATTTTCCTTATTGGTAAAGGTTTTTCAAAAGGAAGCGTTGATACAACGCTATTTAAGATTACCCATAATGAAGATATTCTCTTAGTTCAAATTTATGTTGATGATATTATATTTGGATCTACTAATAAGTGTTTATGTGAGAAATTTTCAAAAATGATGCAAGACCAATTTGAAATGAGCATGATGGGCGAGTTAACTTTTTTCCTAGGATTACAAGTTAAACAACTCCCTAATGGTATATTTATAAACCAAACTAAATATACTAGAGATATGATTAAGAAATTCGGTATGGAAAATGCATCATCTTCCAAAATTCCAATGAGCCAAACGACTAAGCTAGATAAAGATGAAAGTGGAAGGAAAGTCGATGCTACAAATTATAGAGGCATCATTGGATCATTTCTTTATCTAACAGCTAGTAGACCTGATATTATATTCTCAGTATGCATGTGTGCACGCTTTCAAGCCGATCCTAAAGAATCACACTTAATTGCTACCAAGAGAATCCTTAGGTACCTCAAAGGCACACAACATGTGGGCTTATGGTACCCCAGGGATTCTCGTTTTGAACTAATCGGTTACTCAGATGCAGATTTTGCAGGATGCAAAATAGATAGAAAAAGTACTAGTGGTACATGTCAATTCCTAGGCGATAGACTAATTTCATGGCACAGTAAGAAACAACAATCCATTGCGACTTCTACTGCTGAAGCTGAGTACGTAGCCGCTGGAAGCTGTTGTGCACAAATTCTCTGGATGAGGCAACAACTTAGAGACTATGGCGTAGTCTTAGGTCCAACACCAATCCATTGTGACAACCAAAGTGCCTTGGCAATGACACAAAATCCAGTTCTTCACTCTAGAACCAAACACATTGACATACGGTATCATTTTCTGCGTGACCATGTTCAAAAGAAGGATATCTCCATGCAATTCATTGGTACAGAAAAACAATTGGCAGATATCTTCACCAAAGCTCTCAACGAACAACGCTTTCTCACTTTAAGAAGTGAACTAGGTATGATTGATCTAAATGCCTAATCATTTGAAACATCATCCTTTCATTAAGCATAAATTTAGGGGGAATAAAATTCTTTTTACACATAAACTCGTTCAATAAGTTATCAATATTAAGGAGAACCTACATAGGGGGAACCTTAAAAGGGATAACTGAACTTCAGTGAGAATGACCAAAACCACTTTTTTGTTTTATTATTACATTGGTCATAAGCACTTAGCGTTATACGCTAAACTCTTTTAGACGCTTATCAAACGTTTTCTTTAGCGTCTGTGCCCTCTCAAAATAAACTGAACGCTTAGCTTTATTCCCAGCTAAAGCGCTTAGTAAAAAGATCCTTTAAAAGCAAGCGTACATTACCCTACGCTAAAACGAGAAAGTGGATTAGTCAATCAATGCAATTAATGCTGACTTGACATTCCTCACCTTTCGCTCAAGAAAACCCATGGGTACTCATCACGTTTTTCAAAGATGGTTCAGCACATGTACACGCGTAAGTACAATTACCATGTATCTTAGACGAATACAACCAGCGCTGAATATTTTAAACCAAAAGTAAAACACTACTACCAAGACATAATGATAAGTACTGGGAAACTGTGTCCTCATACATACCCTGAAAAGAATAATTCTATATGTTACGATGACCGCTAAAGCACAAAATGTTACTTGAAAGAGAACCTCAAGATTCTCAAGCGTCAAAATCACACAGAATTATTTCAAGCATCATCTTCTTCTGAATAGGTCCAGACGCTCCTACAAACTTTTGGCGGGTATTTGAATAGTTGTTCAAAATTTCGGTTCCCGAACGGTTTTTCATAAAATACATGTCCGCTGTTAACGGGCACTGACACGCTAAAAGCTAACGTGCTATTGTAGCAAGTGCACTAGTCGTGTGTAGTAATAAATGAACGGTAAGTCCGGATTGTCGAACCACAAGGACTTGAATTCTAGTTTAAGATTTGTAACGAAGTGAATAAACAAAGTAAGAATAAATTCAAATAAAATTTGTAAAGAACAAGAACAAAGATGAGCAAGTGATTTAAAACCAATTATAAAGGGAGACTAAGGCACATGCTAGGTTCAAATTGATCAAATATACTTATAAAGGTTCTTGTTGAAGGATTACACTTATATTGTTATGGTGAGAGCTCCGAGGGTAGAGAATAACCGATGTCTCGCGTATAAACTCCTATGCTTAGATCGTGATTTCCCAAATATTCCTATCCGGAAATCTAACCACTAAACATGCATTAACTTACTAGAGCTCACTCGATTTGAATCGAACAATTTCACACGAGAATCTTTACCTATGTCTAGGGCAATTCCTCATTAGTTGCGGCTCATGATGTGAATTTCTTGCACCCTAAGTCAATTTTCTCCCGAAATATTCACCTAGGCATAAGATTCTAACATATAGTGATCAAGTATATGCAAGATAAGTAGAACATCAATTCACATCACATAACAATATAAGAATAACCTCAACAATCATCTATTATAAACATAAATCACAATTTGGCCTTACATGGCCCTAGTCTTACGAGTTTAGTTCATAATTGAAAGCGTAAAAGACATAAGAGGAATATTCATAGACATAAATGAAATGAAAAGCTCTTAAAAACTCCCTAAATGGTGAATGATGATGGATCTTGAAATTGAGCCTTCAAGCCCCAAGCTCTTTTCCTTCCTCTAGTTTTCCCCTCTCTCTCAATGATAAAGAATGGTGATGAATGATGGTGAAATCAGATTAGGGGCTGGCCCCCTCTCCAATTTCATTGATGAAGAATGAATGCAAGAGATGATTAGCTTTATAGGTGTAGATTCTTCTTCCTCCCATGTGTTGTTCTTCTCTTGTGTCCTCCATTACTCTAAAGTGTGTAGTATAAAATTCCATAAAGTAAATCTACCAAGAATCACACTTATGACACCCCCTCAACACATGTGCTAACATTTTTGGCTTTAAACATTCTTCCCCACAAAAGATGCTGAACTTTTGGCTAAAAGTAATCAAATTCCGGACGACGCGGCGCCCAGGCGTGGGTATTTTGGCGCCTAGGCGCGGTTTTGCGAAGTCTGGGCAGTTTTCTTGTTTTTCTGCGCAGCAATCGTATTTCCTTCATAACGCTTTCCACAGACCTCCGATTTGGATGATTCAAGTTCCCACGTGTAGCTAAGACATAGAGCTACAACTTTGCTGAAGGAAACTTTCTCAAATTCGACATCAAAATATACATAAATTCTGTATTTGCGCGCGTTATTCCTCTATTGTAGTGATTTTCCACCTTTACTCGATAAGCACACAAATTAAATGCAAATGTGGTATAAATCATGCATAAACCAATACAAATCCAATAAATATGAGGCTCTAAAACATGTAAATTCACACCCTATCAACACCCCCAAACTTACCCCTTGATCGTCCTCGAGCAATGAGAGCTATAAGACAAGATCAACATCATTCAATGCGAGAAAACAAAACAACTAACTAACTCACTTTCGTGGAGTAAACGATTGCACTTAGCGGGTGCAACAAGCCTTTAAACCCTTGAGTTACCTCAAAGGACGAGTTATAGTCTCGTGAGGGTTTGTATGCGATATACCCACAAAATCTAACAAAATTTATCCAACCAAATCAATACACCTCAACATGATCAACAAGAATGAATGGCATAAAATCAACCTTTTAAAGTTCACAAATATATATACATATCAATTACTTTTGCTCATGTGACACCAATACTTGAAAAGACTCTCTAGGGTGTAGTGAAAAATAAATCTAAGGTATTATAGTCGAGAGGCATCCTTACCAAATTTTGGACATTAATCCCATATCTATCAACTTTCGATCAAATGCAAAGCACAAGAATTATAGAAAATCTCATAGCCATTTAAATTTCATTATCTCAAACATTCAACTTTCAATTCATATGAAATTTCCATTTAAACTTCATTAAGGCTAGATCATGTGCAATGTTTTATTCCATTAGGCTTTCTATGACACCCATGTAGCAAGATTTAGACCAATGACTCCCAAACTAGATAGTTTTGGGGGATTAAGTGTAGAGACACTCCTAAGGGTTTTATCACTCGAGTGTCAAAGGCCACGAAATAAAACTAGATCTTTTAAACAATTCACTTCTTTTTTTTGGCTTAAGCTTAGCTCAAATTAGCATAATAGTACAATATATAGGCATGAAACTTTCACCTCCGGTACATATTAGCCTAACCATTTTTGGTCATACCAAAATTCAACCTTTTCACTTTATTGTTTAGCATATAAAATTACTACTCAAGCATAAGTTCTATGGGCCAAGAATCATCAACAATCTCTTCAATCCACCCAAAGTTGGAGGTGCTGCTAGACCTCTCTCTGAGCGCCAAGTTGTACGTGCAGCATCAAATGAGGAGGCTGAGCGCCCAGATCAGGAGAAGGCTAAACGTAATGTGAAGCGTCCCACTGTCACATAGAAACGGGCTCCTCGAAAGCCCAAGACTCAACCTATCAAAAGTGATGAAGAAGACGAGGACTCTATACCCCTCATTAGTCGGAAGGATCTGGAAAAGGTCCTCAAAAATATCGACTTTGGAGAACCAGCAGTTCCACAGACTCAAGCGTCCCCAGCCGAAGGGGTAAATGTGAAGCGTATCTTCAAGAGACGTAAGCGTCCAACTGCTGCCATTTCTTCTAAGACTACACACACGACACCAAGCGACCAAGCCATAGCTGCTATTCCGATATCATCCTTTGAACCACCAGTTGATGTCCATCTGGATGTTGATATGGCCAACATTGTGGCCATCGCCCATGAAGCTGCCATCGACTCTGCAAATCTCGAGCCTGATGAACCTGAAATCCCAGGGGTTCAACCATTGCTTGCATTACCAAGTACAGAGGCACGCTCAGAAGGTCAGAGCGATTCTAACGACGTTGTGATTCATCGACATTTTTTCAAGCTGGATCCCTTAAAGACCATCGATCACTCCGTCGATTATTTCCCTCCAGCGCCCGCAGAACCCTTCATACCTACAGGATATAATGAAGAAAGTCTTATCAATGCTGAGAATGATATCGCCAAGCTCATAAAATTTGATCTGGTTGTACGCAACACTCTATCTAACACAACATTGACCCCAGCTGATAAAGCTTCTTCTCTGGACTGTGGGACAAGCAAACCCACTGGCTTCGCTCTCAGAGACTACAACATCAGAGTCTATGAGCGTCAGGATAAGCTTGTGAACCCAACGGAAAAGCTACTAAACAGAGAAGGCTATTCTCACTCCCCAACACTGGTAAATAGCATGGAAAACAAGCGCTCAGCTAATCCTCTCCTCTTGTGGAAGAATAAAGGAGTACATGCCGGTGAGCGTCCAGCTTCACTGACTGAGATGATTCAAATAGAAGCCGATGCATATTTTGACTGCGTCTGGAACGCTAACTACCAACCAGACAGGTATCGTTTTGAGTCCATCTGTGATATTCATCACCAAGGATTTCGTGCTATACTTAATGCAGGAACTGAGTACTGCATGACTGAGGTAAAATGGGCTGAAGCTTATATGGGTGACAAGTATAAATTTGAAGAATTGGTTAGCGCTCCCCATCTGTTCAGAATAAGGATCCACGATAAAAAGAGCAAATTTGCACGATACATGCTAAAGCAGCGCCAACATAGACTTGGAACAGTTCTGAAGCTGCCTCTGATCCGCCACCAACCTGAACACCTTTTAAGGCAAGCGTTGTACAAACTTGCTAACTCTTCTCTACGCTTTGCTGATCAAGCGTCCACCAGCAGTTCTTCTCCCCTGTCCTGTCTGAACTTCACCCCTAGCCACTGTGAAGACAACTTTTCTCTCATGATGACAATTATGCCTCCAGTCTCCTTATTCGACAAAATATTCACAGAAAATCTGCAACAGTGGAATGGCTCTCGGATCAATCCTTTCAGAGGATATCCACTTCTTCCGTCTATCAGACAAGAAGTCTTAAGTCACTATAATTTTGTTTTGTCGCTGCTGGAAAGAACTCAAGCGCTTGCTTCAGCCATCTACCCATACTTGGAAGAGTATTATAGGCTCTACGTTCCCGACTCTCGGAAACCGAAGACTCTCCCAACAGATAGGCTAATTGGCTTCTCACAACACTATTGCCCAGATGCCTTGTTCTCCATCTGCCAAGCGCCTTCCAAAATCTTTCCCACCCATGTGCTGGATATCCTCGGGCCAATGTACATCAGGGCCATGGATAGTCCTATCAGCACGTTCATTCAAGGTACTTATCTCCCCACTCTACATTTGAATGAACTTCTACAGACTGCTACCTATCCATATGCAGATGAGCCGTTTGCCAGCTTGGACTTTCAGTTTACGGACTTTAGCCGTATAGAGTCAGCATCTACTGCAGCACCAGCTGAAACGTTACCTGCTCCTAAGCGCTCACCAGAATTCCCTCAAGCGCCTAATCTCCCCAGTCCAACTGAATCCGACTCTACTGCATCCACCAAGTCCAACAGTGCCCCAGAGCATCGAGGAACAATATTTGATCCTAATTATCAAGTACCTATTGAATCTCTCAAACACACATCCCGTTTTAAGCCTCGAGTTAGCACTGCGGTTCCCGACGCTCAAGCGTCCATGACTGAATGCCTCACTCAAATATAGCAACTATCTACAGCTACTCAGGCCAGTCATGTGGCTTTAACAAATGATCTAAACCACCGTTTCACGGCTCTTGAGACCTCTCTTACAGACGCTAATCACACTCAACTACTGGTCATGAAAGAACACTTCGACCAGCGTCTGACCACTCTTGAAGCCTCTGTCGCTCAGATTGCTACTAAAGTCAGTCTTTTTACTCAGCATTTCATACAGACTGATGATGGCAATAAGGGGGAAAAGAAGGGAGAAAAGAGGAAATCTTCAACATCTAAAGATCAAGATCCTCCTCCACCATCCAAGCGTCAACATATTGATACTTCCCTCACACTAAGTACAGAGCCAAGGTATCCCTATCCTTCTTGGGTAACTACCTCGGTGGGAGCGTCCAATAAAAAAGAAACCCCAAGAGTGCTCTATCCAAATCTTCCATTACCTTCAAGAGCATTGCTTGAACAATTTGATATTCCTCTTCTTAGAGCGTCAATTCCAGAACCATCTGATCCAGCAGTCTTAGCCTTAGAGCGAAAAATGTCTGACTTTGACCAAACCTTCAGAATTTGCCTACGATACATAGGCATCAGTCCAGAGGAATGGGATAAGCAGCTCATTACTTTCAAGGCACGACAAGTAAAAGAAAACAAACATATAATCAGTAAAGATCATGCTGCGATGATGACGCTAGAAGATCAGATAACTGAAGCAATCCGTGCTGAAATGACTAAGAGATACAAGATCAAATCACGATCTTGATTTTTACTTATGATTCTTTCATTTCAGTTGTAAAATGCCTGTACTATGAAAGATATATATAAAATGCATTTTACAGTTGAAACATCTCGTTGAAGCTCAAACTAACTTACTAACCTACGCTAACTCGTACTTTAGGTATATAACGCTTGAACTAAATAGGTATTGCCATCATCAAAATGGGGGAAATTGTTAGGAATTTCATGTTAGATGTTTTGATGATGACAAGTAGGACTTCCTGTTAGACCCCGAAAAATGTAAGTATAAAAGCTTTCATAGAATATTGTGTATAAATACCTGAAAGCTTATTTATCTTAGGCTTATAGTTTTCATCTTTGTAGAATTTAGACTAAGAATGTGATACTAAATCACTAAGGAGAATTCTGGGTAAGTCTACTAAGTGATAAAGTTGAAGATCAAGCGTCTGAAGCTACAGAAGATAAAGATCTCTTGAAGCGTTCGTCAAATGTTTTAGAGACTATTCCAGGTTACAACTCCAACGCTCAAAGTACGAATGGATAACTCAGAACGAATACTCAACACTAAGTCAATGATGGAATTCTGAGTGAGCCTATCAAAGATAAGATTGAAGAGTAAGCGTCTGAAATAAAGAGAAGAGACTCAGGATCAGTCCAAGCGTCTGTCCAATGCACGAGAAAAACTGTCCTCTTCAACAAGTGTCCAAAAGGCTAAACCAACACGACCTACAATGAACGTAACCTGAGAATTCAAACCCAAAGCTATCCAAAGACTTAAAGAATGCATGAATCAAACGGACAAATTATTTCCAACGAAAATAAAACAAGATGCATTAAAAGTCGGATAAGTGCTATTTAAATATAAGCACTATAACGTATGGGTAAGCCATTCATTTGACCAAGACTGTCACAAGTTATGAAACCAAGAACATGCCTAACTAATTAAGTAAACTCAAAGTTAGAAATGTCAGAACTCAAGGAATGTTTGGGGAAACGAGATTCCAACCGTATCAAACGGACAAAAACCACCAATACCTTATAAATAGCCCTTTCAACAAATAAGTAACACAGAGAGCAAAAATAACCGTGACATATACAAGAGATATACCTGAATATCCTAGTGTGAATAACTGTCACAACCTCTTGTATGTAGAAAATTATACAAAAAGACACAAGAAAAGAATACCTACCTTGTTGAAAGAAAAGCTTACAAAAATCCATAGCCAAATATCCGTATAAGCTTTTCAAAAATATTCCAGAGACAGTCAACTATATCTCAAACCCCTTTTTGAAGACCCTACATTACTATTGAGATATCCTCAAGTTGTTTGAACTTTCCAAAACCAAACAAAGCCATTACAAAACCTTTCAACATCTTTCATCTGAGTGAGAAAGTGTGTTGACTTACAAGCGCCATTTTTGTGTAAAAGAAGCTTGTGGAAGAAGATCTCTACTGGAGCTGAAATCTGTGTGACCAAGGAGTTCCGGGATCAAGTGTAACTTGCATTATTTCTGGGTGAAAGAAGCAAGGGGATAGAAGATCTTTAGTGGAGCTGAAATCTGTGTGACCAAGGAGTTCCAAGATCATATCCAACCTCTCTCTATTTTGTAGAAGTCTCTGTGTGACTCTTCGATAATCATCATAGTGGAAAACCTCTCTGATAAAGGGAGAAGAAAGACGTAGCTGGGATTACATCACCCAGTGAACCTTACAAATATCTTGTGTCATTTACTGTTCTGTTGTCTTACATTATACTGTCATATTATATCTTGAAAAGGCATTTAAACTAATAAGCGACTAATTGGTTAAAACGAACGCTAAGCTATAAAAACATTTCCGCTGTGCTAACCTTGATTTAGTGACTAAACTCTGCCCTACTTTGGTAAGTGTTGAAATCACCGAATCTAAGTTAACTTTTCTCAAGCGCCTGAAACTAGCGCTTAAGTCATCATCCCTCAAGCGCCGCACCCAGCGCTTAAAGCTTTCCGAGCGATCAAATACCTCATAGTAATACGAAAGTTTTTAGAAGTCGAAAAAGACTTCAGGGTCTATTCAACCCCCCCTCCCCTTCTAGACCCTTTCGTATACCACTTGGGACCAACAGGTACGCTATATTTATGAGAGAAAATATAATAAGAAATTAGGTTCAATTATAACTTTTGACATAATTTATACTCTTATACCTCTTTTGTTATAGCCAGAATTTTGGGTTTTAGGGGGTCAATCTCAAAGTAAAGGAAAAAACGTGATATTTTTCGACCTTGGCTGGGAAAAATTCAAATATAAAAATTGAGGGGGGCACTTAATAATTTGAGGGGGGGCACAAATGTAATTTATAATTAAAAATTGAAAAATATCTATACATTAACAAAAAAAAAAAAGTCAGTGGGGGCACTGCCCCCCTTGAACTAAGCATAGATCTGCCCCTGATTATATATGACCCCTAATGATATGCCTAATTATGTAACATGACCACCTTATGATATTTCGAATTATGTATTTATCCACCTATTTAATGAGAAGTATCGATAAACCTATCAGAGAAACAATACAAAAGTAATTTAGTCGCTCATGCGCTCTACTCGGGTGTTGTGCAAATAATTATAATTTTTGCTTTTTTTGGACAATTTTACATCTGATCTAATAACCATTGAATGAAAATGCTAAAATTGACGACCGACATTAAATACTTATATATTTATTAAAGTCAATACTTATATATTTCTTACTACCTAAGGCTGTCTTACGTAATATTGAACAAAAATTGTGTAAGTTCCTATGGTTAGGTTTTAAGGAGAGGGGATATGCTAAAGTTACATGGGAAGTGATTTGTCTGCCGGAGAAAGAAGGGGGACTGGGTATTCAACCGGTGCTTGCAAGCAATCAAGCTTTAATCATGAGCCATCTTTGGTCTTTAATTACGGTTTTATTCCGAAAAATTTAAAGAAATATAATATTTTTAAAATTTTTTTGAAAAATACCACAAATTTGACTGGGTATTAGAAAATACCACAAAATACCTAGGGCCAAGGCGTGACCACTGCAAAAAGTGATAGTGACTGTCAGCGTTTGTTACTGGTCCAAGGCGTGACTAGTAACAAACGCTGACAGTCACGCCTTGGTCTAACAACACTGTGCTGTTTTGTCTCCTGATGTATATAAATTCCACACGGGGCCTTGGGGTGAGGCATTCCAAACATTTCAAATACAACAACAATTTGGCTTGGAATCAATCGAGGTTGTATCTGGCTTGTTGTTGAAGTCCTATTTATAGACATTCTTAGATAAAGTGTCCGTTTGACACATGCATAGGCGCCTGTCTCTCACTTCCGCGAGTGAACAACTTTTGTCCTTTTTCCTGAAAATCTGTTGCACAGAAGTTGGTGATGTAGTCTGTGAAAGTTGACAGTCCAATAGGGTGGCTTCTCCGTACGTCCGAAAGAGCTTATCACATTTAATGCTCTTATCAACATTTAATGCATTTGAATTAAATGCCCGTTGGCACTTAATGCATTGAGAATATTTGCATTAAACTCCTTCTAGACTTAGAAATAAATTTAGGTGAAATCAGTCATTAATAGACGCTCATTCATCCTTGAATAACTTATGTCCTAATAAACGCTTGCTGTAGCTTTGTCATTTGGACGCTCGGAAACTTCATATTTATTCAGATTTTAGGAGCTTGAGTCTTCAAACTTAACTAATGATAAACTCACTCAAAAATTATCAGACGCTTGGTCTAAGAATACTTAGCCTAACACTCTAGAATAAAAATAAAACAAAGCCTATAAAGCCTATTACAATTTTAACGCTTAAAGCTTATACATGATTTCTACTATAATCAAACTTACATATTTTGGAGTCTAACAATTAATCCTCATTGTCATCATCAAAACATCTAACATGAAATTCCTAACAATCCCCAATCCCTAATTGAAATCTGAAATCAGTCTCTAGGTGTGTTATTAAAGTCTGCACTCCCTAATTGCAAATAGATCTTTGGATTCACTCCCTACCTACCTGAAATGATGATTTTGCCCCTGAGTTTCTCATTTCCCCCCTCTTTTCCCTAACTGCTCCTGTGCTCCCCTGTTTTAACCCTAAACTACCGCCCTTACCTACCATTTTCACCGTTGTAAAATTCTCTCGGCAGCTCCACCGATTTCTCCGCTGCGATACCGCCGCATTTCCATCACTAACATTTTTCCCCATTCCATTTTCATCAACGTATTAGGGACCAGAAAATCGAAGCCACCACCCCCAGTACCACTACCGCTGATTAGCACCTCTAAAATCGTGCCACAGGCTTGAAAAATGTCTACCAATGAGCAATCAAGTGTTCTAGGAATTTTGTACCCCAAAACCTAGCTTCATGTGATGAGCATCGATCAAAATACAGGTATGATGGATATATACCTGAGTTACAGTGGCAAGTAGCCGAAAATAAGATAGAGAACGTACGGTTTGAAATACAAAGCCCCCCCAGTACAATAAGTATGTCGGTATGTTGGATGACATTGACGTGAAGAATATGATATGGCTGTGTTCGGCCATGAAAACGACCACGATTGACATTGTAACATGCTGCAAAGATGAACCATCAAGACGTGGAGGGTAGAGCAATAACGGGGTTAGGTAATACATTATTTAGTTCTATAAATACTACATGCGGTTATTATCATGCTGCACACTAACAACAAAAATACTGCATGCTTAATACGACATTGATAAATGCACGATACGTCAATTGCCAGTCTTATCTACTGTATGCAAGTTGCCTTCATACTGCACTGCTGATGTTTGTTATCATTTCTTTGTTTTTCTATCCCATTAGGGCTAACATGGAGGATAAAGAGGACTTGGGTATAAGCGGTGTAAGTGGTAACTCCATAGACGCATGGAAGAATTGCATCCATGAAAAGGGTCAAACATTCAACGGTCCTGATAACTTCAGAGTGAACATGAAGAACTACTGTGTTGCGATTAGGCGTGACTTCGTTTTTTTGAAGAATGACGCCATGAAAATCATAGTGATTTTCCCATTTCCAAAATGCAAGTGGAAGGTATACGCCTCATTGTATGCATGTGAAAGACAATTTGCCATTTGAAAATGCAATTTGGTGCACACTTGTGGTGAAGCCACTCTTGGAACCCAGGGTCATCCAAGGGCCGATTCGGCGTGGGTTTCGAATATTGTAAAGGATAGGCTGAGAGGAGAGCCTACGTACAAACCTTGTAACATGTAGAAGGATATTCTCAAAACCTTTGGCGTGCAACTAAAATATCACAATGCATGGTCTGGTAAGGAAATGGCAATGCGGGATATTCACGATGTAGATAAGTTATCATATGACATGCTGCGTTGGAACTGTAACACAGTGAAAGAATATAATCCCGGCAGTATTGCAGATTATGAGATTAACCCGGTTAATAGCAGATTTCTGCGATTGTTTATATGCTTCAATGCATGTCTTCTTGGTTTTTTTTCAAAGGTGAAGACCCTTAATTTTTGTGGACAGAACTCATTTGAGCAGTAAGTACAAGGGATGCATGCTTAGCGCAATGACCAAGGGGTAGTTGATAAGTTCACATTTTACAAGTTTTTTTACCCCTTTGATTTAAGTATTTTCGTCATAATTTAGTAATGAATATCCCGCATAGTGCTTTGATCTGTTTCAATTTCTTGTGTGTAGGGATTTTAGTCAAATAGATCAATTATTGAGTAAGAAGGCAGAACAAGAGAAGGAAAAGCGAAGAAAAATATGAATCTGCCATTCTAGACCGCGGCACAGAACCGCGGCACTAAACCCAGCGCAAGACCGCGGTCACGGTACAATGCCAAATGAGAAATCCGGATAGGACCGCGGCACAGAACCGCGGCCTTCGGCGCCCAGAAACCGCGGCACAATGCCGCGGCCCTTTGATGAATGACCCTTCGGCGCCTTGTTTAGACCTCGGCTCAAACCGCAGAAATACTTGCCAATTGGACCACGGCGCTGTGCCGCGGCACTACTTGCCATCCGGACTACGGTCAGCTAAGAATGTGTGCCGCGGTCCAATTCTCCCGAAGCCCTAAAATTAAGTCCGCCGTTTTCCTCCTTTATAACACACTTTTCTCTTGGAAAACACTTACACTTGTTCTAAAAACACATAGGGAAGCCATAGGAAGACCCAAGGAAGCTTGAGGAGCCATTTTCATCATCAAAAGCTTGGATTCAAACTTTGTAATAGTGAGTAATTCAACTCTTTCTCTTTGATTTGTGTATTAACCATGTCTTATAGAATTGTTGAATCATTTGTTATTGTAAGTATGAGCTAAGCATCTTTGTGGTTGGGTTATGTGAATACTTTGTGATGTTTTGTGTTTAATGAATGATTAATTTCCGGATTTATTACATTCTTGTTACATGTTTGATTTTATGCTTAATGCTTTCACATGAATGATCACCATGTGTTTGATATAATGCTTTGTCTTGAGACCGAGAGGAGATAGATAAAGGGAGATCGAAAAATCAAACATCATAACGTAACAATTGACTAGAGATAGAATCGATTGCGTTGTGTGTCTTTTTGTGATAAGATGACCCGATTGAATGTAGGATCTTCGTAAACAAGGAATTCCTTTGAACCTAAATACATGTTAGTTAATTCAATCTTCACTATAGAGATATAGGAAGTTGTTAACTAGTATAGGCTTGTTATTTCAAGAGATTGGATAATAAATACATTAGGGGGTTTCGCCATAACAAGAGCGTTCTAAAAATCCGGATAATTGAGAGTTCATGAACATAGAATAGAACATAGTAGGATCATAACCCAATCACCTCTTTCCATTTGAGTTATTACCTTGATAATCATTTTAGTTATCTTTAGTTATTTTCATAGTATAAACACCTATCATCTTATAAATTGATGTAGCTTAGAAATAGGTAATATAGCAATTACGAGCATTGAATCCAATTGTCCCTGTGGAGACGATACACCCCGGGCTAAATAGTCCACTTTATTACTTTGCACGACCTAGTATACTTGCTAGGATTTTGCGTGTCAAGTTTTTGGCGCCGTTGCCGGGGACAATTGCGTTATTTAATATTGTAATTCACTTATCTATTCTAAGACTAAGTTGCTGTTTTTGCATTTTGGTTTGCTGTTTTTACGTTTTGATTTACTGTTTTTACGTCTAAAGTTGCTGTTTTTGTGTTTTAGTTGCTGTTTTTATGGTTTAGTTGCTGTTTTGTTATTTTGGTTTGATATTTTTACATCTTGAGTTGCTATTTTTATGTTAAAAGTTGCTGTTTTTGCGTTTTGGTTTGTTGTTTTTACGTTTTAATTTTGGTTCTTTTGATTCTATTGTTAGGTTGACTTCTTTGAGTAGTGCATGACCCGCACATCTCAAGGAAACCTTGAAGATTTTGATTCCGAGATCGAGCGCACTTTCAATAGAAGAAGACGAGCACAAAGCCAAAACGAGAATCAATTTGAGGCTATGGAAGGGAACAATCCCGTTAATTTAGAGGACCCGGGAATTCAAGCCTTGATTCAAGCCGCTGTTGCTGCCACATTAGCACAAAGACAAGAGCAAGCTCCCCGTCCTTTACGTGATTATATGCAACCCACTGTTCATGGAGCCACTGGTGCTATCGTACTACCCACGGTAGAAGCAAACAATTTTACAATATCACCGGCTATTCTTCAACTCATTTCCAATGAACAATATCGGGGTACGGTGGATGAGTCACCACATGCTCACATTACCAAGTTCCTTAGCTATTTGAGCACATTTCGACAAAATGGAGTGACCGATGATGCTATTAGAATGAGACGCTTTCCGTTCTCATTGAGGGATAAAGCAAGAGCTTGGCTTGACTCATTCCCAACGGCATCCATTCATACTTGGGACCAGTTGGTGGAGAAGTTTTTGAGTAAGTATTTTCCACCGGGGAAAACAGCCGCTATCAAAGTTGAGATACAAGGATTTCGACAAATGGAGGGAGAGTCACTCTATGAAGCACTTGAAAGATTCAAGGAACTTCTCCGAAAATGCCCTCACCATGGTTTTGCAGTTTGGACTCAAGTGACCATCTTTTATCAAGGCCTTGGACCCGGCCTTTGCACTCATCTAGACGCAGCTGCGGGTAGTTCACTCATGAATTTACCACCACAAGCGGCTTGGG
Organism: Buddleja alternifolia; assembly: GCA_019426215.1. Classification (NCBI taxonomy): domain Eukaryota; kingdom Viridiplantae; phylum Streptophyta; class Magnoliopsida; order Lamiales; family Scrophulariaceae; genus Buddleja; species Buddleja alternifolia. The sequence continues at coordinate 16,073,380 of CM033408.1, read as the reverse complement.
AAATGATCGATAGAATGTCGGAAAATTACTACCAATGGCCTACCGAGAGAGTAATACTTCCAAAGAAGGTGAGTGGAGTTTATGAAGTGGAAGCTTCCACTTCACTAGCTAATCAAGTAGAACTATTGCACAAGAAATTGGATGCTATGAATTTCTCGGTAAACCAAGTGCAAACGTTGTGTGAAAATTGTGGTGGAAATCATCACATTACGGAGTGTCAACATGGCAGTCAATCTTATCATTCCGAATGTGTTGAAGATGCGAATTATGTGCAAAATTCAAATAGGACACAAAACGATCCATTTTCTGAAAAATATAATCCGGGGTGGAGAAATCACCCAAACTTCTCATGGAGTAACAACAACAATGTGGTGAAGCAACCTCCCGGGTTTCAATCACACGGTGATAGACCGCCATTTCAACGCCAAGGGGGTTTTCAACCCAACACATTTCACAAAAAAGGAGGTTACCAACCACAAGAAAAGAAACCGAGTTTTGAGGAATTGATGCTCCAATATATAAAGAAAAATGATGAATGGTGTCACAACCTTGAGATTAATGTGAGCAACATACAAACTCAATTGGGACAATTGGCTAGTCAACTCTCAGGTAGAACACCGGGATCGCTACCTAGCGACACCAAGAAAAACCCGAAAGAACAGGTTCAGGCCATCGCATTGAGAAGTGGTAAAAATGTTGGTGCTGAAAATCTCCAAAAATCCGACTTGAACCGAGGCACTGAACCGCGGTCTGAAATTCCAGTGTCCAACTTTTCAGAAGAGGACCGCGGCACGGAACCGCGGCACACCATCTCAGACAAACAGTTTTCCGAACAGGACCGCAGCGTAGGACCACGGCACACCACCGAACCGCGGTCCAATGCCGCGGCACAGTTACCTGTTTCAGATAACGGCGAATCTGCATCCCGCACTACTCCTGAACATGTACAACCACGACCACCTTTTCCTTTGGCACTAAAAAGGGGGAAACTTGATGCTCAATTTCTAAAATTTGTAGAAATGTTTAAACAATTGCGCATTAACATTCCTTTTGCAGATGCTATTCTCCAAATGCCAAGCTATGCTAAATTTCTCAAGGAAATTCTTTCGAACAAACGCAAGCTTGAAGAACATGCAACCGTTGCACTCACCGAGGAATGTTCCACGATACTTCAGAATAAGCTTCCCCCTAAGCTTAAAGACCCAGGGAGTTTCTCAATTCCTTGCACAATTGGTTCTCTTACTTTCTCTAAAGTTCTTTGTGATTTAGGAGCAAGTATTAATCTACTTCCTTTATCACTTTTCAGGAAGTTGGGGCTCGGAGAACCAAAGCCAACCACCGTTTCTCTCCAATTGGCGGATTGATCCATTAAGTACCCACGGGGGATGGTCGAAGACGTACTAGTCAAGGTTGATAAGTTCATCTTTCCGGTGGACTTTATAGTTTTGGACATGGAAGAAGACGTCGAGATGCCACTTATTTTGGGTCGTCCATTCTTGAATACGGGTAAAGCTTTAATTGATGTCGCTAATGGTAAGCTCATACTAAGAGTAGGTGAAGATCAGGTTACTTTTAATGTATATCAAGCAATGAGGCATCCTTCCACTACCCCTACTTGTTATGCTATTGATATTGTTGATCATGCTTCTGTTGAGTACTTTCAGCTTCATAATGATGATGACTTATTAAAAACATGCTTAATTGGCCCTATGGACAAAGAGACCGATGTGGAGCACTTACAAGAGATGTTGGCTAGCCTTGAGGCCAATCCGCCTAATAAGCGGAGTTATCGACCAAGATTTGAATCTCTAGATCGCCCATTGACCACTCCACTAAAACAATCAATAGAAGAACCTCCGACACTCGAACTCAAACCTTTACCATCTCATTTGAAATATGCTTTCCTTGATTCTTCGGAAACTTTACCTGTGATTATTTCTTCATCTTTGACAGGAAGCATGGAAGAAAAACTATTACGAGTATTGAGGACTCACAAAAGGGCATTCGGTTGGAAGATCGCAGACATCAAAGGAATTGGTCCAGCTATCTGCATGCATAAAATCTTAATGGAGGACAATTAGAAGACCACAATCCAACCTCAAAGGAGATTAAATCCAATGATGCAAGAGGTAGTAAAAAAGGAAGTGATTAAATTGCTTAACTCAGGTATAATATATCCTATTTCAGATAGTGCATGGGTAAGCCCAACCCAAGTCGTGCCAAAGAAAGGAGGAATAACCGTTATCTCAAATGAGAAAAACGAGTTAATCCCAACTCGCACCGTGACAGGTTGGCGTGTTTGTATTGACTATAGGAAATTAAATGATGCTACTAGAAAAGATCATTTTTCCCTCCCCTTCATTGACCAAATGCTAGAAAGGTTAGCCGGACATGAATTCTATTGTTTTCTAGATGGCTATTCGGGTTATAATCAAATTGCTATTTCACCGGAGGATCAAGAAAAAACGACTTTCACTTGTCCTTATGGTACATTTGCTTATAGACGAATGCCATTTGGCCTTTGTAATGCGCCTGCCACATTTCAGCGTTGTATGATGGCTATCTTTCATGATATGATTCCAAATTTCATTGAAATATTCATGGATGACTTCTCTGTTTTTGGCTCTTCATTTGATTCTTGTTTGAATAATTTATCATTGGTTTTACAGAGATGTGAGGATACTAACCTTATTTTAAATTGGGAGAAGTGTCACTTTATGGTACAAGAAGGCATAGTTTTGGGACATCGTATTTCACACAAGGGTATTGAGGTGGATCCCGCTAAAGTGGAAGTTATCGAGAAACTTCCTCCTCCCACATCTGTCAAAGGAGTGAGGAGTTTCTTAGGTCATGCCGGGTTTTATAGACGGTTTATTAAGAATTTTTCAGATATTTCGAAACCTCTATCTAATCTCTTCATGAAAGATGCACAATTTGATTTTAACGTTACTTGTTTACAGGCATTTCACACTCTTCGAGAAAAATTGATTACGGCTCCCGTGATCATGGCACCCGATTGGAGTCTCCCGTTTGAGCTAATGTGTGATGCAAGTGATTTCGCGGTAGGTGCAGTCCTTGGTCAACGCAAGGATAAGGTATTTCGAACAATTTATTACGCGAGTAAGACACTTAATGATGCACAACAGAATTATGCAACTACTGAAAAAGAGTTACTAGCTGTCGTATTCGCTTTTGATAAGTTCCATTCATACCTTGTCATGAATAAAGTCATTGTATACACCGACCATTCAGCTCTTAAATACCTCCTCTCTAAAAAAGATGCAAAACCAAGATTGATTAGGTGGATTTTGTTGTTACAAGAATATAACCTAGAAATTAGAGACAAAAAGGGGGCAGAAAATGTTGTTGCGGACCACCTTTCTAGAATTGAGGACTCTCGGGTAGATATTTTAGATGCCACACCAATTTTAGAAGAATTCCCGGATGAACATCTTTATGCTATCGTTAATGGACCCCGCCCCTGGTTTGCTGATATTGCGAATTATCTTGTCACAAGGGAACTCCCCCCAGATCTTACTTATCATCAGAGGAAGAAATTCCTATCTGAAGCTAAGCACTATTTGTGGGATGATCCTTTCTTGTTTAAAGTTTGTGCAGATTGTATTATCCGGAGGTGTGTTCCCTTCGAGGAAACAATGTCTATCTTGCGCCACTGTCACGATGGTGTCATTGGAGGACACTTCGGACCCACTAAGACCGCCCTCAAGGTGCTACAATCGGGTTTCTTCTGGCCTACTTTATTTAAAGATAGCCATGCTTTTGTTGCATCGTGTGATAAATGCCAACGTGTTAGCAATATTTCTCGAAAGCATGAGATGCCTTTAAATAATATGCTAGAATGCGAACTTTTTGATGTGTGGGGAATTGATTTTATGGGACCCTTCCCTAATTCTCATTCCCACAAGTACATACTTGTAGCCGTTGATTATGTGTCTAAGTGGGTTGAGGCGGAAGCATTGCAAACTAATGATGCTCGAGTAGTGCTAAGATTTTTAAAGAAGCATATTTTCACCCGTTTTGGCACTTCTCGAGCAATTATTAGCGATGGTGGCACACATTTTCGGAACAAACAATTTGATGCTCTTTTAACAAAATATGGTGTCACACATAAGGTCTCGACCCCGTATCACCCTCAAAAGAGTGGACAGGTAGAAGTGTCGAATAGGGAAATTAAACGCATCTTAGAAAAAACAGTTAGTTCCTCTAGGAAGGATTGGTCCCTCAAGCTAGATGATGCACTTTGGGCATATAGAACCGCGTTTAAAACCCCAATCGGCATGTCACCTTACCTCTTTGTTTTTGGAAAAGCATGTCACCTATCTGTCGAACTTGAGCATAGAGCATATTGGGCTATTAAAATGCTTAACTTTGATATGCAAGCTACAGGTAAAAATTGGTTACTCCAACTTAATGAGCTTGACGAATTTCGACATGAGGCATATGAGAATGCCAAGTTGTACAAGGAACGAACGAAGAAATGGCATGATCAAAGGATCACACCCCGGGAATTTCAAGTTGGCGATGTGGTACTTCTTTTCAACTCTCGCCTACGACTTTTTCCGGGCAAACTCCGTTCAAAGTGGTCAGGTCCTTTCACTATCACAAAGGTTTATCCATCCGGGGCTATTGAGATTCAAGACGAGGTAAAGGGTACTTTTACTGTAAATGGGCATCGGTTGAAACATTATTTTCATCAAGGATAGAGCAAGGACAAGCACACCGTCCCGCTCCAGGATCCATCCCCGTGACCCCCTCTTGAAACGTCAAGCTAATGACTATAAACCAGCGCTTCGTGGGAGGCAACCCACGTTTTTCATGTTTTCTTAATTTTTCATTGATTTTCCTTTTGTTTTACTTCTTGAGCTGAGTTATTTTTGATTTCTTGTTTCAGGGTTTGTTGACTTTTCGGTTGCTGCGTTTTTATTTTCAAAAAAAAAAAAAAAAATTGGGAACAGGACCGCAGTTCAGTGCCGCGGCATCTAGTCAATGCCTACACATCTTAGCACTGTACCGCGGTCTTCTTTGAAAAAAATACGGGCAAACGTTACGCACTTTCTGCGCCGCGGCTCGAAACCGCGGCGTCAATGTGATTTTCCAAAACCATACCGCGGTTCCCCCTCCCTTCTTTGCCAAGTGCACAAGTGCACCATTCCGCGTCCCTGGACCGCGGTTTTGTTTGTGCCGCGGCATGTCGCGGATACTCAGCACTTTAAGGGCTGAATTCTGATTCATTTTCACCACTATTCCTTTCTTCCACCCACCAAACCGCGGCATTGTTCACCTCCCCGCCCCAAAATCCGACCTTCTTTCACTTCCAAACATAAAAATCACCAATACCCATCCTATTTTCGATCTTTCCTCTCTATCCCACCGATTATTTTCGGATTTTAGGTGAATTTTGAGTGATTTTTCCTAGGGTTCATGCATAGGGCGAAATTTTTTCAAAATTTCACATTGGGGTCCGATTTTTATACCATTTCCATCGGATAAGGGCCGATTTGTTTGATTTTCAGAGTTTAACGGTCGATTGATGCTCACATTTCGAATTTCAGGGCCTATTCTAAAAAATTTAACTAATTTCAGTGGTTATTTTGCCAATTTTCAACAAATTCAGGGTTTTCTTTTTGCAATTTCCAAATTTGCAGGGGCTGTTTATGCTAGTGCGAATTGCTTTGGGACTGTTTGGCGACACGTTGGCACTTTTGGGCAACTTCGGGATTATTTTCGGTGGGTAAGGCTTTTCACTCCCTCTTGTATCTTCCGTTTATTCGTGCGCCTTACCGGCTTATTTTGTGTATCCTTGGTTTGGTTGTTGGGATATCTGCATTCGGTTTTTGTTGTTGACGACAATATTGTGGTGTTCATTGGTGAGAAAATTGGTTTGTGGTGGTGTTGCATTGTAGGTCATTGTCGGTTTTTGCTTTGGGATTGAGTGCAATGCGTTCTAGCACACGTCGGGCCAATGAACCCTCCTCTTCTCAGGCTCCACCACCACCAGAGCCCGAAGAGTCTGAGGTTCCACTTTATGATAGATCCAAATTTGTGAGCTTAGAAGCATCTACACGCTACTCTGAGATTTTTCTGTCTAAGAATTGTGTTCCCGAGCGTGGAATAAATGTTACAGATCGGAATCAGGAAATTCTCTTTCAAATCCAAAACCGTGGGTGGACTAACTTTGTGAAAACCCCTCAGCCTGCTGTCCTCTTGGTGGTTCGTGAGTTTTATGCCAATGCTCACGACTTTGATCGAGTCAAACGGAAGAATAGGGTTAAAGTGCGGGGTGTGTCGGTTAAATTTGATAAGAATACGTTGGCAATGAGGAATTTGTGCACTTTGAGCCCGACCATATGGAGTTGATGAACAACCTTTGCCACCCCGGGTCCACTTGGATAATGACTCGGGGCATTCCGGTCAAGTTTCCCCGCACATACCTTCTGCCCCAGGCCAAGCTATGGTATCTATTCATTACGGCCCGCTTTCTTCCCACCACATCGGTCAGTATTATGCTAAAGAGCCGAGCAACTCTTCTGTATGCCATTATGAGTGAAAGTTGGTTAAAAGTTGGATTTTATGTGAAAAGAGGGGATGAAATGAAGAAGTGAAAGTTGGTTAAATAGTCGAGATATATTTAAAAAAAAAAGAGAAAAAAAAAATTTGTGCTCTCGACAAGGCTATGAACTAGACTTCAATGTGAATTGATTTGATTTGGAATCATTACGCCCCCGGTATCAAAAGAAACAAGTTTGGAAGTTGTGAGCTTGAAAAGAAAAGAAAAAAGGAAATTTAAAAGTGATAAGTGACAAGAGGTACAGATTTGTTCGGTTGATAAGTGAGTGTTTAACTCGATGATATTGCGTTGTATGCTCTCTTGAATTTAGTCACTTTATCCATATATTCCCATCCAAGCCATTACCTAGCCTTACGTTACAAGCCGAAAAGACCTTTTGATCGTGACTTTCACACTTCATACACACCGAAAAGTTAACAAAGATTTGGAATGTTTCAATGTTTTTATTATCTAATGAGTTTGCATAATCATGTTTTAAAAATGTGCTTTTGACATAAAAATAATAGATATGGAGTTCATGATTAAGAGATGGATTTCGAGATGTTTTAGAGGTTTTCAAATTGTTGAATGTTCTAGGCAACGTGTAACTTATCATGACTATTTTCGAGGGAGTAACACTCACCTCTTTTGTGGGAAGTGCAAAAATTGAGCCTCATGTGCATACCTGGTTCTGAAACATTCAGCCTTTAAAAGATCCCGAATCACAACGAACAATCTGAACTTATGAGTATTTGTTCACCATTTATTGATCAAGACGATCAAAGCCTAGTTGGGGGGTGATATATGTTATTTTTACACTAGTTTTCCCCCGTTTATCGACTTAGTTTTGATTGTTTCCTTGATAATTTGATCACATATGATGCTTTGATCCTTGTCATCTCATATTTTATAGAATAACATAACATTTGGAGGAAAAGAATAAGGATTGAAGGTAAATCATGCATAAAGATACAAACTGTCTGCGCAGTGATAGAGCTTATTGAATAGAGTTCTCTAACCATGTCCAAATTACACACTTGATTTACCAATGGAAACATAAGAGGCAAAGGTACATTTCTTATGTTGAAGACAAAGATCAGATATGTAGGGAAGGAGGTGAAAACGTCATCGGAAGAGACGTCTTACGATGGAGTTTTCTCATTCAGTGACTTGTGAGACAATTTTGTCATCTTTAACGTTTGATTTCGGCCCTAGTGTCTTCTGGAGAGTTGTAGATCTTTGTTTTAGGATTCTACAGTAATTTGAATCAGTGAATTCCGACATCGGTAGAGAAAGATATGCGAAGTTTACCAAAACTGGCTGGAGCAGCAGGGGACGAACGCCGAGGCGTTCATCCCTTTTAGCCATTTTGTTGGTGTTTATTGGATTAATTTTGGTTTTAGCTATGTATTCAATATTTGGTCTATAAATACCCCTTTTAGCCATTTTACCCTAACTCACCTTGGATAGCAGCTGCCACACGAAAATAGAGAGAGAGGGAGCTTAGAAGAGAAGATTGAAGGTCAAAACATGGAGAATTCAACAAGGAATCCACATCTCTACAAGAATTAGGGAGTTTTTACATATTTGTTTCTTGAATTTATTCAAATCTCCTATGACTTGTATGATTTATATTTGCACTTTTGACATGAATATGAGCTAAACTTGTTTGATTGAGGCCATGGATAGGCCATTTATGTTATTTTGATTGTTGTTTTGTTGGTGTTTATTGGATTAATTTTGGTTTTAGCTATGTATTCAATATTTGATCTCAATGCTACATTTGCTTGATCACCAAGTGTTTGATAAAATGCCTAGGTTAGAGATCGAGAGATAATAACCTAGGGAAGATATAAACATTGAATACCCTATAGTTAAACCGACTAGAGATAGACTCGGTTTCTTTAGGTGGCTTTCCATTCACGTGGGGAATTCCTAGACCTTAAATGCATCCTCGTTAATCGGGTTTTCATATAGAGATATATAGGAAATCGTTACCAAGGGTAGGGTTGCTATGCCAAGAGATTGGGTAGTACGTACGTTAGGGAATTTCGCCTTAGCTAAATCAATCTAATAATCCAATAGAACCTAAATCACAATCTAAATGCATAATCGGTTGAACCATGTGCCTTGATCGCTTCTCTCTATTGTTTCCTCCCTTTATTTGGTCTGACGTTGCCTTAGTTTATTTTCTAGTATTTATTAATTAGTTAATCAACCTTTCTATCGACCGATTTAACTTAGAATTGAGTAATATAGTAGTCTTGGTACTTAGATTATAGTTGTCCTACGGATACGATAACCCCGAACTTAGAAATCCACTTTACTACTTACGCGACCTAGTTCTCTTGCTAGGATTTTGTCATGTCAGGGGGTAGTTGATAAGTTCACATTTTACAAGTTTTTTTACCCCTTTGATTTAGGTATTTTCGTCATAATTTAGTAATGAATATCCCGCATAGTGCTTTGATTTGTTTCAATTTCATGTGTGTAGGGATTTTAGTCAAATAGATCAATTATTGAGTAAGAAGGCAGAACAAGAGAAGGAAAAGCGAAGAAAAATATGAATCTGCCATTCTGGACCGCGGCACAGAACCGCGGCACTAAACCCAGCGCAAGACCGCGGTCACGGTACAATGCCAAATAAGAAATCCGGATAGGACCGCGGCACATAACCGTGGCCTTCGGCGCCCAGAAACCGCGGCACAATGCCGCAGCCCTTTGATGAATGACCCTTCGGCGCCCTGTTTAGACCTCGGCTCAAACCGCGGAAATACTTGCCAATTGGACCGCAGCGCTGTGCCGCGACACTACTTGCCATCCGGACTACGGTCAGCTAAGAATGTGTGCCGCGGTCCAATTCTCCCGAAGCCCTAAAATTAAGTCCGCCGTTTTCCTCCTTTATAACACACTTTTCTCTTGGAAAACACCTACACTTGTTCTAAAAACACATAGGGAAGCCATAGGAAGACCCAAGGAAGCTTGAGGAGCCATTTTCATCATCAAAAGCTTGGATTCAAACTTTGTAATAGGGAGTAATTCAACTCTTTCTCTTTGATTTGTGTATTAACCATGTCTTATAGAATTGTTGAATCATTTGTTATTGTAAGTATGAGCTAAGCATCTTTGTGGTTGGGTTATGTGAATACTTTGTGATGTTTTGTGTTTAATGAATGATTAATTTCCGGATTTATTACATTCTTGTTACATGTTTGATTTTATGCTTAATGCTTTCACATGAATGATCACCATGTGTTTGATATAATGCTTTGTCTTGAGACCGAGAGGAGATAGATAAAAGGAGATCGAAAAATCAACATCATAACGTAACAATTGACTAGAGATAGAATCGATTGCGTTGTGTGGCTTTTTGTGATAAGATGACCCGATTGAATGTAGGATCTTCGTAAACAAGGAATTCCTTTGAACCTAAATGCATGTTAGTTAATTCAATCTTCACTATAGAGATATAGGAAGTTGTTAACTAGTATAGGCTAGTTATTTCAAGAGATTGGATAATAAATACATTAGGGGGTTTCGCCATAACAAGAGCGTTCTAAAAATCTGGATAATTGAGAGTTCATGAACATAGAATAGAACATAGTAGGATCATAACCCAATCACCTCTTTCCATTTGAGTTATTACCTTGATAATCATTTTAGTTATCTTTAGTTATTTTCATAGTATAAACACCTATCATCTTATAAATTGATTTAGCTTAGAAATAGGTAATATAGCAATTACGAGCATTGAATCCAATTGTCCCTGTGGAGACGATACACCCCGGGCTAAATAGTCCACTTTATTACTTTGCACGACCTAATATACTTGCTAGGATTTCGCGTGTCAATCCCAATGATGACCTTTTCACACTAGCATATGCCGTTGTTGATGCTAAAAATGATACAAATTGGGAATGGTTCTGCTTGAAGTTACGGAACTTATTCAATGCGATGAAAGAATGTCTCTTCACAAACTTCACCTTCTGAAAATGATACAAACTTCACCGTTGTTGATGCTAAAAATGATACAAATTGGGAATGGTTCTGCTTGAAGTTACGGAACTTATTCAATGCGATGAAAGAATGTCTCTTCACAAACTTCACCTTCTGAAAATGATACAAACTTCACCGTTGTTGATGCTAAAAATGATACAAATTGGGAATGGTTCTGCTTGAAGTTACGGAACTTATTCAATGCGATGAAAGGATTTCTCTTCACAAACTTCACCTTCTTTTCCGACCGACATAGTGGGCTTATTAAAGGTATAACAAAGATCTTTCCCGGCAATCACCATTCTTATTGCTTGAGACACTAAGTTGGCAATTTCACGAAGTAGGTAAAATCTTTTTTTTTTATTGTGAAAGTCAGCATGAAATGTATGATGTGTTAATAGTCTTATAATCTCTATTTTAGGTGATGAGATAGTACCCTATGCATATTAAAAAAATTGGAGTTCCATTTTCAATAAAGTTACATATGCTCCTATGGTGCAAAAGTTTAAAGAGTATATCAATATGATAACTTAGTCTATGCCTCTCTCTGTTAATTTCATACATGACAGCGAACCACAATGTTGGGCGAATTCGCTATTCCCGGGTGACAGATGGGAAGTGATAAACAACCACCAGGTAGAAAGCTTTAACAGTTGGGTAAAACCGGCACGGTTTATGCCGGTTCCAGCTATGGTTGATCATATTTGGGGCCAAATCATGACTATGATACATGAGAAGAGGAAAAAAGGGGAGACATTTACTGGTAAGATTTGCCCCAAACATGAGAAGTGGCTGCAAGTGAACTACTTGGGATCCCGTAACTTAGTTGTCCAAATGTCTAGCGGGATGAGGTTTTAAGTTATTGACAAGAACAAATCATGTGTTGTGGATCTTGAAAAGTTCACGTGTAGTTGCAGGTCATGGAAAGTTAATAGAATACCATGCAAACATGCTTTGGCGTGCATTGAGTTAAAGGGCCCTGATGTGTACAAGTTCTGTGACGAGCACTATTATGTTGAAAGGTACAATCTCACCTACCATGCAGTGCTAAATCCTATTCCTAATTTTGATAGGGAATTAGTGCGCCAGGAGGAACCGCAAGTGGTACTTGCACCTGATGTGCAAGCTCAGCTCGGACGTAGACGAACACAAAGGATCCCATCACAGTGTGGTGATTTGCGGCCTAGAAAGTGTAAATTGTGTGATATTCCTGGACACAATCATCGCTTTTGCAAAAAAGCTAGAACTTCAGCCACTTAACATTTTTTGATGTTTTTCTCTTGTAATATTTGTATTGAATAAGTTTGTTTTGTTTTTGGATTCACTGATGTTAGGATTGTTGAACAACTGCATCGATGTTTTGTTTTGTCATCCGGTATTGTTATACATTGTTGTAGAACCCCAATTATTATAATATTGCTTCTTGCGATTTGACATATAATTTCATATCCATTGACGTATTATTGTCTTTTTATGTACTAATACGCCATATGAAGTTTACCTATACGTCGATTGATAGACAAACATACATCAATGGACTTGCATACATACGCCAATTTATAGTAAAATATACGTCGATTGATATGTACTAATACGTCATATTAAATGTACCTATACGTCGATTGATGGGCGAAAATACGTTAATTGACTGGCATAGCTACGTCAATTTAAGACAATTATACGTCGATTGATATGTACTAATACGTCATATTAAATGTACCTATACGTCGATTGATGGACGAAAATACGTCAATAGACTTGTATACATACGTCAATTTATAAACAACTATACGTCGATTGACATGTACTAATACATCATATTAAATGTACCTATACATCAATTGATAGACAAACATGCGTCAATAGACTTGCATAAATACGTCAATTTATAGACAAATATACATCAATTTATATGTTCTAATACGTCATATTAAATGTACCTATATGTCGATTGATGGGCGAAAATACGTCAAATGATTGGCATAGATACGTCAATTTAAGACAATTATACGTCGATTGATATGTACTAATACATCATATTAAATGTACCTATACATCGATTGATGGGCAAAAATACATCAATTGACTGGCATAGATACGTCAATTTAAGACATTTATACGTCGATTAATATGTACTAATATGTCATATTAAATGTATCTATAAGTCGATTGATGGAGGAAAATACGTCAATAGACTTGCATACATACATCAATTTATAGACAACTATACGTCAATTGATATGTACTAATACGTCATATTAAATGTACCTATACGTCGATTGATAGACAAACATACGTCAATAGACTTGCATACATACGTCAATTTATAGACAAATATACGTCGATTGATATGTACTAATACGTCATATTAAATGTACCTATACATCGATTGATGGGCGAAAACACGTTAATTGACTGGCATTGATACGTCAATTTAAGATAATTATATGTCGATTGATATGTACTAATACGTCATATTAAATGTACCTATACGTCGTTGATGGACGAAAATACATCAATAGACTTGCATACATATGTCAATCTATAGACAACTATAAATCGATTGATATGTACTAATACGTCATATTAAACGTACCTATACGTCAATTGATAGATAAACATACATCAATAGACTTGCATACATACGTCAATTTATAGACAAGCATACGTCGATTGATATGTACTAATACGTCATATTAAATGTACCTATAAGTCGATTGATAGGCTAAAATACATTAATTGACTGGCATAGATACGTCAATTTTAGACAATTATATGTCGACTGATATGTACTAATACGTCATATTAAATGTACCTATACGTGTATTGATGGACAAACATACGTCAATAGACATGCATACAGGCGTTAATTTATAGATAAATATATGTCGATTGATATGAACTAATACGTCAATTGATAGATAAAAATACGTCAATTGATTGCATTCACACGTCAATATTATGTACTATACGCCATATTAAATGTATCATTACGTTGATTCATATGCATTTAAAAAGTCAGTTGATATGCACTCAGTCTCTTGTACACACATTACTAAGTCAAGTGATTACTAGTAGTAGTGTCTACACACATTACGTTTGTGAAAGAAATGTACCATTATCGATTCAACTCCTAAGATCACAACATAAAACATTACTAGTTGATACATTCATTCATAAAATACTTCTCCAAATATATTCACGTGTGTCAAATGGATTTAAGGTTTAGGGTTTAGGGTTTTGGGTTTACTCTTAAGGGTTAAGCGCTTAAGCCACAACTGAAATAATGTATTATTACATACAAAATGATGTATTGTTATAACTAAGAGGATGTATTCTTAAATAGCAATGTCATATGTCAACACACGACGTATAAGTAGGATCTAATGACGTATGTGGCGAAGCAAATGACGTATGATTCAATTTACATCGACGTACGAATTGCTTTAAGTTGACGTATGTGGACACTTAACTGGCGTATTAGTACATTAAATTGACCCAGTATTATTCCATCGCAAATGAGGTAAGATTCCATTTACATTGATGCACGAATTGCTTTAAAATGACGTATGTGGACACTTAACTGACGTATTAGTACATTTCATTGGCCCAGTAGTACTCCATCGCAAATGACGTATGATTATATTTACATCGACGTACGAATTACTTTAAGATGACGTATTCGTACATTTAATTGACCCAGTATTATTCCATCGCAAATGACGTATGATTTTATTTACATCGACGTACGAATTGCTTTAAGATGACGCATGTGGACACTTAACTGACGTATTAGTACATTTAATTGACCCAGTATTATTCCATCGCAAATGTCGTATGATTCCATTTACATCGAAGTACGAATTGCTTTAAGATGACGTATGTGGACACTTAACTTACGTATTAGTACATTTAATTGACCCAGTATTATTCCATCGCAAATGACATATGATTCTATCTACATCGATGTACGAATTGCTTTAAGATGATGTATGTGGATACTTAACTGATACATTTAATTGACACAGTATTATTCCATAGCAAATGACGTATGATTCCATTTACATCGACATACGAATTGCTTTAAAATGACCCATGTGGACAAGCAAATATTTAGAAAAAAAATCATAAAATTGTAATACCTGCTCGGTAAGTTTGATTATTTAAGTTTGACTATTTTCACAACATGCCAGAATATATGAGGCCATACGTGCTCGGTAATCATCTATGTTAACCTCTTTCGCGTATTGCCAAAATTCCTCTCTGTCTACTGCTAAGCACTCTACCCAGAGGCAAACAAAGATCCCGTTATCCTCTTCTTTTTCTTGTTGGAGGGAATAGACTTGTTCAGGAACATCTTTCTTAATTCTATGCCCTATCATGTGGCGCAGGTATCCATTTAAGAACATCGCCTACAAAATTTATATTATTTATTAAATTTATTTGCATTCTGTATAAAAAAACTCAATTTCTAAGGAACTTACAAAGACTCGGGTTGTAGGTTTTGTTTGGTTTGACCAACAGGAGTTTTTTTGGATGCATATATTTTTGTGTACATCAAAAACCAGGAGGAACCAATGCACCTTTTTTCTTTCAATAGTGAGCTGTGGGAGGATACAATATCTACACTCTTTCATGCCGCATTTAATCAACCACTCCAATGCAGTGTGTGTCTCTTTGCTAAGTTCTGTGACAAACTGGCCATATTTAGTTTGCATAAGCAACTGTTTTTGGTTATGTTTCCGAAGACGGTTATTAATTTCAACATATACATTGTTAGTGTTAGTTTCCACCATAAACACATGTGATTAGCGTTCAGAGATTCTTAATGTGTATACCTGAGCATATACGGGCAAGAAGCAGACATAGTGATAGGAGGTGTGTTTTACATAATTGCTACACATAATGTGATTGTAGCAACTTATCAATTCAGAGCTCACTACATTGCCGCCTAATAAGTCAATCAAAGCTTCCCTATCGATGAATCAAGCCATGTTCTTCCGAAACCGTCAACCTATGAAAAGGTTAACACCTCATACATATTCGGTGATGATGATATGAAAAATATAGTTAATAAATATAATTTGCCATTTATCAAACTCTTGTCATCACAAATGAACGTATCGACCATCTCGTGCTCTGATTCCCCTAGAGCGTCCTGCCCTTTGTTCTCTACCTTCATAAGGTGTTGAGAATAATGAAGTGCTATCGCCAGCACATTGGTTGCATCCTCGTCCAAATTTTGTAGATACTTGTGATATGTTAAATTGAAATATGTAGTACGTTAGAATGAGGATGCAATATGTTAGAGCTGCATAGGCAGTATGTGAGATGTAAAGTTGCAATATGATCTGGACAAAGACGCATAGACTACAAAACGATATCGTGCTTCAGATAATGCTTTACCTTCTCAGGGCTGGTAGGTTTGACCTTTGTTTGTGTTGTGATTTCTGGGGGGTGAAATTGTGACACTCTTTCCTTTTCTTATCCAGGTCATATTTTGGAATTGAAGAATTTCCATCCTTTTTTGCCTTAGTGCGGAGTTCTCTTCTTATTATTTTATCTTCATCTTCGTCTTCATCATTCCAGGAACGTTTGTCCTCTTTTATTTCATCATCGCCAGCATCCTCAGCAGCAACATCTTCATATTTCGTCTCCATATCATCACCGATGTGGTCATGATCTTCCTTGCCATCAACATCTTTTTTCTTTGATTCATCTTCTACTCTCTTAATGGGGGAAATTGGAAATTCGAGCTCCGACTTGCTGCCCGCATCCTCGTGTAAAGGCTTAAGGAGTTTAAGCTCCTCATTCAATGGAAAGATGCGTACTAACTAGAGATAACATAATATACAATTTTGTTTGTTTGATGTTAAGTCATCAAAAACTTCAAATTCTTACAATTACCTCATCTTTCGTAAGTCCCACAAATTGTTGTTGAGCTTCCGCATGGTCGTTTGGAAGGTTCGTGCCACCCTATTTCAAAAATCGTGGGATTGCTCAAAACATCCCAAATAGGGTATACACTCATACACCCAAGCGTACAATTGAATGAGGGAAACAATAATTAATACTACAATCGAAATCATTAATTACTGCCTGTTGAAGCAAACCATATGTCAAGGGTCTACATATAATACTGCATATGAAAAATCATTCACCTACCATAAGCCGAATAGTACATCCGTCCATGTACTTATTAGCTCTCGGTGCTGCATAATGGAGGCATATCTACTTGATAAAAAATTCGTGAGCAGCCTTACCCCAGACATACTCCCGGATACCAGTCCAATCATCCAAATAAGTTACTATAAATTTTAAAGTGCGATAGTTTTTTGTTGGAAATAAAATGCAGTTACAAACATATACAATGTACATTTTACAAAAGTCCTCTACATCTTCATCAGTTGTCCCCTTTACCAACACATCCAACTTCTCAACGATTTTGGTCCGGGACATATTAATTGATTTTCCATCAAAATGCTGTCGGACAAAGTTGGACTCCAACTTCAAATTTTAGTTCACACGTTGACCAGAATGACGCAGCCCCATCACTATTGAGAAATCAGAAGCAGTGAAGGGAACAGAAATGCGGTCAGAAAAAATAAACGATTTCGTACAAAAATTAAATTTACTGTTGGACAGTAATTCTCCTATTCGACGGAGCTTATAATCGATATCAGGCATGTCCAAGTACTGATGGAACGGAGTTCGCCTCAAGCCTATGTGATGTCTGTCATTCATAGAGCTCTTCAGTTTTTCCATATCCCTCGCGAACTTCCTTGGGTGACATCGTATTGTTATCTGAAGTTCATTTGCCATTGTACTGTAAAAAGTTTAACAACCATAAAAACAAATTAGGATTGCACTACCTTTAATACTCAACCCTACTACTCCGAATACCCCATTAAGGTGCTTAAATACGGCAGTTCAAATGTAGTTTAAGATCAACAAATATGTGCTTCAAAAATGCGTGGACATGACAAAACCTCGAGAATTTTGACTAACAACTTCATTTCTGAGAGTGTAGTGTTACGGGTGATGATAATTTTGTCATCAAACTTATATATTCTACTTATAACCCAAACGTACTAAACCCTAAAGCACGACGTACGCATTTATAATAAACTAGGTATTTACTCAATAATCTTCAAAAAATGTAAAATTGAGTGTGGAAATTGATTACCCAAGTGGTTTTGAAGCAAAGACCACTGGTGGAGGTTGTTGTGGTGGACAAAATAGGGCAAAAACATGGCAGGAAGTGGCCATCGACAAGGTTATTTCGGTGATAATGGTATTCTCGAACTTGGCACTCGATAGAACTGATTTTAAATGGCCGAAAATTTTGTTCTAGAGCAAACGGAAGAGACAAGAGAGAATCGGACCTGAAGTTAGAGAAGGAAGACGATGAGAGCACAGGTAACCGTAAATGGAGGAAAAAGTGCAATCTTATAATTTTAGTCTTTTGTGAGGGTGTTTTAGTCTTTTCATAGCAATTAGGGAGTGAATCTAAAGATGTATTTGCAATTAAGGAGTGCAGACTTTAATAATATACCTAGGAACTGAATCCAAAATTAAATTAGGATTTGGGATTTAAGTCTAAATAACTGAAAGAATAATAATAAAAAAGAGTATTTGTTTTACGGGTAAATTACACCCAACCCCCCTTCGATGGACCTTATTATCACTCCGCCTCCCTATGAATTTTTTTTTGTCAACTTACCCCCTTGTGAATAAATTAAAGAAGCAATTTTACTCCCTACGCGCCTCACTCGCGTGTCATGAGACTGGTTATCAAATTTTCGTCAATTAAAGACTATTTTGTCCCTTAATTGCTGACTGTTGGATCAGATTTCCTGAATATCAATGGTCAGCATTAATTTCTTATATTTTATTAAAATCAATTTGTAACAACCATAGATCTTAATAGAGATCAACTGTTGATATTCAATTTCTTATTTTAGATTAAATGTATATTTATATCAAATATATAAATATTTTTGATATTTAAAAAACATATTAAAAACATTATACATATATAATATTATATATATATATATACATATATATGTCTTCGCCGGCAAGTGCCACCGACAATTTTTACCGACCTCCGCCCCCCACCTCACCCAACCACGCCTCCACCACCGTAATTATTGGTAACAGATTGGATTGAAGTTTACTCTTGTTATTGGTAACAGATTTGAAGAACACGGTAAGTTGCAACATCTCCACCACCATAATTATTGCAGATTGAATTGTCGTGTTACCGCCCCACAGTAAACAACTTCCAACCCCGCCTCCACCCCACCACTGTGCTTCAAATTCAAATCTGCATATTTGAAGAACTTCAAATCTGCATACAAATATTCAGGTTTGAAATACTTTAAATCTGACTATTTGCGAATCTATGAGCAAGCAAGAGATGGTGGGTGCGGTAGGGGGCGAGGCAAAGGCAGTGATGAACAGTGAGGGGCTGACGATGGTGATGGACGGTGGTGGCCGTAGGAAAAGCTTTGGTGGTGCGGCGGCGGCTATGGAGTTGATTTGCAATTTCAGTTTCAAATTTGTAGATTTGCAATTGCAATTTCAGATTGTAGATTTGCCATTTTAGACTTGGGCTGATTTGAAGGTGATGGATTTGCAGGTGGTCGTCGTCGGTGGACGGTGGTCGTCAATATATCTATATATGTATATATATACATTATATATTTTCATATTGTTAAATATATATATATATATAAGATTTACATATTGTTAAATATATATATATAGGGTATGGATCAAATACATCCCATTACATTTGGTAAGATATAAGACCCAATCTACAACATTGATACCGTTTGATCCCAAGGTCCAAATTTAACAGCTATTTCGGATTATATATTTTTTTAATGAGGGCAGGGGCATCTTAGTCAATGAAAAATGGGTTAAAAAATTCACTTTCCTGCAACTATTTTTCGATCGAAACTTCGGCCACCGCAATCAGCTGGAATGAGTTGAAGAACGAGATCGAAAACAAAGAAGAAAGCTAAATAATTGGCTACGACATCCATTACTGATGATGATTTCTCCTCAAGAACAGCGATGGCGGAAGAAGAAAAGGCTGTTGTTGTTACTTAAATAATTGATTTGAATTTGGAAGCTCTTAATGAGAAATTAGAAACTAATTAATCACACATAATTTCAGTTTTATTATTATGGGAAAGCTTTAGCCAGATGAGACTACGCACAGGCAATGGGATGATAAATGAATAATCCTCTGCCTAATATACTGTATAATGAGTTATAATATACTGTATAATGTGTTATAACGTACTGTTTAATAGCTTATAAAATACTGTATAATTGAATATTTTTAATATGTTATAAACACATACTGTATAATGAGTTATAATATACTGTATAATGTGTTATAACATACTGTATAATGGCTTATAAGATACTGTATAATTGAATATTTTTAATATGTTATAAACACATACTATATAATGAGCTATAATATACCGTATAATGTGTTATAACATACTGTATAATAGCTTATAAGATACTGTATAATTGAATATTTTTAATATGTTAGAAACACATACTATATAATGAGTTATAATATACTGTATAATGTGTTATAACATACTGTATAATGGCTTATAAGATACTGTATAATTGAATATTTTTAATATGTTATAAACACATACTGTATAATGAGTTATAATATACGGTATAATATGTTATAACATACTGTATAATGACTTATAAGATACTGTATAATTGAATATTTTGAATATGTTATAAACACATACTGTATAATGAGTTATAATATACCGAATAATGTGTTATAACATACTGTATAATGTCTTATAAGATACTGTATAATTGAATATTTTTAATATGTTATAAACACATACTGTATAATGAGTTATAATATACCGTATAATGTGTTATAACATACCTTATGTTAAGGAAAAAGAACGAGAACTTATAAGGGTTGCCAGAAACGATGAACATTCCAGTTCAGTTGGACCTATTTCGTCATCCGACATTGACAGTATGATTATAGAGACAACAGCCTCAATTCTTTTCCAATTTTTTCTTATTTAATTTAATAACAAATATATATATATATATATATATGTATATATAAGTGGTGAATGTACACTGATAGTTTAAATTCAATCAAACTCGATCCATAAAATTTCATTATCTACAGTAACTTGATTCTCCATGAACAATTGAAAAAGAAAAAAAAAAGAAACAGAAGAGAAGAGAAGCAGTGAAAGACCAGAGAAGAAGTGGGAGTCTCGCATCTGAGAGAGAAGATGATGAAAAGTTTCTGAGATGTGGATTTGTGGGCTTTGAAAAATGAAATCATTTGACTATTATACCCCTGATCCAATTGGAATCAATTTCCCCACCTGTTTTTTGATTCCTTTTTGGACTGTTGGATTTAATGGATCCAATAGTGTAAATTGGGTCTTATATCTTATCTAATATAGGGTATGTATTAGATCTTGACCCTATATATATATATATTATAAGATTTACATTTTGTTAAATATATATATATATATAATATTATATATTTTTTATAAATTTAAATTATAAAAATATATGATTAGGGGTAAAATAGTCGTTTATGGACAAAAATCCGATCACCAATCTCATGACACGCGAGTGAGGCGTGTAGAGAGTTAAATTGCTTTTTTAAATTATTCACAGGGGAAATTATTCACAAGGGGTAAGTTGACAAAAAAAATTTCATAAGGGGGCGGAGCGATAATAAAGTCGATCGGGTTGAGTGTAATTTACCCTTTGTTTTAGTAAGAGATCTCGCCTTGAGTACACAAACGGCTCGTTTGGTATGGTTGATAGGGCTTGATTGATTATTTAATCCCGCTAATCTCTTGTTTGGTATGATGTACAAAGGCCCATGATTGATAAGGGGGCCCGTGACCCTATCCCTGAATCAATTGATAAATTATCATCACAAAAAGGTGCGGATTACCTTATCCTCACAGGTTGGCGGGAAACAAAAATTGGAAATTGACATTTGTATCACTACTAACCTATACAATCTACCAAAAATACCCCTTCCTATTGTAAGAATTACACACTATCCTACTATATATCTTTTGTTGCTTCACTCCACTTGCAGATGCCTAATTTCTTTTCCTCTAAAAACCCTATAATCCCAAAGCCATTAAAACATAAGGTTTGAAATTCGTGGAACTCAAGTTCATATTCTTGGACGGAGAAATAGCAGATTCATAGGACAAACTGGAGTGAAGGACTTATCAGGTAGCTCGATTGACTATGAAATTGCAAATTCTTATTTTCAAGTTAACATGAATTCTTGCAAATGCAAAGTAAAAGAGGTGGGTTTACTTGTTATGGCTAGAAATTTTCTTGGGAGTTTTGTTGTATAGAATTATTTTGGGAACTGTTAATACAGTCTATAATAAAGAAACACACATAAATAATTTTCTCTACTTTGCCAAATTTGAATTTTTCATATGGGTTTGTGTATCATCTTGGTGGGCTTTCTTTATTTTTGTTGTAAGTAGGTTTACAGAAAGTAATTTTAAATGGGTTTTTAGTTATAAGTGTACAAAGTGTTTATTTATTGAAGAAATTATATTTATGCAGATATTTTTTGTATATATGATTTCTATGTTTTGCCTAAATTTTTTATCTTTATTTTGATTTAAGCTTTTAATTGCTGTGACTTGAATTTGCACAATATTTTGAAGAAAAATAAATGAAGAAGAAAGCCCACTAATGAATGGGGGTTAAAATAAGTAATCGTCATATGGGGATTACACTTCTATACTTTCAAATACAAATCTATATTTTCATTCTTTTTTTTGTGTTAGGTATTGATTACTTAGTGACCCCATTTATTGTAATTTAGCATACAATTGCTTATTGTTTTTCTGCGATTTTGTTGTAGGACAGTCACCTTAATTTTTCTCAACAAATTCAGGTATGAATAAAAGTTTGAATTTTTATGCCTTTGCCAATGGGTATATTGAGTATATTGCTAATGCTACTTGTTGAGCTTTGTTTCTGCAGCTTGTTTAGTTTGTATATGCAACTATGTTCTTGATTTTTTGTGAAATATGTGTATTCAAAAGGTAATTGTTATTGTACAATTCTTTTTTCTAGTGTTGTAGGTCATGATATATGTATTTGACTATCCCTATTATGAGTGTCCAAAATGAAGAGTCATGCTTCAAATTTGACCTCAACTTATGTTGTTACTTCACATATTATCTTATGGATGAATGTATGTCACAAAATTTCTACTTGTCATTTGAATTACAGTGCCATATTCAATGGATGAATGTACGGAGCATGAAGAGCTATTTGTCTTACTTGAGGAAATTTTGTCACATAGTCAAATTTTATTGTTAGCTTTATATCGGGTGTATCGTGCTCGAAAGCGCAGACGAATTCTTTTAGACCATGTCGGTCATCACACTTATAGTTTAACTACTAGGGTGCCCAAACAACTTGAGATACTGCATGATATTATATCCTATACAGACGAAATCTGTGTAGATTACCTCCGAATGGATCGCAACGCCTTTGGCCGCTTGTGTTACCTACTAGAAAATGTAGGTGGACTTGTTAGTACGAAGAATGTCCAAATTCCTGAACAAGTAGCATATTTCTTGTTAGTGTTAGCACATCACACCAAAAATCGAATAGTAAAAAATGGCTTTAAAAGATTTGGACACACAATAAGCAAAGACTTCAATGCCGTCTTGAATGCAATTATTAAACTACACCCACTACTTCTTTCCAACTCAGAGCCTGTTCCAGACGATTCGACAAACGATAGGTGGAAATGGTTTAAGGTAACATATTAAAAACTTTTTCGGATTTACTTAAACAAATACTTCTGTTCTATACATATATCTTCGACATTTGTTTGATTTTGAATAAATTTTGACACTTCTATAGGGGTGTTTAGGTGCGCTAGACGGTACTCATATCCCGATTAGAGTTCCTGTAACGGATAAACCTCGTTACAGGAACATGAAAGGGGATATTGTTGTGAATGTCCTAGGAGTTTCTGATACAAACATGAAGTTTGTATACATTCTCACTGGTTGGGAGGGGTCTGCTGCTGATAGCTGGGTTTTAAAAGACGTCGTTGCTAGAGTGCACGGGTTGCAAGTTCCGAACGGTATTTCTAATTAATTCATTAGCACACTAATTTATCAGTTATTTAAATTGTAGTTTATATGGATTCTAATTGAATATAATGTCTCAGGAAACTATTATCTATGCGATGGTGGTTACACAAATTGCGATGGTTTTTTAACTCCGTACCGAGGCGTTCGGTACCATACGCGTGACTGGGTTACATGCCCTTTTCCACCTCAAAATTGTACAGAATTTTTCAATAAAACTCATGCAAAGGCACGTAATGTTATAGAAAGGGCATTTGGTTTATTGAAAATGCCGTGGGCCATTCTAAGGAGTCATTCTTTTTATCCGATCAAAGTCCATAATCGGATCATTATGGCATGTTGCTTACTCCAAAATTACATTCGGTCAGAGATGTTATTAGATCCTTTAGAAGCACAAGTTCCTGAGTACGTAGACCCTGTTGAAGACCATGATGTCGATTATATAGAACAAGTTGAGACCTCCGAGGAGTGGGCTAGTTGGAGAGACAATCTTGCTAGATCTATGTATGGTCAAAGAAGAGGGGGCCATTAGCATTTGGTGTAATATATATATATATTTTTTTGTATAAACTTCAACACATTACTATGTATTGCTCTATTTCAATATCATTATTGAGTACCTGTTATGATGAATATATGCTATTGATGAATATTAAGTACCTGTTGTTGATGACATGTGCTAATTATATATCTGTCATATTGCTCTATTAGACTTGTATACACTTTGTTATGTTATTGTGCTTTTATTGGTTTATTACAGTACCATGGCTGCTAACTCTAGTCGAGCACGAAAAGTTCCTGCACGTGAGCATACTGGGAAAAGCAGAAGAGTATGGTCAATAGCAGAAGAGAAAGTCTTAGTAAGCGCTATGAAAGATCTCGTGGCACGAGGGTATAAGGCTGATAATGGATTCAAAACGGGGTACCTCGGCATTCTTGAGCATGTGATGCTCCAAGCTTTCCCACTGACAGATATTAGACAAGAGTCACACATAAACTCAAAAGTTCATGTGTGGAAGAAGAACTATGGCACTTTAGCTACCATGATGACTAGGAGCGGTTTTACATTGAATTCGACTCCTTACACCATAGAGGTGGAATCTGATGAAGCTTGGGATAACTTTGTTAAGGTATATTTAGCATTACTATTTAATTTGCTAATTAAACATACAAATAATATATGGTCTCCATTATCAATTGTCAAATATTTGCTACTGTCTTAAAGTATGTCAATACTTTTGTAATGTATATTATTGTTTACTTTCAAACCGACAACAATGCCCGCATGATGAGATACAAATCATGGCCATTTTACACCCAATGGCGTGATATTTTTGGGAAAGATCGTGCAACGGGGGGAAACGCCGAAGGTTTTGTCAAGGCTGTTCAAGGGTTGTTCAACAAAGACACTCAGATACAATCTGAAGATGAACATGAACACACTCCTACTTTCCATCTAGTGGATTGTGGTGGCTCTCGTTTGTTTACGTCTATGACCCCAGGAGAATCAAGTGCTACTGGGAAGGGTAAGTCTTCTAAAAAGAGGAAGAGCATTGATGATGGGGATGACAGGTTCATTGAGTTGTTTAGTATGTACTGTGAGAAAATAAGTGACATTGCCAAACGGGCCGATGAGGCATCGAACCAAAGAAAAGTCGTCTTTGACGCACTCGATGTAATGAAGGAACTTGGAGTTGAAGAGAAGATCTCTGTATCAAAGTTTCTTGTAAACAATACCAAGGACCTTGAACTTTTCTTTAGCCTAACTGAAGCGAACAAGAGTGTCATGGTGAAGATAATTGTGGAAGGTCGATATCGTTCTGGATGAAGTTGTAGTTAGTACTAGTTTTTGTTTGAAGGGAAGATGATTGAATATTGATCTTTTAAGGACCCCTGGACTATGGATTTTTGTCTTGGTTTTTGTTGTGTTTCTGATTATATTTCTTTTGTACAAAGGTCCAGTTAGTATATGGCTATGGATTTTATGGACCATCATTGTTGGATTAAGTGTTCTTGAATTGATAATGATTTTGCTTTGAATGTATGTATTCCCTTCTAACTTGCTTCTTGTAAATTGATGGGCAAAAGCAAAAGTATCAATGTTTGACTAAGGTAAAGAAAGATTGCTGAATGAACTAAAAGTAGTTGTAATTTTTTTTTTTGGCCATTGAATATTAAGATAACGACATTAATTTTTTTTACTTTTTTTTTGCCATTGAATAATTAAGATACACAAGATACTACTAACATTACCATATTCAAATATATAAACTTTGAAAATGAATTTCCTTCACAGTGGTGAAAGTTGAAGGAATATTCATAATAGGTCATTCATCTACATTGTGATCAATGAGAGGACCCCTTCTAGACATAAACATTAAACAAAATATTCATAATGCTATTTTCACCACAAACTAAACACAAACATTAAACAACTTCCAACATACCATACCATAAACACCTTCCTACATACATACCATAAATAGCTACGTACCATGCATAAAGATTTTATCAGATTTTCCCTGGGGAGTTGGAGGCATTAGAACTTGGCCCTTCGAAACCACCGCTGCTATTGGACATTGAATGCATGGACCCACCCGATAGAGTGTCGGATGCGTACCCCTCCTCAAAGAGATCTTTCCAAAACTCACCACTAGTGCCACCATCACTATCAGATGAAATATCAATGACAACATTAGCCGGGGGAGGTGCATTCACATCAATAATTGGTCCAACAATTGGTGGAGGAGCATCCAAGTTTTCGAGGGCCAAGACGATAGGGTCTCCTCCATCTTCTTCGTCCTCGTCCCCACCATGATCGCTTGAAATGTCGATCACATCATCATTATCATCACCCAAGTGTTCAGTTCCAAAGATATCGCACAAATCTCTCCAAGCGGGGTCTCCTTTTGTTACATAAGCAAGGGCTAGCGGATCTTTCTAAAGGGAAGGAAAAAACACATGTTACCAAATTTAAGTTAAAATATAGATCCACTCTAAGAAAAGTTAAAACATGGATAATTGAAAATTCAAAGTAAATTACAAACCTTCTCAAGTTCAACCCAAATAACTCGATAGACATCAATCTCATTTGTTTTTGGATTGTAACGGACACCACTAAAGTTGACCACCCAGAAAAACACATTTTGTCTATGTTGTAGTTTCTCTAGTTTCCTCTTGCACTCCACGAATGTGAAGTTGGTGAGAAAATGAGAGTTGATGATAGACATCGCAATATGTATCGCATATGCATTGGATTGACCGAGACGAAAATTTCCAGATTTTGATTGGTCAACCAACACTTGAATGAACATTTTATCGACTTCAACATGCCATTCCTCATCATGCAGATATTCTTCTTGCTGCCTAACAGGGAAAGGATCCATGGCTCAAGTATAACAAGAGAAATTTGATTGTGACACTTTTTTTGTTGATAGGAACACCCATATTTATAGTGCCTCAACCTTTGGCATTAGCTATACTGCATCAACTTGAATTCAAGCCAAAATGACGGTGATGAATATTGAATATGATTTGATCTCCATCATTCTTTAATGCAATAGGATAGCTGTTGATTAGTATTGTAGGCACCATAAAAATGATCCGAAAATGAGACCAACAGAGACTGTGAATCTGTGATGAAATATTCAATATGATTTGATCTCCATCATTATTTAATGCAATAGGTTATCTATTGATTTTTATTTTAGGCACCATAAAATGACGGTTTGCATCAATAAATATAAGCAAAATGAACTTTCTCATTAATGTCATAAATAGAATGGATAAATTCATAGATGTTTCCACCACAAATGTATTTCACCTAATTTTTGGTTCAGAGATGTAAATGAAGGGATCAAAAAACTATGGCAATCCTCCAACCCATCTCAAATAGTTCATCTATACCAAAATGATGGCATGAACATTTAAAAATAAGCAACTTTATGTCAAATTTAAAGATATGCAAAACATTTTGTCTATGCTTTGGAATTACTTGCATTTATGGTGCAGAGCTTCAGAAACATTTTTCCTCGCCAATGCATCTTCATGACAATTTAAAAAGATATGAACAATTTGTACATGTGAACAAGGTATTATGTACTGGTGTCGAGGTAATTATCGGGGTAGTAAATTTATGAAATTTTCGATGAAAATATCAAAGATATTCAAAAATTTGAAAATCTCGAGTTTTAATAATTTTTTGGGAATTTCAGGTTTATTGTGTTAGTTTCGGTGATATAGTGCAAAATTGGAGTGAGTCGAATTTCGCTTCGAAACTCTAGAAAATTCTAAATTTTGGTCAAAGGCGAAATTGTTCGAAATTTTGTCTACGGAGTTGAGAAAATGAGAGGATTTTGTACTCAGAACTAAATCCCTATTTAGAGTGAGGAAAAATCTCGTGTATGGATTATTTTTCATTTCTTGCGAGGTTGAGCACCTAGAGGGACCAAAAGGAAGAGCAATTTTGGAACAATATAAAACTCCTAACTAAGATAAATTATCAACTGTAAGTGGGAATGGTTTGTATTTATATTTCGGGGTGAGCATTTAGTCGAGCCGGCTTGTGAGTCTCACAAATTTGACTAAGTCGAGCTCAACTCGAGCTCGAGTTTTTATCAAGCTTGAGTTAAGTCTAAGGAGCCAAGCTTTTCTGCCCACCCGAACTTAAACTATTTATACATATTACGTTATAATGATATATTTAATATTTTTTTTGATTATATTTAACAATAATACATACTAGTACAAAATTTAATATCTACTACTTTTATATCTCTACTTTTGGGCATACCTTAAATAGCCTATGAGGATCGGAATCTAACAGGAAGAGGTGAAGTGCATATTAGTTTTGAGTAGGTGAAAAATAAATGCCTTTAAGGGTACATATGTAATTTACACATATCTTAAGGTGTATGATTTACACCAAACTGAAGATAGATTATTGATAGTGGACTATTTTCAAATGTAATCCTCGAACAAAACGCTTGATTAGCATATCCTATCAACAAGTGAATAGTGCAATCCTTTATGATACTATCTATCTTATCAATCTCTTACAGAAAACCAAACGAGCCAAAAGGGTAATTCGTAACGGCACTCTCTTTTATAGTGGACATTTGACAACACAGCACTAACCCCTTCTTCCTAGGTTCCTTGCCGACTTCCTCAGCAATATTCTACATATCCGCCATGGCCGGAGACTCACTTCCGGCAGCGGAGTTGACGGCCAGCGGCCGTCCCGTATTAAGCTCCGGCGAGGTGGAGTGTTCCCTGGTCTCCTCCGTTGACCTCCTATCGGAAGACATCCCCACCTTCCCCCACCTCAAATCCGGCATCCTAATCCTCACCACCCATCGCCTCCTCTGGTTAGCATCGGAAACCACCACCAATGCTTGTTTCGTCCCTCTTTCAGCGATCCAACACATTTTCTCCGCTAAGAAATCAATTAAATCCATGTTCCACAGCCCCAGAATCCGATTCCAGGTTTCCGCTACCCCCGACGGCAGGGTCACTGACAAAGGCGGTGTAAAATCTGTGGTGATCATGTTGATAGTGAGAGGGAAAACTGACCTGGATTCCTTTTTGGCGAAATTTTGGGACGCTTGGAGAGGAAAGGCCTGGGAAGTAAGTGCCTCCCATTCGGGTTCGGGTTCGGGCGAGGGATTAAGTTCGGGATCATTGGCAGTGCCATTGCCAGTCGTTGGAGTGTCGGGGATATTGAGGAAGGAACAAGAAATGTGGGAGAGTACTGACAAGAGCTTGCAGGATGCTTTTCAGGATTTGAATGCTCTCATGGTCTGTAAGTGTGTTATGAGCATCTCTGCTCTGTATAGTATATAATTGAATGTCTGAGATTAATCCTATGCCGACTTTTATATTAATTTACATTCTTTTATGAAATTTGTGTTATGATTTTTTTATATAAGTTTTTTGAATGTCATCCAATAGAGTTCATAAAATTACATGCCATACATTATGCATTGGTTTGATAAAGTGGTTCTGTAAACTTTTCTAGTCGCATGAAGTGGGATGTAACTGTGCCAACTTGATCAAAGCTCGTGAAGTTGATCCGATGCATCAGCTGCATTCGTATTGATTTATGATATACATGTGTGTAGAGTTATGAACTGAAATAACTTGAATGAAGAACGGAAAGTAGAGATATGAGCTAAAATAACTTGAATGAAGAACGGAATGTGAAGTTTGATTGAGGTCATTAGCTACATTTGTGAAGACAAGTATACAAAATTTTACTCCTGTATGTCTTATAGTACGACTAGATGTAGTCCACTGCTTCAAGATTAGACATTTTCGTAATTTAAAGATTGGACTTCAAATAATGCTATTGGAAAGTAGACGATCCTTTTGTAAATAAATTATCAGGTCAATCCAAAGTAGGCACTCAATAGAAAAATGATTTATCTGTAAGTAACTTTTCTGCCTAAAAGGGAATTTTATCTGAATTGCTTTGAATGTAGAATTAATGGCACTGGCATCGTGATAGTATGAACTTCAAGGATAATTCTGAGGAACCTTCCAAGCAGCAAAAGAAGATGGATGATGTAATAAATCATGATGAAGATTTACCTTTCAAGTAATGATAAATACACTTTACAGCCAAAAATGAGTAGCACATGGATATTTTGTGATAGCTTGATGTTTATAGGCTATTTAGCGCATGTCCTTTCTCATAGTCTACTACTAGAAGCTACTAAAAAGCTTAATGTGAAAGACAATGTTTGTACGCTCTTTGATTTTTACTTAATGAAGTTGACTAATTGAATGATATAGAAGAATTCTATCTGCAACTGAAAAAGATAGTATGAGTCTTTATTGTAATCTGTATCTCTCGTAACATTGATGTTGTGGAACTGAGAGACAATTATTTGATGCATAGACTAAGTTCATTTCTTCACAAAATGAATGACGTTTGTCCTTTCTTCTCTGATAATGTTCTCTGCTTCTCTCATGCTACAAAATAGAGCAAGGCAAAGGAGATGGTGATGCTAGCTGAGAAGATGAGACTAAAGCTTCTTTCAGGATCAAGTAATCAAACTAGTGGGACAAATGATGATGAGATGGGTACTAAGGAAGAGATGCAAGATTGGCTGTTGAGTGTTGGTATTGTATCTCCTGTTACAAAGGAGTCTGCTGGTGCTTTGTATCATCAACAGCTATCTCGTCAGGTGTGTTATTAATCACTTTCACCTCTTTATTTGTGTCTTGGCCAGTAAGTTATTAGAATTTCATAGATAATTATTTGAGTCAATAATAAGTTTTAGTCATCTTTCAAAGTCTATTTTTTGCGGTGTCATATATAATAAAATGAAAATTGGTCGCAAGCTAATTAGTTGGCCATAAAGAATTTTAGTATTTTTGCTGTTTTAGAGTTATTGAGAAGCTGAGGTTCTATTTGGATGTGTTTTCATTTTATTTTCAACTGTCATTTTCTAAAACGTATGGGAGAATGAGTTTTTTGATTTTTGTGTGAAAATGACGGCATGTTTGGTTGTGTTTCCTAAAATGGTTGGAATTGATGATGTGTGAAATGATTGAGTTAGGTAAAACTAATGATTATATATACAGTATATATAAAATAATATATAATGTTATATTGATTAAATATACTTATAAGTAAAAATGACAAAAATTGACCCGAAAAAAAGTACAAAAAATATTCAAAATGGGTCTTAAAATGTGCACAAGCCTATAAAGGTTAATACTATGTATTTTATTCCACTATGTCACCACAATTGTTGACGAAAAAATGGATTTTTAGAAGGAGATGTGAGAGAAAGAAAAAGGTGAGAATGAATTGGTAAAGTAAAAGATAGTTATTGAAGAATGTGAAAGTGAAAATGAAAATAAGTGTATTTCAGTTAAGAATGGTATAAACTGTGTATTTTCATTTTCAAATGAGAATGGGAATGAAAATGAAAATGAAAATGAAAATTTGGATTTGAAAACACGAACAAACACAACCTGAAAGTCTTGTCTAACTTTTCCAATATCTATTTCATATAGGAGATCTTTAATTGTTTAACATTTTAGCACAATGTTTTGCAACCTAGATTGTTCGTCATCCGAATACTTAGTCTTTCCCTTGAAATTGTAGTTTCTTATTTCTAATATCTTTAATTTGTCTTCCCACTCAATTAGGGGCACTGGCTCCACATACCAGTTGAAGAGTTCCCGTTACCATTCAAGTTCTCATGCTCAATATTTCTAATAATTTTTTTAAGTGAATTTAACGAAATAGTTATGAAATTTCTCTTAGAATTTTGTTTGAGTATTTCGTATTTTCTCTTGATTTAGCATGGAAAATATGATAATAAATTTCAAATGCATAATGCAAAACTTCAAGCTGATGAATCTCATACAGCATTTTATGCATTAGGTTGATTCATCTCCCAATGCTGGGCATGCTAAACATTGTAGCAAAGTAGTATTGGAGAATAACCGTAATTCCATAACTTCTAGATCCAGATTTAAGCTCATGTATTATTTCATTGGTTGAAGCAATGTCCAAGTGACGATTATAGACCCTGAAATGGAAAGATAATATTTTTACTTTGTTTTAATTTTACACTGATGATCTCTCCCTCCCTGCTTCTTTCTCTATGTTCTTGTCATCTGTTGTGGGTTTCTTCCTGATGTTACATGCACTACAGGGTCAACTGAAATTATTAGATGACATATTTTTCTCTTGTTTCGCCACATGCAAAGACCTGATCAAATTTATCGAAGTTCAATTTTCATCATTAGCCTGACTGCTTTTCCCTTGTGCATGGTTTAATCTCTATCAGTCTAGGCAATCGGTAGAAGGAAAAATATGATGGAAAGAGTGTCTTCGTCTTATTTTTTTGTGCACTGTGAAATAATAATGCTCAGGCTGTCACGTGTTCCATGCAACTCTTAGACCCTTTTCCTTGATGTAGCTACTGGTAACTAAGGATCTATTGGTTGTTAGTTGGCAGATTTTGTCAAGATACCATTAGAGAGAGCTGGAGGAATGATTAATATGATTGATATTTATTGCCTTTTCAATCGAGCTCGTGGCACAGGTTTGTTTCTGAGTTTATCTTTCTTTTTCATTGACTGTTTGTATTCTTTTTCTTAGAAGCTTATGATTATTGCCTTCTTTTATTGATTACATAATGGCACTGCATTTTTTCCAGAATTGATCTCGCCGGATGATTTACTGCAAGCATGTTCGCTCTGGGAAAAGTTTGATGTGTATGTACCTTTTGGTATTAAACTTATACTTATACTTCTGCTTCTGTTATTGTGAAGAGAAACTTGAGATATGTGTTTTAGACATCTGATGCTTTGACCCTCTTGCAATCAATCATGTGTCTGGTAACTGATAGTTCTAGTGTTTCTTGTATTCCAACAGCTCAGTTATGCTTAGGAAATTTGATAGTGGTGTCATGGTGATCCAGAGTAAAACACACAGTGATGATGAGGTGATTCCTATTTCATATGATTATTTCCTTTTATCATCTCCTTTTGACAGTTTCTGAATACTTCATTCCTCCATTATGTCAATTTTTTTTATTTTATCCAACGTGCTGGTTTGGTGTCTAAGGAGACAGAGAGCTAAGATTAAGAAGTTAGCTGAGAGGACAGGGAAGTAGTTAAATAATGAATGTGTCGCATTACTTGGAAATCAATGAAGATATTTTGACAACCATTTCTCGGGGGAAAAAAATCATCTATCTTACATTCTGTGTGGTCCAAATAAGATCTGCTTAATTACAGAGCTTAGTTATCTTAAGCTGCTGGTTCAATATACCCACTTTAAAGCTGATGAGTGATAAATTCGAAAAACAATTCCAATAACAAGAACAATGTATTCTTGCCCAATTCCAATTCCAATCCAATGATCGAACGTGACGGGATAAAACATTATGAAAAATCTAGAAGAGTAGTTATACTTAACAAGACTCCAATACTAGAAGGAAACTATTAATAAAGGAAATAATTAAACAACTCAATTAATAACATGCATAATGAAATAACTAATCGCTGGTGCCAGCCCTCTTGCGTTGCACGTACGCCCTTAAGGGTTGCCTCGTCGGATCACCAATCAATGGTTCGATAGTCTCGCCCGTCTTGACTCGCTCCTTATCAATTTCCTCCTCCTCAAAATTCGCCTTGTCCTCAAGGCGAAAAGCTGGAAACCGTGCCTTTAGTTCTTCGACTGGTACCCAAGATGCCTCTTCACGCGGCTTACCCTTCCATGCCACCAATACTTCACGAACAACGGTGTCTCTTTCTCGATGTACGCGAAGCTGGAGCACCTCATCGGGGTCAAAAATGCCGGAGTCAGTCACCTCCAATGTGGGAGGTAATTCGGTTTTTACTTCGTGATTTCCCACCATTTTCTTAAGTTGCGAAACATGGGAGACTGGGTGAATACGACTAGTAGCCGGTAAACGAAGCTCGAAAGCAATCGGTCCCAATCTCCTGGCAATCTCATAAGGCCCGTAGAACTTAGCCGATAGCTTAGAGTATCCCCGCAATGCCATAGAAGCCTAACTTTTAATAAAACCCTCTCTCCAACTTGAAATTCCACCTCCCGCCGATGTTTATTGGCATATTTCACCATTTATTCTTGAGCCCTCTCCAAATTGAACCTCAATTGCCTCAATATCTTGTCCCGACTGCCCAAAGTCTCAGCCACTGCCGCGACTCTACATGATCCCGGGAAATAATGCTGTACAGTCGGTGGTGGCCGCCCATAAACCACCTCGAAAGGTGTTGTCTTTGCTGCCGTTTGGAACGATATGTTGTACCAGAATTCAGCCCACGGTAGCTAACCGACCCACTTACGAGGTTGTGAGGAAGTAAGTTCGATTCATTACCTCTGTCTGGCTATCTGTCTTTGGATGATAAGCAGTACTAAACAGCAGCTTCGTTCCTTGCAAACGAAAAATCTCCTGGCAAAAAGAACTCATGAACAAGGGATCTCGATCACACACAATTGACCTCGACACCCCATGTAAATGGACCACTTCTTTGGTGAAAATCTCGGCCACGCCCTTCGCCGAAACTGGGGCTCGCAATGCAACAAAATGGCCATATTTTGATAGTCGATCCACCACAACCAAAATACTCGAATAGCCCAATGATTTGGGCAGCCCCGTAATGAAATCCATCGACAAATCCTCCCAAACCATCTCCGCAATCGACAAGGGTTGCAATAGGCTAGCCGGCGATTGTGCCTCATACTTAGCTTTTTGACAAGTCAAGCAACTAGCCACATAGTCCCTGACTCGACGAAACATACCCTTCCAGTATACACTTGATGTCTAATGTCGATAGGTACACAAAACTCCCGCATGACCGCCCCCCGGTGTATCGTGAAATTCATGAAGCAACCGCGGTATCCACTCAGAGTCACTCGGAAACACTAGCCGGCCCTTGTGGAATAATCGCCCTCCCACCAACGTATATCCCGGATGACTAGCTGCGTTCTTGTGCAATTCCGAAATCACCTCCCGAATACTCGCGTCCCGCTGTTGCTCATCAAGAACATTGGTCGATGATGTCCAAACCGGCCCACTAACAACCGCACATTTCGCCTCGAGCCCCCTCCCCCGATAAAGAGTCCGCCGCTAAATTAAATTTGCCTGTTTTGTACAAAATCTCAAAGTTGTACCCCAGTAACTTTGCGACCTAGTTCTGTTGCGAGGGTGTGACAGTTTTCTGATTGAGTAAATACTTCAAACTATGATGGTTAGTTTTAACCACAAATCTTCGACCCATTAAATACGAACACCAATGTTGGACCGCTAATACCAAACCAATTAGCTCCATCTCATATGCCGACTTTACCAACGAGTTCTCGACTAAAGCCTTGATAAAAT
The DNA here is from genome assembly GCA_019426215.1 of Buddleja alternifolia. Lineage (NCBI taxonomy): Eukaryota > Viridiplantae > Streptophyta > Magnoliopsida > Lamiales > Scrophulariaceae > Buddleja > Buddleja alternifolia. The sequence goes on along the minus strand of CM033408.1, from coordinate 16,037,750 downwards.
AAGCTAACGGTTTATCCTCTTGCATCAAGACCGCACCCACTCCAGTACTCGATGCATCACACTCAATAGTAAATTGTTTGGAAAAATCCGGCAATCCGAGCACTGGAGCCGAAGCAAAAGCAGCCTTCAGTGCTCGAAACGATGCCTCGGCCACGGCTGTCCTCTTGCATTTCGGTGAGGCCTCCTTCTTTGGCAATTGGGTAAGTGGCCGTGCCATAAGCCCATACTCCCGAACAAACCTCCGATAATAACCCGTCAAACCCAGAAATCCGCGAACCTCTTTAACGGACCGTGGAACGGGCCATTCTACCACTGCCGCGACCTTCGCGGGGTCTACAGCCACCCCCGCCCCTGAAATAATGTCCCAAATACTCAACTTGAGTACAACCAAAAGCACACTTTTTTTGATTTGCTACCACTTTGTGGGCTCGAAGTAAAATTAACACTTGGGAAAGATATTCGCAATGATTCGCAAAAGAACGATTGTAAATTAAAATGTCATCGAAAAAAACTAAAATGAACTTACGTAACAAAGGCCGAAAGAGATCGTTCATAGTGTACTGGAAGGTAGCCGGGGCGTTGGACAGGCCAAACGGCATCACAAGAAACTCGTAATACCCGCTGTGTGTTTGAAACGCGGTCTTCTGCACATCTCCGAGGCTCACACGAATTTTATGGTAACCCGAGCGTAAGTCAATTTTTGAAAATACCGTTGCCCCCGCTAATTCGTCTAACATCTCTTGTATCACCGGAATAGGGTACTTGTCGGGCACGGTAACCTTGTTGAGCTCACGATAGTTGACACAAAACCTCCAACTCCCATCTTTCTCTCTCACGAAAAGCACCGGACTAGAGAACTAGTTGGAACTCGGTCGAATTATCCCTGCCGTGAGTATGTCGGACACTAACCTCTCAATTTCGTCTTTTTGCAAATGTCTGAAGCGATATGGCCTAACAGAGACCAGACCTGCCCCCTGCACTAACTCGATTATGTGATCCGTGGGTCGGTGAGGGGGTAACCATTTCGAATCGCTGAACACTCCCTCAAATTCGTCGAGTACCCGCGCCACGGCTGCCTCATCTTTAGTGGAAGTGACGGAACCGACCCAATAGCAGCTCGGCTCGACCAAAACAACACTAAGCGCAACCTCCTCCATGTGCCATAACACCTTCAAGGAAACCTCGGATCGACAAGAAGACCTGTCACCCAACAATCGGATTGTTTTCCCTTCTTTCGTGAAACTCATATACATTCGCTCCAATTTACTTGCCATTTTGCCCAACGTAGCTAGCCACACGATCCCCAATATCATATCAACTTCCCTTGGGGGAAATACGTAGCAGTCGGTTTCGATGTCGACCGAGTCAAGAGTGATCGGAAGCCCGCGACAAAGCCCCGTTGATTCTGTCCGCCTGCCATCCCCCAACTTAACTCTAAACCGACTCATGTGATACACTTCCAATGCCAATTGTGAGACGAGCGAGTGGGAGATGAAGTTATGACTTGCCCCACTATCAACCAAAATAGTCACCTCCCGTCCGCCCACTATCCCTTGCAGCCGTAATGTCATGGGCCAGAAATCCCTATGGCCGAACACATAGATAAGGTCACCTCATCGCCTGATTCTTTTTCAATGCACTCCACCTGTTCCGTGACCACATCAGATAGTTGAATCTCCTCCAGCTCCAAGACCGGGGCCTAGTCATCACCCACTAATAACACATTTAAAGATTTCATCGGGCAATTATGTTACGTTGGATAATAGGGTTGTTCACAACAGAAACATAACCCCCGACGACGCAATTCCTCTCGTTTAGAGTCACTCAACCTAACAAACTGGGCCCGTACAATTGTCGTGGCTGGACCACCCGTACGGCCTGGTGGGGTCATCCGCGCTCCTTCGGGTTGGGGTGGTGCCGAAAGGGCTAGTCGTGGCGGGCCTGTTGGTGCTCACGGAACCCCCGACGGCCCCGCGGATGGCGACGGCGATCGCCCAGGTTCGCTGCCCCGTTGTTGAAACTGTAGCACTACTTCCACATTACCAGAGATCTTCATCGCGGCATCCAAATCTCCCGGGTCCAGCATACGAACTTGCACCCGAATATCCTTACCCATGCATAAACAACCCCAAAAGAGTCACATCTGTCAGAGCGGGCAACTGATTCGCCAATTGAGTAAACGAATTGATATACTTTTCCACAGTCTCAGTTTGTCGAGGCGACGCTAATCGTTCATATGCGTTGCTGTCACTCCGGTCATCAAAACGAGCAATTAATGCATGTGTAAATTCCACCCACGTAAATTGTGGTCGTTCACGTTTAAACCAACGAAACCAATTCAAAGGCAATCCCTCCAGCGCCATCATAGATAGTGATTATTTTCTGTTCATCGGGGGTCGGGTAAAGGTCAAAGTGCTGATCGACCCGGGCTAACCACCCCAGTGGGTCGGTGCCATCGAAACTCGGTAGCGTCAGACCCAAGTGTACCATCTCCACGTTGGCGCGCAGCGATTGCGGGTTCAACGTCGGTGCGTCCGCGGTGGGTGACGCGCGGCCCCCTGACTGGGACACCGCCTGTGCAACGCGGTGCTCCCACATCTCCTTCATGAACTCCTCCATCTACAACTTCAATTGGTGAACATCCTCGGATATTACTCTGACGTTCTCCTCCAGTTGGCTGACCCGGTGCTCGCTGCTACTACCGGCCCGTGTATCAACCATGGTTTCCGTCAGGGTGGATGATCCGGCAGGTCGGACCAAATTGATGAGTGATGAATTCGAAAAACAATTCCAATTACAAGAACAATGTATTCTTGGCCAATTCAAATTCCAATCCAATGATCAAATGTGATAAAACATTATGAAAACCCTAGAAGAGTATTTATACTTAACAAGACTCTAATACTAAAAGGAAACTATTAATAAAGGAAATAATTAAACAATTCAATTAATAACATGACTAACGAAATAACTAATCGCTGGTGCCACCCCTCTTGCGTCGCACGTACACCCTCAAGGGTTGCCTCGTCGGATCACCCGTCAGTGGCTCGATAGTCTCGCCCGTCTCGACTCGCTCCATATCAAAAGCTTGAAGATGTTCACATTTCTTGTCCCAAGACTGCTCCTATTCGGATTGCAAGGGTATTAAAAGGTTTGATTTGACGTCCTCATGCATTATTGTTTGCTTAAAGGAAATTTTTGGCTTGGGATCTTAGTTCTCCTGTCAATGTTAAGCTACCTTAAGCACATGGATTAAGTCACATAAGGCAGATGCAAGGTCGAAATGGAAATGCAAGTGCGATAAAATGGAATTTTCGGAGATGGGAGAGCATCGTAGAGCATCTATAAAACTATTTATATTTTATAAATATATATACATGTATACATATAATCCATTTTAAAAGCAATGGCCCATGTGTTAAAAATATGGCACATAGGCTCAAGCCTTATTTTTTTTGCAGTTTTCGCAGAAAATGAAACGAAGAGAAACAAAATGAGAAATGAATAAATATCGATTAAAGCCCCAAGAACCAAAGAGGGGTAACACTTCCACACTTCCAGTCACCAACTTACAAGCAACCCTGTGACCACTCTCAGCATTGTTACTAGAAATGAAACCATAAATCTTTCCAGTTCTTCTCTTGTTTCCATCACCATTCCCCAATCCATCTTCACCAGCCTCTCAAGATCCTACTTCTCTGTACCATATCTTCTTACTTTCATCATGACTGTCACCCGCCACCTCAAATTTATTGCTATTTTCGGCAGACAAACTAAAGTTCTTTGGAGCAAGAAAATTAAGTGATTTAGGTACTTAGGGCCAAAGTACTGACATGAACAGGTTAATGCCTAACTCAAACCTAGAATAAGCATTTCTTTCACATAATGTGACGACGTAAAACATGTATCACAATATTACTTATTGTTAAGGTACTAAAAACACTTTATTCTGGAGGAAATTCCTATATGTTCCGAAACTAAAAGAGTACAGACCATTTGAGCATATCCAAAGTAAAATGTGGAAACAGTAAATATGAGTACAAAATTTGCTATAACCAACAAATACATGACGATAGTATATAGCAGTGTTAGGAACGGACAGAAGACTGTTTCTACTTGCTTTCATGTTCAAATAGTGATTTTCTTTCACTTATTTAATTGAAGTGGTTTAGCATGAGTACCTTAGTTTACTTGTTCTTATCAGTAAACTGTCTCCGGCAGAAATGTAAACAGTAAGGTGCTTGTTTCCAATCGTCATTGTTATCCTGACCTCATTACTTATTTATTTATTTTGTGAATAGGTATTTGCTAGGATTAGGTCATTGATAATGAAGCCAGATGCCTTACTAAACGGGATAAGTGCTAGTGATGCTGCAATGACTCTGGGTGTTGCTCCAGCTATGGCCAAGGAGTATCTCCTTGCTGCTGAAGGAAAAGGCATGATATTCACTATATCTTCATATGCTGCAATACTACTTCGATGATTTGCTGATAGGTTTCTCTTTCAGGATTGCTTTGCAGAGATGTCAGTCCTGATGGATTTCGCTTTCACATCAATTTGTTTCTAGAACTTAATCCACAAGATATATACCTGTAAGTGTGGTTCTTTATGTCTTCTTGGTTTTCACCATGTTACATTTTAGCTGGTAGTGTTCGTTTCAAATGGTGTATATGTTCTGTGAGTGTAGAGTTCACACGGCGCATATTTGAGTGTGTTTTGTGTATCTCATCTTTTTCCTCTCTCTTAATTTTTTAAATAAAGAGGTATCTTACCTGTACTTACACTTCTTCTGATTGCCTATGTGGGTAACATCCTACAGAGTATATGTGCCTTCTGGAATATTTAGTGTAAAAAATGTCAATGTTAACTGTTTCTTGTGGATAGGACAGCGTCAGAGTTCTGAGCTATATAAATATTTTGTCCACTATGATGGCGATTTAACAATTTGGAGAGGCAAAATTTGGAGTTCCATTTAGTTTACAGATAAGACTCGAGATTGTAGATCAAGGCGGTTTGCCGCCGGGGCTAGCTCAGCTACTCGTCCCATCTCCGCTTGTCGATGTGTTGATGTAAGAGACAAGTAGCTGGGAAATAATACTATTAATTAGTACAGGTAATTTTGGAGATTGTCAAAATATTTGTGGTGAGATGGAAACTCTGAACCTTCTCTGATACCAAAATCATAGGTAACACATACTATGGGGAACTACAGCAAGATAGGATGACACTTTCTATTAGAAGTATAGATAGTGTATGATTGATGTTTGCTCCCTTTGAACACTATCAATGAAACAGCCAAAGATGCATCTAAAGCTAGAGTTAGAGAGAGAAGTAAGTAAATTACTCAAGCCTAAAGCAAGCTAATTGCATCAGCGAACTGTTCTTATATGTCAAACAAGAACATTAGCAGGGTAGAAAAGGCGAAGTTGCATTATGTCAAAGATCATCAATACCAAAAAAATTGGTCTTTGTTGAATTATAGCATATTATATTCTGTTGCAATACCAAAAAATTGGCGATACTATTTCAGGAAGGTTGTTATACCATGCTATCTTAGTGTAGCATACTGTAAGAAGTGGTGTCATCTCACTTGGTGGCTGCATTACGTACGTATCAGATTTGACAATCGGTTGGGGCCTGTTTGGCTGCAGGCTCACTTCATTGCTCCCTCTCCCATTTGATCCCCAGCCTACATCCTTCAAATTTTTTACCATGGTCAATGATACTTTTCTGCAAATAGTTCCTTCTGGCTCTTCTTTAAAACTCCTATTTTGAACTCGTGAAGCTTTTACATTTAATATGAATTAATTATCATGATCTTAAGCATATGTACATGTTTTTGGTGCAGGGTGAAAGATCATAGTAGATATAGCACGTGGATTAGTGCAGTCTCATCCAAGGTAAAACATAGCCTATAGGGCAAAACAGAGAAACTACGGCTCCGTATGGTTGTGTTTTCGAAAATAAATTTTGAGTTTTTTTTGGAGAATGTGTATTATAGAAGTTCATGTGGAAATATTGACTTTTTTGGTTTGTTTGGATATGGTTTTAGGGATTGGTTGGGTGTGATATAAAATTAATTTTTTAGTGAGATTTGATATGGGAAATGATTGAGTTAGTTACGAGTATAATGATGATAGTGAAAAAAGATTGGAATAAATTTAATTATAATAATTCAAATGTGTGTAATAATTTAATATGAATTTTTATTATGTAAAGGATGATAATGTAAGAAACAGAATGAGTTGGACGGTGGGGTAATGTATTCATGAAGACAGAGAGTATGAAATGATTGAAAGAATGAAATGATGTTAATTATATAGGAGAATGTGTAGTAGAATTTGAAAATAGGGCATTTTTTGTAGAATTTGGCTTGAATTGTGCATTTTTATTTTTTGGTGATCCAGAAAATGAAAATGCAATCCAAAAAACAGAGCCTACATATAAAAATGCAATAGAACTGCGTGAGCCAGAAGTAGTAGTCTGACAATACCTTGTGTTTACTTACCGTGATTTTCTGTAACGTCTTTCTCAACGAGCTTTATTGCAGGTGAGGTAGTCCTCTGAGCGGGTGGGAAAGCACATCGAGGCCATAATAGAAAGGATCTTATTGAGTTCTGATGGTGGTTGCTTCTTTGTTCAAGATAAAATATTAACTTGAAAGCATAGGACACTTCAAACCGTGGCAGGGATCCAGGGAGGTTTCTTTTCTTTGCCTCTAAGTGGGTCTTGTTCCTGGCCGAGGAAGGAGCAATGTTAAGTGTGCAATGACGAGTATTTTGTCGTAGGATGGGTACTCAGTGCTGCCTCCCCGGCCTCCTAAAAGGGAAAGAATAATGTATGTACACAAATATCTGTATCGCAACTTGTTATTTACCCTGTAAAACATAAAACAAAAGGGAAGGAATAAAGATGTCTGATGCCACAGAAAATGTTTGGATCTCACTTAGATTAGAGGATGCAGAAATATGTTTTTCAGGGTTTCTTTTCTGTGTAAATTCTGAGTTTGCGATGTTTTTCTTAATGATTTTATTGGGGCTTTTCTGTTATTATGTGATATTCAAGTATCAAGTAGATGGGCAAGAATTGCATTTTTGTTCCATAACTTTGCTCAATTTCAATTTTGGTCTCATTTATTGTGGGCTTCTCACAATTTGCCCGGCAATTTTTAAAATGTCTCACATTCAGACATGATTAAAACTTCGGTCCAAATTTTAACAAAAGAAGTCGTGTTGTGCGTGCTTCGTTAATACCAAAATTTAGAGGGAGCAGGAAGGAGTGCTTATGGTTGTTCCTTTTAATATTAAGCGATCACAAGTGTAAAAAGGGTTAAATCAAGACTGGGGGTTTGTTAAGGCTCTTTGTTGAAAAGCGAAAAACTCAGTATAGTGCTTTCAATATTTAATTGGAGCTCAGTCATGTCATTTAGTAAGAGAAAATCAAACCAACAAAAATACATTTTTGGTTTGATAAACCAAATTTAGAAACACTAAACTCCACAATGAAAGAAAAGACCAAACTTCAAATTCCTATTATAAGAACTAGAACAGCAAATTCACATTCCCTTTGTTGAAAACGAACAAAAAAAATATATCCAAAATACTTCACCCTGAAAAACGCCAAAATCCTACATGCCTATTCCCAAAATTAACAAAAAGAAGTCTTGGTTTTTGTAAAAAAATTTCCGATAATTAATAGACTAGTAAAATGCACGTGCGTTGCGCGTGGTTTACTATGTTTATCTTGATTTTAGTTTTAAATTTTGCATAATATAGTAATAGATTATAAGCATATATAAATAAACGAACCCAATAGTAATAAGAGAAAAAAATTTAATTTATAAATATTAATATATTAATAAAATATTTAACTTGATAGTAATCTCCAACCAAGCATAATACTAAAATGCGCATTATTCTAATCTATATTGTAATTTAACCTGATCAATTGATAATATATAATTTAGTTTATTCAATAATATAGATATTTAGCTTTTATTTTCTGTTTGTACGTATTATTAAACAATAAAGGACATTTAAAAAGACAATAATTTGCATATCAACACAAATCAAACATAACATTGAAAAAAGATTAGAATATGTTTCATATCTAATATTTATTAGAAAATTGTGTAATTCAATGAAAATTGCTTATACCTAATTTATTTTGCACAATAATATTTCACTTGAGTTGGTAACTCCATTATCTATTACTATATGTGATAAAAAAGACTCAAGCGAGGAAAAAAAGAAGTTAAATTTTACCAATTATTTTTTTCTTAATAATTGAAACTATTTGCATTTCAATTTTTAACACATTTTTATGAATTGTCTTCCTTTGTTAATTTTGCAGTTTAAATAATAAATTGTAGTCTCTCTTGTAAGTCTTCATTGTTTTGCTTTCTTAACTTTAATTATAATCTCAAGATTTTTTTTTTTTTTTTTGAAGAATCTCAAGAATTATTTCTTGTAATTACGTTAATATGAGATTACTAATTATCACATATATAATACTAAAAATGAGTTACATTTAACTTTTCCTCTATTATCAAAAAGTTAAAATAAATGATAATATCGGTATCATCTACCATTTAATTTCACTATGTAAACATTTGATAGTTCGTATTCATTCACATGACAAAATAACTGAACATAAACATGTGTTTTGAGTTGTCAACAGCCTAAAAATTTGCAGGGAAGGCATTTTATGAAGTTCAATTTTGCTATTATTAACTGATTATTTTCGTCATTTGGAGCTCGATTAAGATTTTAGTATTCACAATATATCTAAGTCAAAAGGAACATAGAGAAAATCGGGTAATTTGATGCTACCCCTGAGGATAGTTCCCTTAGGGGTAGCCCAGCCACTGGCAGGTTGACACATGTTAACCTGCTAGTTTTCATTTTTTTTCTTTTCTTTTGGAAAATCAAAAATTTTCAAATTTTTAATCCAATATTACTTTCAAAATGAAGAAGAAAAAAACTTTGCCAGAGATCGCCACCACCCATCTGCTTCAGCAAAATGCAAAGTCTATTCTTATTTGAAATTGAAAAGTCAATGAACCAAAAATAAAAAAAAATATTTAAAAAAAAAGAATTTTTTTTTCAAAAAAGAATATTCCTCCTTAATAAGAGTAAAGTATCCATAATGGGATAGATCACAAACAATCACGTTTTGTTTTTTCAAATTTGATTTTTCAATTTTTTTTTAATTTATAGAACTCATATAGAATACACATCTAAATTTATGACATACGATATACACTATTTAAAGTCTATTCAAAATTTACGTGGCTCATTAGACAACAAAGAATTATTTATTCTAAGAAAATGTGTGGTGGAATACATAAATTACTTACTACGTGAATTTATACAAATCAATCATTATCACAAAAGTATAAACTAATACCTTATTAAGAAAGTAGATACAAACTTACCTAAGATTATAAAATGAACGTGGTAACTCATTTATTATAATAGTGTATAATTAACAAATGAGCAATTCTTTTTAGAAGGTTGGATTAAATTAATTTCTTAATATAATCAATTAACCTTACTTTTTTGATATCATAATATCATTAGTCAATGAACTAAAAATAATTATAAAAAATGGTAAATGTCACTAATATTCACTAAAGTTTTACATTTGTGTCACTTTGGTCCTTAACGTACCAAATGGTCTGTTACCGTCCCTAAAGTTTAGTTTCTGTTTTACTTTTGTTCTTTTGGCCATTTCCGATGGATTTAAGGAAATATCTGAGGTGCATATGTTATTGTGCTACACCTCAAGTGCCCCTTTTAAGGGTATGTGAGGTGCATATATTATTGTTGTTACACATATGAGGTACATGCTGCCTGATCCATTCAAAATCCATAGAAAAATGGCTAAAAGGACGAAAGTGAAACAAAAACTAAATTTTAGAGAATGTAGTGTAACATTTAGGTACTTTAAGAATGAAAGTGATATAAATGTGAAACTTCATGGACTAATAGTGACATTTACCCTCGAAAAATATATTTTTAAAAGTAATATATACATAATGAGATAGGTCACCAACAATCACATCTTTCTTTCCTCAAATTTATTTTGTCTAATTTTCTTGGTACACTCATGTGTACGCATCGGTATTGGTGATCTGAATGCTTATTTTGCCGTTAGACAATAAGGAATTATTTATTCTCAAAAAATATGTGATGAAATATAGAAATCTACTTACTACTATGTGAACATATACATATATATCAATTTCCACAAAATATAAATAATATCCTATTATAAAATTAGATAAAAATTACTTACGAATGCAATGAACCTATAACTCATTTATTATAGTAGTGTGTACAATGAACAAAAGAATAATATTTTTAAGAGGGTAGATTAAACTAATTGATAATATAATCAATTTATCTACATTACTAACCTTACTTTTCCCTTAGCATTATATTTATAGTCATTGAACTAAAATAAATTATTAGTTTCTAAAAGTAATCTATGCGTAATGGTATATGTCACCAACAATCACATCTTCCTTCTCACAAATTTGATTTTTCATTTTTATAGAATTCACGTGGCATATGCATTGAAATTTATGATAAGTTATGATTTATTTAGAGTCCATTCAAAGACATATTTTGCTGATTTGATAACAAAGAATGATTTATTCTCAAAAAGTATGTGGTGGAATACATAAATTAATTTACTACTATGTGAACTTTATATATATCATCATTTAAAAAAAATCCGATTAAAAGAAATAGATACAAAATTACCTACAAGTTTACAATGAACATAATAACTAATTTATGATAGTAGTGTGTGCAATTAACAAAGGAATAATTCTTAGGAGGCTAGATTAAATCAATTATACACAGAAAATCCATGAAAATATTCTTCAATCTCAAAAACTCATTCTACAAACTTTTCATTCAAAAAAACCCAAAAATTAAGCATAACAACTTCTTGAACTAAATCACCTTTCAATTCTTAAATAAATAAGTGATTAATTAATTTCTTACGAAATCTCTTTTTAAACTTTTTTAATTTGAATTTAACATCGTCATATCTAAAAACATACTAGTTTAAAATTAAAATTAAAATTATAATTAATTTCAATTATCAATATAAAAGTATTGTATAAATACATTTCTATAAAAAAGTACAATTGATTAACTTTTAAATAAGAAGGTTAAGGACAATTAAGTCCATAAATTTTTGACCCTAAATGTTGGGTTTCTTAAAATGAAAAGTATATGAAATGGGTTTTCTGGATTGAAAAATATTATCATGTATTTTTTTTGGATATTAAAATTTATTTTGAGGAGCTTTTAGTAATTCTCCCAATTAATTATTTACAACTATTTTATTATCATAATTAACCACTGTTTCTTTTCTAGCATAATATATTCATACAGGGATATAAGTTTAAAAATATACATCATTGCCTACCATTCATACTTTTACAATAGAAATATAGATATAGATTTATCTTACCTTTATTTCCATCCATTTCCCCCCTTAGTCTAAGCCCTTATCTAAGTGTCCTGATGTCTTTAATTTAAACTGCATGTGTGCATGTATCATCTAAACTCATACCTTTTTGAAAATATGCCTAATCCTTATTGACTTTATCTATTATTGTTAATATAGTTCATATATATATATATATATAATTTATTCACATACTATTCAGCGCATCAACAAAGAATATGTACATGAATTGTAGTAAGAAAGCATATAGCGATGAATACCAAGAGTATAAGTGAAAAAGAAGAGAAGAAACCTAATTAATGGTTTTTTTTTTTTTTGCGTATCAGCCTAATGGGTTTTCATCTTTCGTGTTTCATTGTATTCCATTATTTTTAATTTATAGAAAATCACTTGGCAAAGAAAAAAAAAAGAAAAGAGAAACGGAAGAGACAAAGTAACTTTATCAAAGCTAATTAGGACAAAATAGGTTACCATTCTTCCCTTGTTACGCGTTTTTTCTTTGTTTATGTATATTTTTTCAAATTACCAAAAGCAGCTTGATCAAGAGAAAATGCATAGTAGTAGCTACCTTTTGTTTATTCGACTAACAAATATGAAAACAATATGAATCGATAACAGAAAGCTAAAAAAAATAGATTGATCAAGTAATTATAAATTTAGAGCTAATATTGCAGATAGCTAGTGATAGGATAAGAGAAGGGTTACTATTAAGGAAAAACAAAAAGGTGAGAATTATATGAATAACACAAATTTTTCTATATCATAAATTTAATTCTACATAAAATGATTGGAAAATATGTATGTGATCTTGTTGTTTGCAGAAGACATACGTTATAGTAAAAACAGTATGAAAATGAAAAATACTAAACATCAACTAATCTTTTAAGCAAACTGGTTGTTGATGGAAAAAAAAAGAATAAATATATTTAACAATAATCATAGTAGAATATTGTAATAATCATTAAAAATTAGGTTTCTTTATCTATTTCCCCATAGACATTGAGAAGCATAATATGAAGGTCCCTATACGGAACTTGAGATATACTCGTAAATTACATGTGAATCAAAAAGAAGGCTTGATCGAACTATAAAATATAGATTATTGAAACTAAATACCTAACAAAGTCAAATCAAAGTGTAATAATCATTTTATGTCATTTCACTATATATATATATATATCACTATATATATGTGTATATATATATATATATAAGTAGAACTACCCAAATTTCTCGATATGGCATACATAAAGCCTTGATCAAAGCAAAGATGATGTTCAAACGAAAAAGCAAAGACAAATTAAAGCCCGAAAAATGAAAAGCATTAATGAAATAAGCTACATAAATAGAGAAAATAGAGTCAAAAAGTGCAAATTATTACAAAAATAACTTTGAAATGTCACAAAAATAAGAACATGAAAATGATAAAAACCAAATGCACAAATGCTTGAAATTTAAAATAAAAAATCAATAGACCAACCTTGCTTAAGAAATGAACAGCACTGGTGTTACAATAAAATTCTATGACTCTCTCTACTAAAAATTTTTTACTTTTAAAATGAACGAACGGTGATTGAAAACTTAGAAGAGTAAATGGTGCACATTCTTTTCCACATGCATAGTTATAAGAATTCTGGTTTGGTAAAAATTGCAAGGTGTAATCTCACGGGCTAATTTGTAAGGCCTACATGCTTTGAAATTTGAGATTTTAGATATTTACTTACTAACTTATATTTACAAATTATTTTCACAAAAATATAAAGTAATATCTAATTAAAAAAGTAGATCAGTAATAGTGTACAATAATGAACATAGAAACTCATTTATTGTAATAGTGGTACAATGAACAACATTAAGTTTTTTTAGGAGGCTGTATTAAATTAATTATTAATATAATCAATTTATTTACATAATCAACCTTACGTTTTCCCTAGCACAATATTCATATAGGGATATTTTGGTCTTCACAAAAAAGTTAAAAAATGTAAATCATTCCTTAACATGTATACTTTTATAGTAGTTATTGATTAATTATAAAACTGAGCAAAAGAGGTACAAGTTTTATGGGATGGCCATCCCTCATTACATAATAACTCATCCGGAAGGCATCTTAAATACATGGGTTCTGATGAGTATAAATATTCATTATTATACTCTTTCCCGGTCAACCGTCAACAATTATAGCTGGTTATTATTTTATGGTTTTATGATAAATATCTAGTGAAACCCACCATGGGTCGGGTTACGACTCGACCCTGATTACCGACCCGACGATCCATATGCCATTGATCCAATAGTTATTTAGCATATGTTCAGGCCCAAATGGCCCCAATTGTCATGTCATGAATAGTGACTATCGCATCCCTTATAAATACCCACTCCTATCCATTTATGGAGGGAGACCAACAATAAATTCTCTCTAAGCACACTATAAATTTACTTTGTTTATTGTTTTTATCGTCATATATACTTGGTATTTTGCCCCGTACAATACGAAGCAACCACGTATATTATAAGCTATAAATTTGAACTATGTCTAGACTTGTTCCTATTCGAGTAGGTATGTAGCCAGCTTGATTTCATCAAGTCCAGTCTTAATCAGGTTTTATAGTTGTCCGGGTTCGACCTTATCGGGTCGTAGGATTTGGTTCATATCACTATTACAGAAAAGGCCTATTACAGCAACTTTTTTGGACCTATTACAATAGTTTTAACCGTTGTAATAGGCAACGCTGTAATATGGCTTAGGCCTATTATAGCGGTTTTTAACCGCTGTAATAGGGTTTTTTTTAATTAAATTTTCGAACCCTATTACAGCGGTTCTAGCCTGAATTGCTGTAATAGGATTTTTTTTTAATTAAATTTTTGAACCCTATTATAGCGGTTCAGGCTAGAACCGCTATAATAGGGTACCTGGTTTTTTTTAATTATTTAATTTTTGAACCCTATTATAAAGGTTCAGACTAGAACCGCTGTAATAGGGTTTCGTTTTTTTTCCCTTCAATTGTGCACCCTATTACAGTAATATTCAATAAACCAACACAACAAACCAGCTGCACAGTAAAACATAAACAACAAAAACCCCAAACTTCAATATTACCAATTCTTTCCTCCAACAACAAAATTTTATAATTTTTAACAAATAATCACGTGTTAATTTACAATCAGCTAATTAAATTACTCACAATTTAAATACAATAAATCAAATCACAATTTACAACAAGTCACAATGTACAAAAAATACATTACCTAATTTCTAAAGAGCTTCTACAAAAATGAATTGTGCCACTTCGCAACGTACTTCATCAATTTGCTCTTGAGTATAGAAGGATTGAGAATCATGAAAGTATTGCAAGATATATATAGAGAGATTGCAAACCCAAATGACGTTTCAATTACTAACCAAAGGTTTAATAACTTCAAAAGGGATAGAAATTAAGTATATATTAGGATTATGCATACCGCTGTTGGGATTATAGATTATCCGTGGCTAATAACCTCCTTCATGAATCTCATAACGAAGTAGCCACAATCCACCTCGTTTGTCTGCCGGGGGCACTACAAAAGTAATCAAAGTTGTATTAGAACACTAACTTCTATATGAATATATAATCTCTTGAAACTAGAAAACGCTAACCTTTATTTTAATCCATTAACGAGCCTTGTTTTTGGATTTCTTGGAATGGTTGTTGCGATTTGCACGAAATACGTGCACAACCCTATGAAAAAAATACAAAAAATAAGGAAATATGTCAAAAAACAAGCAATTATGTGAAATAAGGAAGATATATACACTTTAAAAAAATATTAAATATAATGGATACATTGATTGAATGAAAAACTTACTGATTAATTTTTTGTTTCATGTCATCTCGGTAATCCGGACCAAGCAAAGAATCTAGAAAGTAAATGACCTCTTTAAATGGATCAATCACAAGCAACAACCAATGTCTCCTAAAAAGCATTCAAAAGATAAGTTAAAAATTTGTTTTGCGTAACTAGTTTTATAAATTAAAGTTGAGTCTTTAGTAGCTCACCCAGTGTTATAAGGTGCAAGAAATAACTTATTCATTTGTGCACTCTGCATCATAGCATGTGCTATGTACTGCACTTGTTCACTATGCGTGCCTGTTCCCGCAGATATGGAATGTGGGCTAAGGAACCCAAAAAGAACTTCTTTCCCTTCGGGGACCACGTACTTAACCCACAAATACCTAAATTGAGCATAAAAAATAAATTTTGAGTAACGAAAATAATCATAGTTCAAATGCAATAAAATAATTAAAAAACTTACTTTATGTACACTGAAATAAGAGAGGCTCCTATCTCTTCTTGACTCAGAACGTGACAGATCTCCTCTTTCCCAATATACTCTGGGAATGCAACATTCATAATTCTTTTTTCGATGTCTATAGTGACCTGATCAGCAATAGACATCTTCTTCATGTACTTCCCAATATATAAAAGCTCATTAGGGAGTCCAGCTAGTTCAAGGTCTGCACATCTGTCACCTTCACGTGTAGGCTTGGCCACAGGAGGTTTTGGTTTGAGAGCTGAGTGCTTCGACGTCTCTGATTTCTAGTTTCCAGATGATTTGGATGGTCCAAGAGACTATTTAAACAAAGAAAATAAAACGTGAATGTTACACACCAAAATATATTTAGTAACTTTAAACAATTGTTATAATTTATTAATGACTAGCTATTAATTACATACCGGTGCATCAGTGACAATGACAAAACTCCCTGGCTAAGCAACAAAGGTACCCAAAGCATTAGAAATGGTGAGCACTTCATCATTGAGAGGGACGGGTAGGGGTGTATATGCCTCAACTGCAGTGTCAACGCGCACTTTCACAAGGTTGGTGGCTAATGGACGGTTGTGAAGTATTCTATCATTCACTCGATAGTACATCTGTTCTTTAGCCACCACACGATATGATGGTGATGAAAGTGCTAATTGACATGACGCGATAAGCTACATATATATATATATATATATATATATATATACACACACACACACAACATTATATTAAAAAGTTTTTGTGTGTTTTACAGAAATAGAGAGTTGAAAGTTACATGATCAATAAACAAGTTCAAATCATTACCTCATGAAGCATTTTAACTGGTTTTGGGCAGCTATCTTTCAAAGAAACCACGTCATCGTCATGTGGCTGACGCGATTTAGACGCTTCCATATCATCAATCCGGCGTTGCATGGCAAACATTAATTTGGAGAGGCTCTTCACCATGTTTCTCAAGCTTTTCACCTCCATATCTTTCGAAGGCTTTGGATCCGTAAAGTACTCTCTTTATGAGACCCCAAAGCCAACACCCCTAATACGACCCGGATGCTCCTTCTTTTTAAGAGCTTTAGCCAATAGATCATCTCGACTCCTCTTGTTTCCACTATGGCTGGTACTCTCTTGTGAAATACTCTCCTGTAATAATACATTTAAAAAATAAAAAAAATAGTGAACTATGTTTTTCAATAATATTTCAAAACAAACAAACAACACATTATAGAGCTAAAATTGCAAATAACTCACCATTTCATTCACTACTCTTCTAACATTGTCGTTATCAATTTCATTTATTTTATCGAAACGCGCAATTCTCCACACGAGTGCTCGTGTCACCTCTATGCAATCAGACCCCGCATCCCTTCTTCTATTCATCTATATTTTGATTAAAAAATATATATTTATTAACAAGGAATTTTTATTAAAAGAATCGTAGGATTCACTGCTAAATGAACTACGTACCTCAATTTGCTCCACAAGAACATGTCCATGACGTGATCTCCTGTAATGATATTCAGGTTCCTTTGCTCTTTCCTGATTTTTCCTACTTAGTTTTTGTTTATTACATAATCAAATTATTAGTTAAATATAAACGCAATAACCAACAAATGAAACCATAAATTAAAATGACTACCTGAAACTCTTCACTTAGGCGAAGATCTACAAATGTCGTCCAATCGGCTTGAGGTATCTCATATTGTGAGGGTGGGTTGTATTGTAATTAATGTTCCCATCATCATCTTGCACCCACACTCTGCTCAAGTAGCTCCTGAAGTTACGTGCTAGCTTCCCAGTTTCTGCTAGTACGTACTTTTGTCTACTTTCTTCAATATCAAATGCCAACTACAAAAAAAAACAACAAAGTATATATGAAATTATAATTTAGAGAAAATTAAATCAACAAAAAATACATTAACAATTAAAAGTATGATAATATCCAAATTACCTTTGTTTCATCCCAAATGTTTATTTTTGTTGGTGACAGGACTTTTCGCCAATCACTGATGGTCATCGGCACCTTCTGCCGAGCCAAGGCTCCTATATAACCAACAAATGTTGATTTGTTTGGGTCAACTACTTGGCCTCTGTCATTCCAGCTGACAGGTAGCCTTATGCCTTTACTTCTGGCATTAATAACTTTTTTCATAGTCGTGACACCTCTCCGTATCTCCTTTTCATGACGGCTATCTAATCCATATACATCATCATCAGGAAAACTACCAGTAGGATCTGAAGCCATCGACCTACAAAAGCCAAAAAATACAGAAGTTAGATTCATATAAATTTGACAGATTTATTTGGCAATAATAATTTTAAAATAGAAGTAATAAATACAGAAGTTAGATTCATTCCCATTATTTTAGAAAAAATTTGGCAGAGTAACAGCTCAAAAATTTGTACCAAGTTCTCGACTTAATTTCCCCCCAAACTTGCAACCACAACAAACCCAACAACCCCAACAATTGCAAATATTGATCACTAGTTGGATCACATAAATCACATAAAATACAAATAAAGCATCATATTTCCAGCAACTAAGTATAAATATTGATCACCAGTTGGATCACATAAAGCATCATATTTGATCACCGGTTGAATCACATAAATCACATAAAAATACAAATAAAGCATCATATTTCCAGCAACTAAGTATAAATATTGATCACCAGTTGGATCACATAAAACATCATATTTGCAGCAACTATAAATATTGATCACCAGTTAGATCACATAAAGCATCATATTTCCAGCAACTAAGTATAAATATTGATCACCAGTTGGATCACATAAAGCATCATATTTCTAGCAACTACAAATATTGATCACCAGTTGGATCACATAAGTAAAAGTAATTAAAAATACATACGACACTACATGTTTCGAGCAACTAAGTATAAATATTGATCACCAATTGGATCACATAAAACATCATATTTCTAGCAACTAAGCATAAATATTGACCAAAAAATAAGTCTATCACACAATTATGAAATAATTTCAAATACCTTTCATCGTTTTCTTTTTGTCGTTGGCTTATCAGTCTTTTGCTTCCCATCGGTACGACCATTTTTTTAGTACGCCGACGAACTGATAGATTAATCCATATCCCCTCTTGGTGATCTTGTCGCATATACAATTCATCATCACTTATATCCAAGTCATCGTCACTATCAATTGATTGTGAATCACCTAAGGTAAGATTTTCTCCATCATCTTCACTTTCTTCATAATCATCATTAATACAAGTATTTTTGTTTGCCGATAAAACAATGGACCACCTCTTATCAATAGGATCGGTGACAAAAAACACTTGCTTAGCTTGTGATGCCAAAATGAAAGGTTCATCTTTGTATCCCACCCTTTCAAGGTCTACTCGAGTGAAGCCTATTTCACTATTATCGACACCATTTTTATTGTCAACCCACCTACACCCAAATACAGGCACCCGAAACCAACTATAATCAAGCTCCCATATACGTTCAATCGCCCCATAATATGATAAATCGGCATAGATAGGGTTATTATCTTTTGCACTTGAGATATGCATTGCTTGAGCTACAAGACTCACCCCACTATTCTGCATTATGCTTCGTTCATCTGGGTCTTTTGTATAGAATGTGTGACCATTTATACGATAACCTGAATAACAAAATACTAGTCTGTCCGGACCCATCGACAGCCGTATCAATTTATCTGAAACTGAAAGTGGATTCTCTTTCTGTTTCTCTTCAATATGCTTTTGGAACCAAACGATGAAACTCTTGTTATGCTCTCTTGAAATCCAGCTCTCA
Organism: Buddleja alternifolia; assembly: GCA_019426215.1. Taxonomy (NCBI): domain Eukaryota; kingdom Viridiplantae; phylum Streptophyta; class Magnoliopsida; order Lamiales; family Scrophulariaceae; genus Buddleja; species Buddleja alternifolia. The sequence goes on along the minus strand of CM033408.1, from coordinate 16,018,165 downwards.
TTTTTAATTGGATTGAATATCCTAAGTTGGTTCTTATGCTCTTCAACATATGGGTCAACCTCATCAGTGTTGTGGAGCACATATAGATGTGCTTGCTCCCTTTGTGTAATAGGAACACTAACTAATTGCTTTCCAATTACGCTTTTTTCTTCTATTCTCCCTCCCACAACATGAGACTTTGGAAGCTCTGCTACATTAGAATCTGCCAGATACTCTGTGCAAAATGTAATAGCTTCATCAACTATGCACCGTTCAACAAGACAACCTTCCGGTCGACTACGATTTTTCACGTAACCTTTCAACACCTTCATATAACGCTCAGCCGGATACATAGATCTCATAAAAGTCGGTCCACATAGTTGTCTCTCTGTAACCAAGTGAATAGGTAGGTGAGTCATTATATCAAAAAAAGCAGGTGGAAAATACATCTCAAGCTCACACAAAGTGATGACAATTTGTTTCTGAAGTGCCGAAAATTGTTCAGGATCAAACACCTTGCTCCACATTGCTTTGAAGAAGAAACACAATCTAGTTATCGTGTCTCTCACCTTTTTTGGCAAAATGGCCCGTGTAGAAATTGGTAGCAAATGATCCATGATTACATGACAATCGTGAGTCTTCATGTGCTTTAGCTTCAAGTCCTTCATTGATACAAGACTGCTAATATTTGAAGAATACCCTTCTAGAATTTTCACTCCATTAAGAAACTCACATAATGCAATTTTTCTTTCCTGGATAGAGTGTGAGCTGCTGGAGGCAAATAAGTACGTTTTCCCTTATTTGTTGGTGCCGATTTACCTCTTATATTCATTTCCACCAAGTCTAACCGTGCCTTTATATCGTCTTTCGTCCTTTCGGGCACATTTAGAAGTGTACTAATGACATTATCAAATATATTTTTCTCAATATGCATAATATCAAGAAAATGTCTAACATGTAAGGATGTCTAATACAGCAACTCAAAGAAAATAGACTTTTTTTTCCAACCAGTTTTTGCAAGGGCACTTGCAAAAGTCTTTCCAAATTTGATATCCAAGTCTTTTACATTCTCAAACACGTCTTCACCAGTCAAGCACTTAGGAGCTCGACCTTCTTCTATATTCCCATTGAAAGCTTTCTTCCACCGACAATATCGATGGTTCTGATTTAGCCATCTCCGAAGCCCTTGGAATGCATATTTCTGAGAGTGTGTCAATCGATATTGATCTGTACTCCTGACACATATGGGGCATCCACATTGGCCATGTACACCATATCCCTCGAGTGCTCTTGCCGAAAAATTATTGATTGTTCCAAAGAACATGACTTTGAGATTGAAATTTTCTTCTCTGAACCAGTCATATACTTGAATGCCGGTCTCCCACAACACCTTCAAATCCTCAATTAAAGGAGCCAATTAGACATTTATATCATTTCCAGGTTGTTTTGGACCAGAAATGAGTATAGGCATCATTATATGCTCTCGCTTTATGCATCACGATGGGGGAAGGTTGTAGATTATCAAAATCACCGGCCATGTACTATGTGAGCTACTTTGCTAGCCACGAGGGTTCATGCCATCTGTAGCCAATACAAGGCGCATGTTTCTTGATTCTTCACCAAATTCAGGGAAATCATCATCAATATTTTTCCATTGAGGAGAATCTGAGGGGTGTCGAATCTTGTCATCTTCAATCCTTTCTTCAAGCCTTCTATCAGCATGCCATATCAAGTCTTTGGCTAACTCTTTACTACTTTACATGCGCTTAAATCGTGGTATTATAGGCAAATACCACATTGTTTTGACAGGAGTAGATCCATTCTTCTCGTACCGTGAGGCGCCACATTTCGGACAGGCCTTCAATGATGCATAGTCAGTTCTAAACAATATGCAATCATTGAGACAGGTATGTATCCTCTCATATCCCATGCCAATTAAGGTTGACATCCGTTTAGCCTCATAAGTATGATTAGGTAACACATTATCCTCGGGTATCATGCTTTTTAATAGACCAAGTAAGTCTTTGAAACTCTTATCAGTCCACCCATTGTTGGCTTTTAACTTGTGTAGGTTTAGGTCTGCTTTCAATCTTGTGAATTTACTACCACTATATCGGTGTCTTTGAATCACTTGTCAAATTGTCAAACATTTTAGGACAATTTCGCAAATCCTCCTCAATCACATTTGTCATCTCCTCCAAACGATCAGAATCATAATCATTCATGTTGAAGTCCTGTGATGGATATGATATACCACCCAAATCATCTGACGTGACACTGCTTTCACCATGTCTTGTGCAACGTGTGTAGCTTTTATCAATTTTCTTACACACCAAATGATCTTCCAAGTCACGTGGACTAATTCTCTTTCCAAAATAACAACGTAAACACGGGCAAGTGATCCCAGTTCGATCTGGTGCATGCTCAACCGCAAACTTGATGAACTCTTTCAACTCTTTCTTATACTGTTCCGACATATGATCGGCTTAAATCCAACTTCGATCAATCTTGATTCTGAATTAATTAAATTAAATAATTTTAACATCATTTGATAGTTGAATTAATTAAATAATTTTAATTTATTTCCCTATATTCTAGAAAAAATTCGGCAGAGTAACGACGCAAAAATTTCTACCAAGTTCTCGACTTAATCTTCCCTCGGGTGGGTTGCAACCAACAAAATTCGGATCTCACGATCCTCTAAAATCCAATTTCGATATGTCCATCTTGATTCTTAATTAATTAAATTAAATAATTTTAACATCAGTTGAATTGAATTAATTAAATTATTTTCCATTATCCTAGAAAAAATTCGGCAGAGTAACAATGCAAAAATTTCTACCAAGTTCTCGACTTAATCTTCCTCCAAACTTGCAACCAACAAAATTCGTACCTTCCAATCACAACAAACTCAACATTCTAATCTTTCACCCACAACAAACCCAAAATATCGATCTATACGAAAATATTGATCACTAGTTGGATCACATAAAGCATCATATTTCTAGAAACTACAAATATTGATCACCAGTTGGATCACATAAAGCATCATATTTTCAGCAACTACAAATATTGATCACTAGTTGGATCACATAAATCACATAAAGCTACAAATAAAGCATCATATTTCAACAACTAAGTATAAATATTTCCACAAAAATAGGCAAATATCAAGAATTACTTATACCATAAAATTTTTCTCAATTTTATCTAAAAACGTTATCCCACATCCACACAAATACAGACACATAGCACAAACCCGTTACATTTCCAATTTATAGTACAAATCTGAGACACATAGCACAAACTCTATATATGTGTGTGTACGATGTGGCATGACGTGATGCACATATAAGTATATTGATTGGGTGTACGTACGATATACGTATGTATGTATGTGGGATTGTGCTTATTAATGTAAACACATGCATATAAATACGTAATCTATAGTATGTAGACTAATACGTATATAGCATAAAATGTGTAAAAATACGTGACATAAAGTATACATTTATGCTACAATATAATATTATCTTATGTTTACACATTATTAATTAGTATCATGAATTTGATAATAATTAATTAGTTATAATATATATATATATATATATATTTATATATTTATATATATAATTAGTTATAATATATATATATATGTATAAAAACTTACCCCAAATTGTGGTGAAGGCGGCAGCGGCGGTGGGACGGCGGCGGCGGCTATGCTATTTAGAGAGAGAGAGTTATATATATATAGAGAGAGAGAATATATACATATACACATATATATATATAGAGAGAGAGAGAACCGGCGGCGATGTGTGGCGGTGGTGGGTGGTGGTGAGTGGGAGGGAGAGAGAGTAGAGAGAGAAAGAGAGAGAGAGAGAGAGAGGTGGTGGTGGAGGCGGCGGCAGCGGCGCCGAGTGGTGGTGGCAGTGGTAGTGGTGGTGGGGGGGGGGGGGAGTGAGAGAGAGTAGCGAGAGAGAGAGAGAGAGAGAGAGATTGAAAGAGTGTAAAATCTTGTGGGGGAGCCGGCCCTAAGCTTAAAACAAGCTTCCTTTTTTCTTTTTTAATTTTATTTTTGTTTTACAGCGGTTCGGGCGAACTACTGTAATAGGTTGACCTATTACAGCAGCTCAGGGGCTGTTTTTTTTTTTTTTTTTTTTACAGCAGTTCGGTGTGAACTGCTGTAATAGGTCAAAATCGAAATACCCTATTATAGCGGTTTTGGTAAAACCGCTGCAATAGGTGCCTCCGTTCAGCGGTTTTACCAAAACCGCTGTAATAGGTGCACTATAATAGTGTATTTTTGTAGTAGTGTATTAGTCAACGATTATTGAGCTAAATCAGGTTCGGACCAATTTCTACTAAAGTACCATCGACACAATTATGGGCAACCCTATTACTAATACGATTAAAAAATTGAATATTTCAAGCTTGAAAAAGGACTTGTCAATGAGAGTTTTATACCTCCAATTCACCGCCACATTTGCATTTACATTATTATGGACCACTAGAACACAATCACTAACAAAAGGAACCTCACAAATGTTGACTTTATCCATCCAATTGCAACGCTTCTTTAATCGCATTAGTCTCAACATTACATGCATCTGCAACAAATCACATTTTGGTGGCTCCAAAAATAAAGGAATTGTCAACATCTTCAACCACAGGTCCAAAACACATAATGTCATCCTTATACACAACATCCACAAAGACTGTGAGGGATTGATTGACATGAGAAATCCATCTATTGTTGCCCGACGATCTGGTGGGACAACGAAACTTAGACTTTTGAAACCCATCATGACCGCTTGCCTTTGATTCTATCAAATGGACCAACACCTCAATGGAGATTGCCTCCTCCTCGTGCATGATCTTGTTTCGAGAAAACCAGATTTGTTCCATAAGGGCAACCGCAAAGTAAAGAAATCCCAGCCAAGAATCAATAGAGTTGAGAGCATGATTATTTCTATCCAACAAAAACTCAATCCATTTGGTAATCTCCCAATCAGTAAATTTATCAGTACGTAAGGCCCATATCGAACTCCATCATGCACCCCTAGCAAAATGCCAATTATAAAAAATGTGTTTGATTGTTTCCTCTTCCACTTCACAAAGCAAACATGTGAGGTTAAGTTGAGAAAGAATCTTGAAGCCTAGCACTAGTGGGAATAATTCGATCAGATATACGCTAAAAGAAGAATTTAAAACAGTCATGAATCACGGGCTTCCACAGCCTTTTCCAGAATTTAGCATCGCCCTGTCTAGCATCAGTATAACACCGGAATTGATCAGCTCGATAAGCGCTCAAAATGGAGAATTTACTAGATTTGGAAGGAGTCCAAAGGATCCTCCCGGGTTCCAGCGAGCCTGGAATAGATATCTTAAGAATTTTGTTAACAATATCCACGATGCTTTTCCAAATCTTAGACGAGTCCTCGGAGTTTCATTTTGATATAACAAATGCACCCCCTTAAGGTATTTCGATATGAGCAAGGATGTCTAAACTAGATTTGAGTTATCACATAGCTTCCATGCAATCTAGGGAACAAGAACTTTATTCATATCTCGAGTACGGCAAATTCTCAGGTCCCCTAGTTCTTTAGGGGAACAAATATAATACCAGCTCTTAAGGTAAATCTTCCACTGCCCCTCGCTCTCACCCCACCAAAATTTTCTCAAAAGCTTATCAATCTAATCACAAACAGCCTTAGGATGAGATGAAGGTCCATGAAATAGTTGGGGATAGATTAGGCTAAGTTTTTAACAAGTAGGGATGTAAACGAGCCGAGCTCGAGCCGAGCCTGACAAATTTGCCAGGCTCGAGCTCGAGCTCGAGCCTGAGCTCACGAGCTCGAGCTCGTCAAGCCCGGGTTTGAAGGGCTCGAGCTCGAGCTCGTTTGTTAAAAAACGAGCTCGGCTCGAGCTCGCGAGCTCAAGCTTGAATTAGGCTCACGAGCCTGGTAATTATAATATATAATTAATATTTAATATATAAAAATATATATATAAAATTATGAAAAAGTTCGCGAGCCGGGCTCGCGAGTTTTTTGCAGATACATTTAGGCTCGAGCTCGTGAAACTCGAGCTCGAGTAGAGCTCGAGTCGAGCCGGCTCGGCTCAACTTACATCCCTATTAACAAGCACACTCCTACCCATATGTGCAAGGAATTTATATTTCTACCCACTCAGTTTGCGGCCAATCCGATCAATAACTTAGTTTAATCCACCACTTAATTAGCTGGTTTGCCAAAAAGGAGGCCAAGGTGTTTACTTTTCTTATTACATTCCCATAGTCCAAGATCCCTCCAATTTTATGCCTCAAATTACGGTTCACATTCTTACTAAAGTGAGTAATAGAATTCTCTTTGCTTACCATTTAGCATTACTATGATTCATAGGCAGAGATCATTCCTTGATACATTCAATGTTCGCAATATTAGCCTCACTAAAATGATAAGGTCATTCGTGTATATGAGGTGAGAGATGGCTAGACTACTTCGACTAATTTTGATATCGAGAAAGTTTGTGATGTTCCTCCACCCTGAAAACATTCGAGATAAAAGATAAAATAAACAAGGAAAAGGTAAGGTGAAAGAGGATCACCTTACCTATTTCCCCGAGACGATGGGCAAAATAAACAAAACGGTGATCCCTTAACCAAAGTAGAAAAACTAGTCGAGGAAACACACACATTAAAATCCAATTGACAAACTTATGGTCAAAACAAAATTGTTTAAGGATGTCAATTAAGAAAGCCCACTCCACCCGATTATGGGCTTTTGCCATATCAATCTCAATAGCCATAAGCACACCACTACCACTTTCGAATTTATAGTGTGCATAATCTCGTGCTAGACAATGGAATAATCGGTAATGTTTCTTCCCAGGATAAAAGTCAATTGGGTAGGAGAGAGAATTTTATCAAGCAGGGGTTTCATTTTTTGAGCAATAAATTTGGAGATAATTCTATGACATTGCAAAGACTAATGGCACAAAATTGTTGAACCCTATTCGCTTTTTTATTTTTGAAAAAAGATGCTCCGTTTCAAGAAAATGAGTAACTGCTTTGCTGACATCATTTTCAATAATACTCAAATATGTTTTGAAAAATTACGGAAGCATCCCATTAGGACCGGGATTTTTATCAAGCCACATCAAAAAAATCACCTCTTTAATTTCAAGAGGGGAGGGGATGGACAGTAACACTTCATTATCTTCACTGAAAATAAGACAAGGAATAAGGCCAATAAGATTTTTTTTTGGCGGGGGGGGGGGGGGGGGGGGGGGGGTACGAAGGGTAGCAGGATGTGGAAAGTTCTTTAAAATAAGAGTGAAATAGTAACCCCATAACATTCCATGTAGAAGCAAATTGATAATTTGAGTTACCAAGAGAAACAATGGAATTATACTGTCTATGAATGATGGTTGAGAGTTGGAAGAAATGAGTGTTCGTAGCTCTTTCCTCAATCCATCTTTGCTTAGCCCGTTCCTTCCATATCATCTCTTCACTCTTGAGTAGCTCGTTAAGATCCTTAATGAGGCATCTTCCAATCTGCAATTTTGAATGGTACGGTCTTTGGATTTGATGCATTGGATGAGATTTTGAGGAGAGAAATGTTTATTTAGCAATGATCAAATTTGGCACGATTCCACTTATGAAGAGCAAAACGAGTTGATTTGATTTTTCAGTATAAGATGAAGGAAGGGAACCTCTAACATAATTAGACCACGCTTCTGTCATAATGTCTTTACACGAGGTATCTCAAATCCACGTATTTTCAAAACGAAAGGGATGAGGGTCCCACTAAAACACATAAGTCAATGTAAAGAAGAAGTGTGGTATGATTTGAATTGATAAAGGGAAGTGGAAGACAAAAGCATTAGGTAAATGGGAAATCCAATCGTTATTGGCAACACATTGGTCAAGGTGTAATTGGATATTAGCCAAACCATGCCTCTTATTTTCAAGTAAATGAGTGACACTAGAAACCAAGGTCCAGCAGACCATCTTTTTTAAGGATACCTTGAAAACCCTCCAGATGAGGAAGGGACAAAATCATTATCACCTTTTTTCTCTAGTTTAAAATCCCCAATGACCACCCACGAGCTGGAAAGCATATTAGCGATGGCCAACAACAACTCCAAAAATTTTTAATTTGACTGAGTGGGCACAAGGGCCATTAACACAAGTAAGCTGCTAATGGGGAGATTATCAACGTGGAAGATGAGATCATTAATAAGGTGCTTAGAATGGACAGTGACAAGAAGATCGACATGGTTTTTCCATGACAAAAAAAGATCACGAGAAAGACCAACAGGAGTAACAAAGTATTTAGAAGAGAGGTTTAGAGCCAAGAAGATAAGAGAGGGGGGGAAAGAAGAGACATTTTGAGTTCTCGTAAGAAAACAACATCCAATTGAGAATCATGAACAATTGCCCAAATAATTCTCTTTGTCATGGAATGGGCAATCACACGACAATTCCACAATAGATTTTTCATGATGATTACTACATTGACCTCCTGGACATTCAAACATATTTTAGACAAAGTTTGTTTTGGGAACAGTAACTGATTTCTTATCAATACGAATAAACCTATTTTTAAGACCTAGACAATCTTTTCCACTTAGTAAATTTGCGTTCCGTTATCACAATAGTTTTTTCAAAAATAAAGCTTAACTTAAAATGGGATTCACCCAGTTTGATTGTGCATGAAACCAAATGGAGTAAATCATCTGCCAAATCAAGGCCATCAGTGAGGAGAGATGAATGAGAGATTTGCATTGGGAGAATGTTGATGCATAAGGGATTGTATGTGGGTTAAATTAAGAGCAATATTATGGGAGCCAATATGGCCAATACTAGTGTTGAAAATGTCTGATCTTGGTTTTTTATTTGGGTCCACAAAACTTTGGCCCAAGAGAGAATGTTTCAAAGCATGATAAGCAACAAAACAATTTAATATGGGTTTTGAGGGTGATATCTAGATAGGGACAAGGCTATGGAAGTTTTTTGGGCTGGTCAGCGGTGGGCCCAAAGGTTAGGTTACATAAATCTGATTGTTTTGTGTTGGCTCAATTATGGACTTAGACAATTTTTCTAGCAAGGTATTAGACAATGGGAATCAAAAAGCGGACTGGGCTGGGATTTTTTAGTCCACAAAGTTCCAAAAGGTTGGGCTTCAACAACAAGATTTATTTGTGGGCAATGAATACTGGACTTAGGCAATAAGTCTGACCGGAGGCAAACAAAAGTAGACATTGGACCGTTGTTGGAATGAATAAGTTTTGGACTTTGCGGCCTGACACAATTGAAGGAATTAAATGCTTGGATTCATACAATCATGGGTTTCAACAAACAAATCTTTAGCATTGTCTAATTTTTGAAAGCTTATAGTATGGTTAGGAGATCTTTCAGGAAAATGGCTATTGGTGGAGGACGCTTGTCCAAAAGCGGTACGCTAGAATTGCTAAGGGACTGTATCTCTATGCCATTTTCCCTACATGGAGGCACAGGGTAATTCGAACAGATTGTTAAGGTTTGGAACACTTTCAAAAATTAGGTTTGTATCCAAAAAGGATGCCATTAGTTGAGGATTACTAGATTTTCCCAAAAGGACCAGACCAAGGGGCCATACTAAGAACTTTGTTAAAATCAGCTTTATCTTCGAAAACAAAACAACCTTATGGTTGTCCAGGAGGTTGACATTGACTTTCTTTCTTGAATTCCACTTTTGAGGAGTGTGTTTTAAATGCTCCAGCATTATAGACTTTGTCTGAGAACATTTTCCCCCACAAGGACAAAGGCATTAATGGACTCAAAACTCACTTGTAAGGTCATATCCTTTTCACCCACGTTCATGAGATGAATGGACTCTATTAAAGAATTGAACTCTCATGAATCATGGCAAATGAAGGAGTAAATGAACCTACAATGAATACAATAATTGGGAAGGGAAGAACGATGAAAAGAGGGGGAAAAGAAGGAGGATAAGAGAAAGGTTGGGTGGGAGAAAGGATAACACTAAGGAAAGATCAATTATGATTAAGATGAAAGAGAAAAAACACACCCCCATGACATTATTAATATAAAAAAATATTGGATTAAGTAAATAAGAAAGTAATTATAACAAAATTGCGAGGGTAAATTATTCAAGTTAGGTAAGCAAATCAAGTCTGTGTTCAAGAGGAAGCCTTTTCTATCAACTGTTAGAGTGTTGGGGTTGTTACACATGGATATGACTGACTCAAGTGATGAGCATAAGTGGAAAGAGATATTCACTAGTAGTGGTAGAGAAAAAAGACAAGCTTGCAATGAAGGAGGAGACTGGTGACAAACTTATAGTTCTAATTGGCCAGCTTCAAACAATAAAAGATTTTAAAGTTATAAGCAAATAATTTGATTGTGGAATTGAATTTACTAACCATATTATTGAAAGTTTTTGTGCAGGAAATGGGATACTCCCAGAGTGCTCAGCTTCTAGTACTCCTCGACATAATTGAGTTTTCGAGAATTAGAATCTAACCTTGAGTGGGGCGATTCACATTATGTTAGCGAAAAGAAGTTGCTTTAGAGGTATTGCGATGAAGCTGCCAATGTTGCTAGCTATACTCCGAATAGATGCACGTTAATAAGCAACACGAGAAAACTTCATATGAGATATGAAAAAGGCATAAGCCTGATATTTCTCATTTCCATAGTTTCAGTTCTAAATGCTTCATAAATAACAATAATTTTAAAAATTTATAAATGTTTGATCCCAAAAAAGGATAAGAGAGTAGTATTGAGTTCTGCCCAAAATGGGTAAATCTTATGAGTCTTTAAATAAAAGAACTCTTAAAATGATGAGTCCATGCATGTTATGCTTAATTTCGCAAATCTTGAGTAGAGTAAGATAGTTGTTCATAATGCATGAGAGGAGAGACATCAAATAAATGTCAAAGCCGCAAATAATTGAAGATATCAGCTTGATGATGATCCGACCAATTGACGCTGAAGAAACTTATTTGACAAGAAAACTATGCTAATGATATATATGCAAATTATTGTGAAGGAAATGATCAGCATAGAAACTTAGGATTGATGATGTCAAGGATGATAGTATTGAAGCTGACGAAGATTTGGAGTTGAATGATGATCAAGAGGAACCTCATCAGAGTTACTTCAACCCCATGAGAGACCCCATCTAGCACTTCAGAGTGTGGCAAAAGGTATTTTTGCCCTTCAGATGTTGGTAAATCTACTCCTAAAAGATTTTTAATATAAAGTGTTGTGGAGTTGCTAAATGAGTGGTTTGATCTGCACATGTCATAGATGGTGAGAAATTGGACTTGAAAAATCAAGTGTCTATATATCTCCTTGGAAAGACTGACCATTAAATTGTTCACAATTAACATGTAACTCCAGTTATATATTTTCTTGGAGGATAAAATGTGATGACTCTAAGTAAACCTTTTTTTTGGTAATTAACTAAAGTAAACGAGGAATGCAGAAATATTTCTAAAATGTAGAAAATTTGAATTATGTACTGTTAGTAGGTGTGTAATTTGAGCCGAGCCGGCTCGCGAGCCTAACGAGCTGGCTCGACTCGAGCTCGAGCTTCACGAGCTCGAGCCTACTTCCATTTGTTCAAAGCTCGCGAGCTTTTTGATTTTTAATATAGTATATTTTTTATTATTAATTATATTCATAAAAATAATTAAACAATATAAATTAAAAAGTAAAACCTTTGCTTTTCACTTTCAGATTTCCCATTTCACTTTCTTCACAAAGCAGCGTGCCCCAATTTGAATTTTTTTGAACATTAGTCACCAGTTGACCACCGATCCGCCCCAATCCACCCCCTCATCTCGCCGGAAAACTACAACTACCACCATTACCTTATCCTAATCCCAACCCACGCCGCTTCCATAGCCATGGCAGCTTTGATCTGTGAAGCTCACCAGTTGCCAACAGTGAATGCACAATGCACCACCACTTCTTGAAGCTCCATTACGGCCTCCACCAGCGCTTCACCGCCATTCTTCTCGCTGGTGAACCCATTTACCTAATTTATTATTTTGTCCATTTTCCTATTGCAGCCTTTTTCTGTTTTTTGTTCACCAGTTTTCTCTGAATTTTGGGCCCGAGCTAGGTTCGAGCTCAGGCTCGGGCTCGGTTCAAGCGCGCAAGCTCGAGCTTTTTCTACAACCCACGAGCTCGAGCTCTCAAATCACGGCTCGACGAGCTCGAGCTCGAGCTCAATTAGCCATACTCGAGCTCGAGCCTGACAAAATCGCCAGGCTCGACTCGAGCTCAACTCGTTTACACCCCTAACTGTTAGCATATTTATGGGCACACAAGTCTCAATAACTCTTTTTCACAAGAGCGTATTACAATATGCATATTTCACACATATTGCAACAAGTATAAAAATAAATAAAATAATTTAATATATTCGGAAAGGACAATTTGATTTTTTTGTATTTTTATTGGATATAACAAGAGATTATAGAGAAATTAAAAAAAAACTAGAAATGTATTATACTTTTATCATTTCTCTTGTAAAATTTTGTTTGCTTTAGAACTATTTCAATAATCCCTCGAGCAAAATTTCCATTTCTATGGTGAGTGAGCAAACATAGCCAAAGGGTAGAAAAAAATTATAATCGTCAAAAGTTGAAATTAAAACAGAGGAGGGAATAATGGAAGATTTCGAGAAGAAGGTGTCCATCTCGGAACCTGAGAGCAGCAGCGTGGTGGAGATTCAAATCAAAGCAGCGGAAGGGTTGTCAAAAGTTAACAGCGTCTCGAAAGAAGCAATAATACTAGGGTTGCTGCGTAGGTTCCTCACTGTTCAGGAGCGCCGAGCCCTTGCTTATGCTCGCCTCAAAAGGTACTCTCTCTCTCTCTCTCTCTCTCTATATATATATATATATATATGTATGTGTGTGTGTGTGTGTGTGTGTGTGAGGAAGTAGCAGTATACGGTTTCTTTGTATGGAATCTTGATGATCCATTTCATAATACTTAATGTTCATGGACTATAAATATTCAGATGTTTCCAGATTATAAGGTCATCTCAGAATCCTGATTGAACTTTGCTCTAAAACAATGTCTTTGTGCTATGGTGTGATTTGTTTCTTGGGGTTTTACTTTACTCTCTCTCTTTAATTGACCTGAAAGTGGAAGAGTAATATACTGTATGAAGCTATTCTATTACCAAACAAAGGAGATTCTATAATTATTTGTCTACAATGTTCAACGTGACGAACCTACTTTCGTTCCCTACTTTAGTCTGCAGAGTTGTATATATATTATAATTGTCTTCTTGTATATGGCAGGGGATTTGAAGATTATATGGTTTCAGGGGGTGAATTAGCTTACCAGAAGCTTTGCAGTGAGATAACTGTTGAATTTAATGATTGTTCAAAACAGGTCGGTGTCCCATATATTGGACAAATATTGGAATACATATTGGCTGCTATGCTATGCCAATAACAATTTAACTTCAAACAACTGTGAATTAGACAAATGACTTGAGTGGCACACAAGATTTCTTTTCAGTCGTTAGTCCTATTTAAAAAGGTCTTACCTAATTTATGAATGCTACTTCTATTTCATTGTGTAGAATGGAATTGTTTGTAGGTCCTTGAAATGGAATCTCTATTTGTGAGTTCCGATTGTTGCAGAGAGGATCTAGCTGGTTTGCTCAAATCAGTTCAAGCACAAGAAAAGGAGAAGTTGCACATGGTAGGTTTGGCTTTTATTAATTTGTCTTGCCTTCTTGACAATAAATTTGACTGCTTTTTCTTTGGTTTCACTTTATCGAGTTTTCTTATATGGTGTTATGTTCAATGTGGGAGACAACTGTGGTGATTTACGGAATGCTAAGGTCAACTTTCAATCTAAATGTTAACTTAGAAGTTGGAGGTTGTTAATCTATTTCAGTTATGCCAACTTCTTCTTACTGTAACGACTAGCACTGTCATTCTCTTGTGTCGTACGTGCTTGCGATCCATGGTACATTCATCAAGACACTGGCTGTTTTTGGACATAGCAAGACAATTCCTTAATACCTTTTTCATTTCTATAGTATGATACTTGCATTTTGCACCGACACTATATATATATATATATACATTTATATATGAAAGTGTGTTATTTGTATCTTTATTTAAGAAGTACATGTTCACTATGTTTCCTGTTAATATATACAGTTCACAATAAAATTTGTAGCATATTTATCTACTTTTGTATTATTTCTTCCTTTGTCACAAGACTCACAACTGACACAGAAGTGTGAGTATTTACTTTTCAATTCTTTTCATCATTTTCTTTTTGTTGTTCTCCATTCAACAAATTTAATTCCAGTAGGTATGGTTCCTAGGTTCAGTAGAAGAGATACAGTCCTGACTTTTAGCAAGCTGAAGACCTTTTAAGTTTTTTTCACATATGTTTTTATTTTATTTGTGGTGATTAGAGTGCTGAATACTTCCAGCCTTTAGCAAAGTTTTTCCTTCTTATTTCTTTGATAAGTATCAATTTTCTGTTGTAAAGAGGAGTTATAATGTTTTATGATTTGTTGTTTGTCAACATTTATCTTCTAAAATGCATGGGTAAAGTTTATTGATCAGTTTATTCATGTTTGGAAACTCCTATTTACCCCGGATCATGCGCAGCCCAGTGGAAATAGATAATTAAAAATCTGCTCGCATGATCCTAAACAAGGTCAGGCTTGCATGGTCCTGTTGAATTCAACCAAAGAGTGTTTAGGATTTCTTACCAATTGAATTGTTATACAATTCAATACCACAAAGTAATTTTCGATCCTCTCTTCGAATCACCTAAGCGGCTAAGCCCCACCTCTCTCCCTTGGTAATGGGCCAACTTCTTGCCCCAAAAGTGATCTTCTAGATATGTTTGCTCAGTGCTCCAAACAAAGCATTGCACCTCTTGATAACAACACCCTTGATTAACTCCATCTGTGCTAGCTTAGAGTATATATCAAATTTGGCTAGTGGAGAAAGCGGGTTGGAGTAAAACTATTTTGGCTCTAGCTTAGAAGAAAATAAAAGAGGAAGCAAAATTGCCTTGGAACTACACTCCTTTATGCCTCAGTAGCGCCCTACCTCGGCATGCCGCTGTTAGGGATCCCAACCCTAGGAGGCTTCTTCCTTTTCTTGTCTTCTACTCCAAGTCCAAGACTTGTTTATTACTCCTATAATTAAATAAGTAGTCTTTTATATAATTTAATCTACCTAGACTAAATTATAAGACATTAAGTAATTAATTGGGTCCAACCCAATAAATAAACTCCTAAAATTAATTAAACCAATTAATTAATTCTCCGTTTCTCATATGACTAGACAATACCAAATTGTCTTAATTAATTATTATGCCTATTAAATAATTAGGTATTGAATTAATTCACCAAGTATTTATTCAAGACACTGATCGTGATTCGATGCCTACCAATGTAGTGATTATTAGCAAACTATCAAGGCTATTATCTTCTCCTGAGTAGAATCCTCATCATCTTTTCGGTTTGGTCTAGGCCTGGGTACCAATCGAAACTGAAGTTGTGTTGGAACTATAGTAACCTTGTCCAGTAAGCAGGGATCACTAAACCCTGAAACCCTTTTAAAGATACTTCTCCGGTCAAAAGCTTAGTCAATCAAATACGTTACAAAATAGCAAGGAAAAGCAAGGAAATTTTCAGGTATCTTACCTTGAATGCATCGCCTATTGGTATCACCTGTTTCGTCATACAACTAGACTATTCCTAAACTACTCCATGTTATGATTTTCTTAGAATTGTGGAATAGATCAAAGCACAATGGATTGCACATGTTGTAGATGTGACACTTGAGGTTGTTGAAGATCAATCTCACACCTATTCACTAACCAATGTGAAATTCTAACAGGGTTGTTCAATCTCACACCACCCAGTGTGGACCCTTATGCATGTATTGATCCTAATCAATACCCATGGAACTAGGTACTTCCCGATGAGAGTACTACATCAGGCAAACCTTGACGAGATAGTGATATCCCATTTTATCACAGTCTCTATGACTTGGAATTAAGTTATGATCATTACCTTGGAGAATGTTGACCAGTCGCCGCCCTTTGTGCCCGACTGTTCCCTTAGCTATGTTTAATTCAAGGGACTTTATCTAAACTTGAGAATAAAGAAGATAAACACAAATAAATTATTTATGATATATTAAAACAAGACTGTTCATAATGTTTACAAGTTTTGGCAACGCTACTAATTGGTTCGTTGGGCATTTAACACTATCAATTCAGGTGTGCAAAAAGGAGGGAAATCATGTTTTTATGGGTAAATTACACCTGCTACTTTTGAGGTTTGCCCTGATCTGGAAATTAATTTTTCACTCCTGCATTCTTCTTTGCCCGCCTCTAATAAACCTGCAATGGGGGTATTTCTCCGTCTTCCCGATTTCGCTCCACAACAAGGCCCCTTTTATCTTTTAAATTACACGTACCCCCTCCACCTGTGCATCCGACTTGTAATAGCCCCCAATGACATATCAACCCCTGCTGGAATGTTGCCAAAAAAAATTAAAAAAAAAGATTAAAATTGAACAAAAAATAAATGGACAACTTTATCCCTCATTTTCAATCTTTAAAATTAATTTTGGCTATTGATTTCATCATTATCCAAAGGTCAAAACTCTTTATTATTTTACAAAAGGAACTTTGAACAATTGATCTAAAAATCATCCAAGGGTCCAGATTTTCTATATAAGAAAATAAAAAAAATAAAAAATGTTACCCCCCTCCATTGCACCATCGGCTTTGGGGGGGATAGCGTGTGGTGGTGGTTGTTGGGGGGAGAGGGGGGGGGGGAGGTCTGGACGGAGAAGATGAAGTTTTTGGGGTTTTTATTTTCTGAATATTTTTTTAATTTATAAATTTTTTAAATATATAATTTTGGTTTTTTAATTTTTTTAATTTCTTGTTTTTAAATATCTATTGTTTGTTTTGCAAAAGTTATGTAAAATATTACAGTTAGCCCCAAGGATATTTTTGCCTTTCACATATTTGGTGGAAGCACTTGAGCATAAAATAGGAAGTTTCCATGAATTTTAAGGAGTCCTTTGAAAAGACACATGGTATGTATTCCCTTGAAGATGTTGAAGAAAAAACTTTCTATATATTGAAGAACAGGGGGTAGTGATCAGGATAGAAAAGTTCAACATGTGCGTTTTCTGTAATTCAAAAGACTAATAGAATTTAATTAGAGAAAATAGATTTATCAAATGCATGGTCATTTTTCAACTTTTAAGCATTTGTTTAAATTGAAAATTATTTAATTTATTTTCGTATCTTTTTGCCTGGCTTAGATAAGTGAAACATCTTTTTGGTCAATGAACTGCTACAAATATCTAATGCAAATTTGAGATTACTAAAACGCCCTAAATTAAGTTTTATATCCAAAAAACTGATGAAAATACTTTTCAACCCAGAAAGCCCTCTCTACCATTTTTCCATTTGAAAAAGAATTCAAAATTAACTTTTACACTTACACCTTTAAGATTTTATTACTTAAGATTTAGGTACGCTTAGGCTTCCACTAGGGGTCAATGCTTAATGGACTAAAGTAGCCTTATGCACCCAAAGAAAAGGTGTGTATCAAAAACTCAATTAATCAACTCTTAATCTAAGGATTGAATTGTAATCTAGACCAAAAATTGTTAGACTTCATTGGTGTTGGTATGTACTTTTGTGCTTTTCGAATGAAAATTTGGTGGAATGACCTTTTCCAATAAAAGTTTTATTATTGTTTTTTTGAATAGAAAAATTATTGCAAGGGATTTGAGTAATTTGCCCTTAAAAATTCCTTATAAATATTACTTTTTCATCTTTCGGTTTTATTACTTCTCAAAGGTGAACTATGATTGGTGATTATTTAGTAACATATTTCAACCCCAAAATCCAGATCGGTGTCTGATTGAAAGTTGAAGTGATTGCTTAGGTCCACTGTATCTAAAATAGAACAGCCCTCCATCCCTTTCCTTAAATTGATAATAGCAGGGAAGAAAAGGCAAGAGTTTTGAGCATTTTCCTTTCAACTCTAATTTGCGATTAGTTTTAATTGCTGCATGCATTATGAGCCATTTTAAAATCATTATTCTGGTTTTTGAAATCAATCTTATATTGATGTCATTTGAAATCCTTTTCTCCAAAACCATTCCTCAAGTTCAAATCATTTTAATCCAAATGCAACATAGTTGTTGATAACTCAGAGGTTCTTGTTACCTTTCGTTATCAGAATCTTGTCCATAAGTGCTTAGTGATGATTTTGTACTGTAAGATGATTTTGATGTGGTCGTACAGTTGTCTTTAACACTTGGTGCTGAATTTGGTTTCAGACAGCTACAATTCAAGTACTGAAGAAGGCTGGTCGTCCCTCAGAACGTTTGGTAAGCCATGAAAACTGCAGATTTAGGCAGTCAACGGGACACGAATGTGTGCACATCCAGCAAATAACAGAAGCTTCTGGGACAGAAGAGGCTGAGGCTGATGCACAATATGATAATGCTCTCAAAGAAGCCATTAAAGGTGTGCAGGATGTAGTTATTTCCATAAATGAATACTTGGAAGAAGTCAGGTATGAGATTGAAGCGCTCGAGTCTGAATAAAGACGTGACATCGTTACTAGGAATTGCTTTTCTTGGACAGTAAACATTGGAACTTAAATCACATTACATATGTACAGAGGTATAGATTCATTGCTGTGCGTCTTCTAGCGATTGGTTTTTATGTAATGGAGTTCCATTTTAGAGACAGATATTCAAGATTTTCTTTTTACTTGTTTTATGGTAACAATCCAATTTCTTTGAGATCTTACTCAGTTTATAACAATTAGTCCAACAAAAATTTCAATATTTTCGTTGCTTTTGTTAATTTTGATAATTTGATGATGATGATGATGGTGACATATATAACTTTTGATACTGGAGTTTCTTGTTTCAGTTGTAAATTTTCCTTGTGATTTAAGTGAGTTGTTAAAGTCTCAGCTGTAAGCAAATATTGCCACAATAGTTGAGCTTCATATAAATGAAAGAGAATTTGTACACAGTTCTATTGAGCTACACTGGGATGCTGCCTTTTATTGTCCTCAATTAAACATTATCATCTGTGGCTATTGATCTGATGGTTGAAAAGTCTATTATTGGACATCATTGGTAACATGGCCGATCTTAAGGGTTAGGATCAAAGTCGATAATGCTATCCTATGCCCAGTAGAATGTGGTTGGAGAAATTGGTCCTACCTTGACATGAAGGATTAGGCAAATATGAAGTGCTGAGTAAGTAGTGTATATTAAAGAATGAATAGTTCATCCCTATCTTCAAAAGGATATGAAAGGAAGTTATATATCAGATAAATTTAATGGACTATAGATTTTGGATTAGCTGACCCGTTAACTATATGTTCTTGTAACTCTATTTTGAATATGAGAACGCATTGCAGAAATTAAAGGAAGATACAGAAGAAATTAAAGTGAGATTAGGGAATGAGTTTCATTAATTGCTCAAGGGAAAAGCATTTCAGTTCTCATAGTAACCAATTCTGGCATCTCGTATGTGTGAGTGGATTCAGGTGCTTGTGGTGGCACCACTTCATTGGTTACTTCCATTTCGATTTTAATTGAAGGAACATTGCTGTTAAGATCCTGAGTTTGGCTGGATGGCTTCCATGTAGCCTTTATTTAGAGAATCCTGAATAGTTGAAGCGCTTGTCTTATTGGATTAGGATTTTAGACTTCTCATTTAAACGAATGTTGTTGCTTATTATGTGTTCTTCCATATTCTGAGTATCCTTATTGTTAGCCCTTATGGATGGAAGTGTTCAGCTGACCCGTTCCCAAGGGTCTCTCATGTTGGAAACTTCGACTCCATAAATCCTACAATATGGGTGGTTTTCGATCAATGGACCAAGATTTGGGGCACAACAATGTGGTTTCTGGGTAACATTTGTTTGGAAAGCACATAAATGTACTTAGTGGTTCTTTTTTCCATTTACATCTGCTGATTTTGTAGCTACCACATGCTTTGACCACACTTTTTCTTCAGCAAGGATACACGGAAGGGAGAGCAAGGCAGTAGGTGATGGTGCCAATCTTCTCCAGAATTTCATGGGGGCCGAATTGCTTGGGTGCGACTTTCATATTCTTCCTTAAGGCCACAGTTGCTCGTCGGTGTGGACGCAACTTAAGGTATACACGATCTCTCTTTTAACTAACCCTTTTTGTACTATGTCCGTCAGCTTAATGCTTCACAGGCTGTTGTGTCTGTAGTAATTCTTTTTAAGCATTTAGTTGACTTTCCCTGTTTCTGGTTATAATGGTCAACACAAAATATGGAGGGTAAGAATGTATTTTTAATTAAGAGATATAAAGCCATAAAGGTAAATTGGATAGTAATTAATAATTAAGATTAAAACTTAATTTTTTCAAAAGAAAACATGTGCTGTTAAACTTCAACATAAATTTTAAAAAACTTGGAATGGACCGAAGGTGGACTCATCGTGAGCCCAAGATGAGCTCAAGATAATAGACTTAGGACCCAATTGGACCGGAGCCAAGAGTATCTAGCTACTCTTGGTTGGACTCATTGGATCCAACCAATTTTGCCATCTCTATAAAAAAAGGCACAAGCTCTATGACACAGTCCAATAGATGGCATTTGTTAAGTCACACGATGTCTGTAGCTTTCATGAAAGAGTCTTTTATGGCATAATTACTTAAGAAAACAAATTCAGATTACCCTCGCATTTTTTGTGTGTGGATATTATTTTGACGTGCGAGGTTAGGAGGATGACTGTACTAACTAGAGGTATCCTATTGACTCACTCATTAAGATCAATCTCCCTCTACAAATAATTTATAGTACCTTAAATCAAAACATACTTATTTATCCTCTAGACCCAGTCAACCAAGAGGAACGCAGAGTTACGAGTGTGAGGCGCATGCAACATTTATTATTTCCTTTCAATCCCTTTATGCTGAATTAGTACATCTCCTGTGAAATCCCGTGTCCCACATGTAAAAAATATTAAACAATTGAATCTCTTATAAATTTTGCCCAAAGAATTCATTTGCATCCATTCGATTGTCATCTTAGGCAAATGTTTCAGAGCCTAGTTTCGAGAAGCAACGTTAAAGGTGTATGTACTAATGGTAAAAACAGAATGTTCATATCTAGTTAATTAGGATTCATTTTTGAGGAAAATAGAATTGAAGTAAAGTGGTGATTCAAAAAACTTACTAGTTAAATGACATTTTAATAAAAGATGAATTAAATACTTGCGAAATGACTATATATACAATTAGCAAAAATTGATTTGCATCTCATTCAAGCGAATGAAATATTGTGGAGTCATCTTTGATGGCTTTGACTAGATAAAATTCTCAAAACTTTTAATGGCTTTTTTCCTCAACTGATAATTATAAAGATTGCCTAATTTTTTCTCCCTAGTAATTTGGTACAAGTTGCTTGAATAATAATTATGATGGCTTTACTCCTAAACAATCACTGATTACTGGTTACTAATATTTTTTTCTCTGACAATTTGGTTACAAATTACTGGAATCACTTTTAATTTCGCCTATAGTACTCCTTAATCACACTCTGATTACATATTACTTGAATCACTTGCAAGCTTCTATTTTCAATAAATAAATATGCATGTACCGCTGTAAACTGAATAGCATAACACAGTTGATCAAAACATCAATGGAAAAAATGATTTGGGTGGCAAAATTGATAATGTTTCTATCACTGGTTTTCACTATGTCCTCTGATGCATACCCGGAATCGCATGTAACGGTGGCAAGCGTAGTAACTGGGAATCCGATAACAGTACATTGTTATTCAAAGGATGATGATCTTGGCACTCATACACTTGCGTACCTAGAACCCTTATCATGGAAATTTCATTACAACTTGATCGGTAACACCGAATTCTTCTGTACCATTACTACACAATATGGTAATGGTAATTATATGGTTTACGGAAGAGATATAATGGTAAACCGATGCAGGCTTAAATGTGTCTGGCAAGTGCAACCCGGCGGTCCATGTTTGCAGCAATCGCGTGGCGGTCTTTGGTGTCTCCCATGGCAGAACCGTATTTAATCTACTATTTTAAACACCTCTAACAAAAAATCCATTTATATATATGTATTCATGGTTAAGTTAACCTCCTGTGATTGTACTTTTCTTTTTCTTTGTTTCTGGCCTTTGGCGATTGAAGGGAGGAAAAAAACCGTGATAAATTTTACTGCAATGTTAATGTGAATGCATTCTAGGCAAAATTTTATACGTCTACGTGAGATTAAGGCGCATCCATGTGAACAAAGTTCTTTTGCTCTTTGTTGGTAAATAATATTTAATAATTATTGCCTATATACATATACCAAAACTTTCCTATATGATCTGGGTCGTATTTCGTAAGATCTACAATATGGACCAGTAGAGGCTCGGGTAGGACCCGACCCGCAGATTAATAGATTATAGATTGCACTCTAGTGCAGAGTTGCCTACGTACCTATCAATAGGATCAAGTTTAACGTAATTCAATTCAAGTATAGAGTCCTAGCATAGTCCTCGTAATTTAAATATATGGGTCTAATCAGAATCTAAGGTCGACACTCACAGGTCGTAGCCCAAAGCTACTGCATATTCAACAGTGTAATTTTAGAGTCTTGATTGCGTAACCCCATTTAGACATGTATGAGAGTATTTATAGGTGACACCGTGTACAGATATAAGGAGGACGCGTGTGCTTATTTAGATTAAGACACGTTTACTAATCGGAAGGCTCCTCGTGGTTCAGGTCATGCTTCGGGTCGCCAGTGACATGGATATTGGACGCGGATCCTGCTTTGGTCATGGGCTTTTACTCGATTTTAGGCCTTTATATTGTATTTGGGCCTTTACATTGTATTTGGGTCTTTTTAATGCAATTAATTCATATGCCCAAATTTGGGCATATGATGGGTGTCGAATCCACACAAAAATAATTCCTACTCCTAAACTTGTAGATAGCAATGAGCAAGGTCGAATCCACAAGGATTGATTCAGATTTAATTCTCAATAAACAAAAGTAAAATAAAGGGGGTGGGGGGATTTTTTCATAATTGATTAAACTAAAAATTACTAAAAATAAACTAAAAATTAAGAAAAGTAAAATTAAACAAGTAAAACTAATTCAATACATGGTAAGATTCTAGCCTAAGGAGTTATCTCCGTTTTGATTTCAAGAGTTGATCCTTGATGCAAAGATACTTCAATGTTCATGAATAAATTGACTATAGTTATTAACAAGCTCTAACAACCTAGTTTCTCCTTAATTTATTGATAACCAAAACAAGCTCTTTGAATCACTTCTCTTATTGATCAAATAACCCTAAATAAGCTCTTAGGATTTAATATAACAATAGCCTTAAGAAATAGAGAAACACCAATTCTAACCAACAAACTCGCAAGTTCGGTTCATTTAGATTAGATCACATATTCCCATAACAACAATAAAAAACTTGTCCATAATCAACGTTATTAACTGTCACAAATATTAGAATTGACCAAACAATTACGGATTTGAGATTCTAAATGGCTATATACTATTTCGACAATCAAATAACGTGCCCTTATTATTCAATTAATCAAAATAATAATTTCAACAAACACAGAAAATATGCAAATACTCAAGAATAAAGAAGGAAATAAACACAAATTAGATCTCACAACTTCAATAATTCTTGGCTAGAAATCAAATCTTTAGCAATACATCGTGAAAGAAAGAAAAACACATGAATTCTTCTTTCTCCGTTAGTAAAAAAAACATATATGATATTAAAGTCTAAGGGAAAAGGAATTAATTCCAGCTATGTATAATAAAATAAAC
The DNA here is from genome assembly GCA_019426215.1 of Buddleja alternifolia. Lineage (NCBI taxonomy): Eukaryota > Viridiplantae > Streptophyta > Magnoliopsida > Lamiales > Scrophulariaceae > Buddleja > Buddleja alternifolia. Next base: position 15,994,259 of record CM033408.1, on the reverse strand, counting down.
TTAGCCAAAAAGGACTCCTAACAAAATAAAACTCTAATTCTAATAGAATAAGAAAATTAATTCCTTACTAAGATAAAACACTAATAAGACTCCAAAAAAATAGGAAGGACTCGTAAAAAATAGGATTTTTCTCTTCCTCTCTTTGAAAAATAACATGTTTTGCTTCTCCTTTTCTCTTTCTTCTTTTCTCCATCATTTTCTTCCTTTTTCTTCTTCTTTGAAATTTCACATATCAAAATAAAAATCATAAATAAATATCTATTATTTAAACTCAAATACCAATAAAAGAAGAAAAGAAATATATGAAAAATATGCATAAAATGCACACGAACAAATTCCCCCACACTTAGCTCTTGCACATCCTCGTGCAAAGATAGAAGACTCAAAAATAAAGAAAAATAAAAACAACTAAAACTAACCACTTTCGTAGGTATCACGATTGCATTTAGCGTATGCAACAAGCCTTTAAACCCCTAGGTTACCCTAGTGGACGAGTTAAGTCTTGCGAGGGTTTGCAGACGATATACCCACAAAATCGATCTCATGGTGTACAAACAAGTAAGTAAATGAAACTTATTTTTCCAACATCAAACTTTTTCATCAAAATTTTTAGCAAAATTCTTTAAAGATGTCCAATCATGCCTCAACTATCACTTTCGTATCCATACAAACTATTCAAAAATTCACAAAAAATCTATGACTGCAATATCACGTATACAACATTCAACTCGCATTATCTCCTTCTATCTCCTCAAGCATTTAATAACAAATTAGAACCAATATTACACTTTCATTTACTTAAGCATTCACTTGTCTTTTTACGCGAATACAAACATTGGTCATGAATGCACCCGGTTACTCAACAAGTTTATCATTTAAAACCCTCTTTATAGCCATATTAGGATACTAGCACAGTAGCAGGTTTGGGCCCCATAGATCCCAGACCAGTTGGCCTTAGGTTACCAAGCTTGAAAACTCCTCAGGCTTAATCCCTTCAGTGTAGTTAGCCCCAAGCGCTAAAAAAGGTTATATCACACACTCTTTAAGCACTAACTATTTCTTTGGGTCTTAATACCCATATATTCAATTCATCATCAATTTAATTTCACTAAAATATAAACTCAGGACAATATCAAAAGATTTCTGCGAGTCAAATATCACATACATAATTATGCTAGATTACAAACTTCCGTAAATTTCTCAAAGAAGCATGTACTTCAACAATTGTAACGGTATAAGCAAGCTTGAACTTTCTCTCATGAATTTCATCAAATTTTCAAATCAAAAGAATTGATAAAAGGAAAAAAACTGCACTAACTTAACTCGTTGCACACTAAGAGAATTATAACACACTTCACGACAAAGGATTTAACCCCCTCTCCCACACTTTTTAGATGCATTGTCCTCAATGTATAAAAATAGAAAGCATAAGAGGAACAAAAATGGAGTTAAAAGGAACGGGACTCCCCTGAACTTAAATGTGTGAACTCGATCAATCCGGTGGTGACCGATTTGTAATTGGGCTCGAAGAACTTGATCAGAAAGAATTCGTCGGAGAAGACGACCGAGGATGGTCGTAATTTTCAGCAATCGTCGGTGGAGTGGTGGTTGTAGTGTTGGGTTAGGTTCTATTCCCCGGGTGGCTCGTGGCAGCGGAAATTAAAATTTAAACGTACAACTACCCGAAACAGAAATAATGTTGTGCTCGATTACGCTATAAAGAAGGTTACGAGAATTTTTACCTTTCAATTAAATTCTTGCAGCAACAATTCAGATCTTTTCAACCCTGTGGTGCAAGTCCACACGATTTCTTGGAGGAAATCACCCGTCAATCGTATCCCCTGTGTTAGTGCTCCAAACATCGCACCTCTAAAATGTATCCACACCTCGTTCAATTCACCACCTACTTCGTTATTAGTGCCAGCGAACAAAATAGATCTAAGTCTAAAACCTAGGCTTGATTATGTGAAGGGATGGAATATGTGAATCGTTGAGTTCAACACATCAACAAAACGATGTCGTATTGGAACAAGGTAGGGGGCGATTTTTGCTCAAGGATGACAAGGAAAAACTCTCTTCTTTTTCCAACTAGGGTTCTAATTTTTCACCTATTGGAGACTTAGGGTTTTAGTCTTGCATTCACATATATATATAATAGGAGTCCTAGAATCCTAATCCAACTACAAGACTTGGAGAAGAAGAAAACCCTCTTCTTCTTCAGCAAGAATTTGAACCCCTTCATCTTTGGGCTATAAAAAATCGGCCATCACCCCTTAATTAGAATCCAAGAATTAATTATTAACTCCATATTTAATTATGGGCTAAACCCATCAATTAAATATTCTCATATGATTATAAAACCCGTTTAATTATATATATTGCTTATTCCAATCGGTTTATTTATTTAACTTGGGCTAAGCCCAACTAAATAAAATACTCGGACTCTACTAGGTCCATTAATTTAATTAATTCAACAAGATTAATTAAAATAGTCGAATTATTGAATCGCCTCAATTAATTCATATTCCTTATTAGGAAAGGACTAGACTTTCCTAATTTCTCAATTCCCTCAAATTGATTAATCACATCATTTAAGCAGTGACTCTCACGAGTTAAGCGTGTGACCCCTTAGGCTCGTCTACTATCTAGTAGTAAGTACACTTTCCCAAAGTGCTAGTGTGCTTTCCTAAAATAGAAAGTACTAGATTAAATCATTCATTTGATTTAATCAAGCCTCGAATTAATCACCATATTAATTCTCGGCACTTACAAATCGTGGTTTCTGTCTAGCAACGGGCCACGAAGACCTAGATAAAGATGAATATAAAGATACGGCTTTCGTGATCTTGATCCTTGTATATGTAAGATCCCTCCATCTAATCTCCAAATTGAATGTAGAGCAGTGGCTAAGGTCAAAGCTCTATTAATTCAATAACTATGTTTCCCAAATGCGGTGAGATCGATTTTCATCTATCTAACTGAGAAAACCCTACGCCTCTTTCGATATCATAGTTTGGCCGAAGATTCCTAAAGTCGATTCACTATGTAAACATAGGAGATTCACTGACAAGACTAATGTCAGAGATAGATCTTATCTTGATTCTCACGTGCCTTCATACACAATTAGCCCATGTCTGATTTTGCCCATTTGTGATCATCTAAGTAATCATGTAACAAACCAAGACATGTTCAATTGTGTATAAAGCATCCAATGGAACCTTAAGTTCTAAGGATTACTCTTATACTACAAGACCACTGGAAGTTCCAGATTCGACTGAGATTCCATTTAATGAAACTTCCATGGGGTTGTTCAGTATACCTATTCCCACAATAGGAACCCTCATACATGTATAGGCTTTCACCATGCCAATATCTATGCAACGAGATACACTCTATCAAGAGTATGCATCATATAAGCAAGTCTTTTAGGTCTCATCGATATCCCTTCATCTCGACGAGCCCATTCATGACTTGGAACATATGTTTAAGGATCACAGTCTTGGAGACATATTCCATCATTGCCATTCCCGATGCGCAATGATGTCCTATAGCTATGTGTGATCCTTCGGGACTTTATTATAAGTTAAGACCAAGCTATATACACGAATAAAGAATGCCTTAATATTAACTTTATTTATATGAAAATGATCGTTCAGCTAGAGTTATTATTACATAGAATGACGCCCAAAATTGGTGCGCCGGGCATAAACTCTAACGTGTAGCTGGCGGTGACGGGGCTGTAGCTACAGATCTGGACTGTGGCGGTGAAGCGGCGGCGAGACCTAGTGAAGATGAGGGCGGACCTGCCGCTCGTTTACATTGGATCTTTTGGACGGGATTCTAGTGGTGAGGTGTCTTGGTGGTGGTGGTGCTTGTTTTCGCCAGCGGAGGTGTTGTGGTGGTCGTAGCTTGAGCTCTTCCCATGGTGGTTTGTGGAGATTCAAGTTCTTCATTGGTAGGTTTTCAAGTTCTGCTGCAAAAGAATTTGGGGAAGAAAGGATTATGAATTTTGGCTGAAACTAGGGGTGTAAATGAGCCAAGCTCGAGCCGAGCCTGGTGATTTATCCAGGCTCGAGCTCGAGCTCGAGCCCATATACCCAAGCTCAAGCTCGAGCTCGAGCTTGTCGAGCCGTGTTTCAGAAGCTCGAGCTCGAGCTCGTAGCTTGTAGAAACGGCTCGACTCGAGCTCATGAGCTTGAGTCGAGCCAGGGCTCGCGAGCTCGATCCTCGGCTCATGAGCCAGGCCTTGACTTTTTGCATCAAACTTACAATCTGCAAAAAATTGTGGAGAAAGAAAGAAAGAAATCTCCAAAGTTTCTGTCAATTTTTTTCATAAGATGCAATTTTAAGCTGAGAGAGAGAAAGATATCATAAATTATTACATATATGAGCTTGTAATAACTGAACTTCCAATCCTTCTTGTCGGAAAATCAAAAAATTGAATTACCTGGTGGTGGGGCTTGGTGGTTGTTTCACTCGAACATGCCTAGTGGTGGGGCTTCACGACAGTGTGGAAGCGGGGCCAGTTCGGGAGGCTGAGGTGGTGGTGGTTTTCCGGCGACCGACAATTTGGCCCAAGGCGGATGAGGTGGGTAGGGTTCAAAAATTTTCTTTGCCCCTTTTTCTTCACGCTGCTGTAGCTTGAATAATGAAAGTGAAAGGAGGAATTACTTTATAATTTGCCACATCATTTAATTATTATTATTATTAAAATATATAAAATATTAATATATTAGAAATTTAAAAGCTCGCGAGCCAGCTCGTGAGCTTCGAACAAATGTAACTAGGCTCGAGCTCGAGCTCGAGTCGAGCCGGCTCGGCTCAACTTACACCCTAGCTGAAACGGGAAAGAAAAGAAAAGAAAAGGAAAGATACTTGCTAGAATTTTTTTTTCAAAAATAAAAAATATTTTTTGATTTTTTAATTAATTAATTAATTTTTTTTTGTTTTTGTTTTTTTTTTTTAAAATTGACTAAGGAGTTAAAATTTTAAGGTAGAGTGTAACTTAAATTTGAGCGTGGGCATGCCTAAATTGAAGTCATAAATTGTCAAAATTGTGCACAACTAGACATGATACAACTTTGAATTGAGTGTGGGCACGCCTAATTTGAAGTTGGAATCTGTCAATTCAACACATTTTTTTCTTCATGACTAAGTTTAAAACAGGCCCCAATATTACCGTGGGATATGTTTCACCTCAAAGAAAAAGACGAAAAATATATAAAAACATAAAATAAAGAAAAAGGAATGAGAAAATGTAAAATCCTTGGGTTGCCTCCCAAGCAGTGCCCTTCATTACCGTCTTTGGCTAGACGAGGTTATGGCTCAAGTTGCATAAGTAGGAGGTTCAAAGCCATCATCGTGCCAAACTGCCTTTAGTAGATGATTATCATTGAGTTCAAGAATCCGCTGCATCAACAAGTCAGTAACATCTTTAACAAACATAGAATGATCATCATTAGGATACTTCATGGAATCAAAATACTAAATTTTATGATTTCCCCATTTGATTCCATAGTAATTGTCCCATCATGAATCTTAATGTTAGTTCTAGATGTTTTAAGAAATGGTCTTCCAAGTAAAATGGGAGCAAAATCACAAGAGTTATCTTCACCCATATCAATAACATAAAAATCAGCAGGAAGAACCAAATCATTAACTTGAACTAATATGTTTTCAAGAACACCATCAGGATATGCATTAGACTTATCAACTAATTGGATAATCACATCCGTTCCTTTCAATTTTCCCACATTCAAAGATTCATAAAGAGAACGAGACATGATATTAATAGAAGCTCCTAGATCTAACATAGCCTTCTCAATTCGCACATCACCTATCTTATAAGGAATAGTAAACATACCTGAGTCCTTGCATTTTGGAGGTAATTTCTTTTGAAGGATTGCAGATACATTTACCTCAATTTTTCGGGGAGTCTCTAGAATTTGTTTTTCTTGCTCTTCCTTCTCATATTCCACACACTCACCAGGAAACAGGGGATGTACCTCAATTAGCTCGACCTGTGCGCTATGTGTCTTAGTCGATTTGATGAGTTGAGATTACACTGATTTCTTCTCTAACTCTTCTTCTACCTTATGTTTAGAGTTAGCAAACCTACTAGAAAATGGTGGAGGTATTACAATTTTCTTGAGCTCTTGTAACCACTTTTAACTTCTCAAAGTGACTGCACTAACATTTTGCTTTGGATTCACTATGGGCTGAGAGGGTAGTTACTCGAGATTTGGGAAACCAACCCATTCACAGTTGTGTCTAACTGACTCATTTGGCTCTTCAGATGTTGTATACTAGTCCTCGTCTCTTGTTGAAATTGTTGTGTGTTGGTTGCTAATGATTTAACAATTTCTTCTACATACCTTGTGGGTTGGAGGATGGCTGAGGTGGTGGTGCTTGTTGGCTGGATTGATATGATTGTTGGAAGCCAATAGACCAATGGGCATCACTCAAATTAGGATGGTCCCTCCACCCAGGATTGTAGGTGTTGGAGAAGGGATCATATTTTCTTCTAAAGAAAATTAGTTATTTTCTTGGAGGAGAAACTTAATTAATTAGTTAATTATTTTTTAATTAGATTAAGTAATTAATTTAATTACAAATTAAAGCCATGGCTCGATTGAGGCACCCGCATGGGCAGGTGCATTGGCTCGATTGGGCGTCCAACTGGACGGCCAATACATGGGGTTTTTAGCATTGATTTTTGTCTATCAAAATTCTAGGTTAATAAGTTACACTCTACAACACTAGTCTCCGACAGAAAAATCTCCTCCCTCTCCCTCTCAAACTAGCCGTGTTCTACTATAGAGGAAGAGGAAATTTTTTGTCAAGACTCCTGCGTGGTGACTTAGAGGTGGTGGCAAATTCATCACACGGATCAAAAAAAATTCAAGAAGGCGAATTTTCACCGATGCTGATCAAGCTACATGGAAGTACTTTAACCACTTCGCTATAACAGTTAAAGTGGTTAATCCCTCTTTTCATTATAAGCGTAAAACCCTAGTTGACCCCGTCATGGGAACTCTAAGAAATTTTTTTAATGTTTACTTTCCGCTGCGTTTTCTATGAGATTCCCAACTCTATGTTGTGTCTAATTAAATGAAATATCAAAACTAATAATCACATAAATTAAGTAGAAGAATATCCCAAAATAGTAGAAAATAAAAAAAGGAGAATAAATCAGATCTGACAGAGGACCATAAGCCAACTTCTAATAATTCAAAGCAAAAATTCAGAAACTTAGTGCAGATAGGCATCTTAAACATTATTTTCTTTAGCCAAATGGGGATCTAACAGTGTCGAAGAGCTTTTCCACCAAATTGATGACCACTAATAGAAGTTAAAAGTTGCCCCAAATTTGTTGATGCTAGAGTTTACTCGTCCATAAAAGTCTAAAAGCCTAATTGAATCACTTGTAACTACCTTCTATGTAAGATTGGACTTTGCGAAGGTTCAACATGGACATAGTTCTTGAAATATGCATGATATGAGGCTTGAACGAGGGAGGGGAAATGATATGTGGTAGAAAATAAATTTATTTGTAAATATTTATATACAACAAATACAACATACGAAAAGTTGAATGCTTGGATCAATTGCATTACCTTGGTCGAGGTTGAGATATTTTTGATAGTAATTATATATTAATTGTTATCAAGAAAAATTTCAATTTTCGTCCCACAAGGTATCATGATTCTAATTTAGTCCCACGCTACAGGGTTTTAGAAAACGTTCGATAGTTTTTTTAGCTAAAATGGGGATTTAACGACCACATGAGTTTCACATGGCCCATTCCATCAACATTTAACTGAAAATATCATATGTGACCTACTCCGCTTAAAAAGGGGACCAAGTTTGCAACTAGTGAAAAATATTGGGACGTTTTCTGAAATTCCATAAAGCGTGGGAGTAAACCTAGAATCCAAATATCTTGTAGGACTAAAATCGGAATTTTGCTAAAAATATCATTTTATTGGAGTATTTATATTTGCAAAAGAAGTTAGTTAAAGGAGGTTTGATTTATTTATTTCATGAAGTTTATAATACATCGTTAACATGAGTAACTCCAACTTTATTATTAGACATGTTTAGTATTGTATTTTTGGATTAATGAAAACCCCTGTGTTAATGTGAAATTGCAAAAAAACCCCTGTGTTAACGAAATAGGCTAAAAACCACCATGTGTTCTTAAAAAGTCTGCAAACAGTGTATTTTTGGAAAAAAAGTGCGTGTTTTTCATGTTTTTCACGACATACTTCTTTGTTTGGAGAGTGTATAAATGACAAAAAAACATATCATTAAAGGTGAAAAACATGAAAAAAAAACGCTCTCTTTTCCCCAAAAATCCACTGTTTGTAGACTTTTTAAGAACATAGGGTGCAGTTTTTAGCCTATTTCGTTAACACGAGGTTTTTTTGCAATTTCACATTAACACAGGGGGATTTTTTGCATTAATCCCTTGTATTTTTGTATATGTTGGACTTATACTTTTTTTTTGATTAATAGCTAGTTATAATGGATCATTTATACTTAGATTCAACCAAAATACGCGAATCTTGAATTAAGCAAGGAAATCAAGCGTCCCAAAAAGATTGAATAAAATCGATTATTTTTTCTCCGCCTTTTCTCTATAAAAAATAGGATTTTCTACTTAGAAAAGTTATTTATCCTTTTGAGCTATTTAAAGGAGAGATAAGCACGGTAAGCGGTTAATCCTCTGTATAACTAATACATTTTTTGTGGCTGAATGCACCTAATGCTACAATACTTTAAAAGTATAAATAAGTAGCAATTTTTTCACTGAAGCGGATGAGATATTATATTATAATTGGGGACCTAGATGCGATAAAATAATTAAATATTCAAAAAAGAATAAGAAGAGATAGAAACAGACATCCTTCAAGACAATGATCTTGAAGATTATGCTTTAACTAATTGGAAAGGTTTAACTGAATATAAGAGCCAAGTACCTTAACTATCTCATTGTTGTCAATTTCTATGGGGATCAATATAAAGCAACAAGTAATATTCAAATGTTATTGTACTTTTGAACTTTATTAAATTTGTGTAATTGTATCTATATTTGATAAAATTGAAAGAATCCATAACTGGATTCGTGATGAAAGAACAATTGACAGAGAAGGAAAGATGAGAGGAAAGAGAGAAGAGACTTTTTTATTCAAAGGTAAAAAAGGTATAATGAATTATCTTACAAAGAAAAGGAAAATACAGGTATTTATACTATCACCTAACTTAACTGATGTGGCACTTAATAATGAAAGTTGTAAAATAATACGGAAAGATATGCAATTCTCAATAATCCCCCTCAAGTTTGTTGTCCATACAAATCAAGGACACCAAACTTGCTTAATAGAAGAACAAATTGATTTTTGTTCAAAGGCTTTGTTAGAATGTCTGCAGGCTGATTTGTTGTAGAAATGAACTCTGTATTGATAATCCCCTGCTGAATTTTGTCTCTAATAAAGTGTAGATCAACTTCTATATGCTTAGTTCGTTCATGGAACACCGGGTTAGCAGCTATTTGGAGAGCTGAACTACTATCACTGTAAATCTTCACAGGTTGCATACCATCAATTCTCAAGTCCTTGAAAATGCCCATAATCCAAAGCACTTCAGCAGTAACTGTGCCCATGGCTCTGTATTCAGCTTCTGCTGAACTCCTAGACACAGTGCTCTGTTTCTTGGACTTCCAAGACAGCAAAGAATCACCCAAGAACACAGCATAACCTGTTAAAGATTTTCTAGAGACTGGACATGAAGCCCAGTCACTGTCACAAAAGGCTTTCAAACACAAAACACTGTTAGAAGATAACAAAATGCCTAAACCAGGTTTGCCTTTAAGATATCTTAGAATTCTGTACATGGCAGTAAAATGAGATGTCCTTGGTTTATGCATGAATTGGCTCAATAATTGAACACCATAAGTAATGTCTGGCCCAGTAAGACATAAGTAAATCAGTTTACCAACAATCCTTTGAAAAACAGAAATATTATCAATAGGTTGATCATTGACATCATCAGAGAAATCATGCAACTTTATATTTTGTTCAACAGGAGTATTTACTGGTTTACTGCCTAGCATACCAGTTTCAGATAAAAGCTCCAAGACATACTTTCTTTAGTTCAAATAAACCCCTGCACCAGATCTAGCCACCTCAATACTAAGAAAATATTTTAACTCTCCCAAATCCTTCATATGAAAAGTATTATTCAAATAACTCTTGCAATCATTAATCAATGATTCATCATTTCCAGTTATAAGAATATCATCTACATAAACAAGAAGAGTTACTAAACTACTTCCCCTTGATTTAATAAATAATGAATAATCATTCTTAGATTGAAGAAAACCAAAATTATGCATGGTAGTAGTAAATTTATGGTTCCACTGCCTTGATGCTTGTTTTAAGCCATAAAGAGATTTTTCTAACTTACAAACTTTATTAGAAACAGTATTATCAGTAAAAAGAAAACCTGGAGGAAGAGTCATATATACCTCTTCTTCTAAATCACCTTGAAGGAAAGCATCGGTGACATCCATCTGCCACAGGTTCCATTTATGTATAGCTGCAAGAGAAATGACAATTCTCACAGTAACATGTTTTGCTACAGGTGAAAAAGTTTCATTATAATCAATCCCTTCCAATTGAGTATAACCCTTGGCAACTAACCTAGCTTTATATCTATCAACACTGCCATTAGATCTATTCTTAATATTATACACCCATCTGCATCCCACAGGCTTTTTTCCATATGGCAGATCAACTATTTTCCAGGTGTTATTCAACTCTAGGGCTTTAATTTCAATATCCATGGCTTCAATCCACTTCTTATCCTGTCTAGCTTCATGATAAGTTCTAGGGATTTCCTCACTAGAAATAGCAGCTAAAAAAGCTTTATAGTGAGGTTTAATCTTATCATATTGAACATATTTAGACAAAGGATATTTAGTAGATACATTGACACTACCAGTATCAACTAAAAAAGATGATACATAGTCTTTGCTCCAAACAGGGGGTTTTGTAATTCTGCCAGATTTCCTTAAAACAACATCATTAGTATCACTCTGTCTATCAAGATTAACAACATTACTGTTATGTTTTTCAGAATCTGAAAGTACAGATTCAGTGTTAGGAATTAATGAACCATTATAAAAAACAACAAGACTATCATGCATAATAAGATCATCATGATAATGGTTATTATCACATAAAGGAAAATTTCTATTAGAGGAATCATTCATGGAAAGAGCAAACAGGAAAATATTCTCATAGAAAATCACATCCCTAGATACAAGAAAGGACTTAGTACTCAAATCAAGCAATTTATACCCCTTTTGAGTAGTTGAATATCCCATCATAACACAAGACTTTGATCTAGTTTGAAACTTATCACCTTGTGGAAGAATCTTAGCATAACACAAACACCCAAAAACCTTAAGGTGATAATAAGAAGGTTGTTTTCCATAAAGAACATGGAAATGAGTTTTACCTTTTAAATTGGGAGTTGGTAATCTATTAATTAGATAAACAGCAGTATGAACACAATTCCCCCAAGATTTCATAGGCAGTTGAGATTGAAATTTGAGGGCCCTTGCAACATTCAAAATATGCCTATGCTTTCTCTCAACTACACCATTTTGTTGTGGTGTATATGCACATGAACTTTCATGTATTATACCAAGAGATTGAAACAAAGAAGTGCAATCTTTATTGAAGAATTCTAAGGCATTATCTGTCCTCACTTTCTTTATCTTAATGGAAAACTGAGTATCAACATAAACAAAGAACCTTTTTATGATATCATAAACCTCATTCTTAGTTTTCATCAAAAAAGCCCAGGTGGTCCTAGAGAAGTCATCCACAACTGTCAAGAAGTATTTCTCATTGTTGTAGGTGACTTCTCTATATGGTCCCCAAACATCAAAATGTAATAAATCAAACACAGCAGAAGTAAAATTGGTTTTATTAGGAAACAAAGTCTTGCTATGCTTTGCTAAAGGACAGGTAGAACAAAACTTTTCACCTTCCTTAACCTTTACATTCAAATCAGGCAAAAAAATGAACCTAGAGAAAGACATATGACCAAATCTTTTATGCCACAAGGTGGCTTTATTGTCAACAACAGTGTGAACAGAATCACTAGCAACAGGATTACAATCAACATGAAAACTTTTAAAAACATTGACAGTAGGATCAGTGGGGACTGGCTGCAGAAAGTAGAGACCATCCTTCAGCTTACCAATCCCCTTGATCATGCCACTCCACATCTCCTGTATAACACAGAATGTAGGGTAGAAACTTATAAACACATTTGCATCATTGCTAAGTTTAGATACAGATAACAGATTGTGTTTAAAATCAGGAACATATAAGGTGTTAAGAAGAAGTAAACCATTATTCAGTTTTACTGTGCCAGAATAAGTAACTTTACTTTCTACTCCATTAGGCAACTTAACAGCAGAAATATATGGTGGATTTTTGTCATATGAATCATATAATCTGACATCAGAAACCATGTGCTGATTAGCACCTGTATCAATAATCCAATTAAGTGAAATATGCCCAAGATTATGATTAATACCTGTATTAACAATACCTGCATTGTTTGCACTTGCACTTGCCGGATTAGTAGCATTCAAATGTGAAGCAGTATCATGAGAAGAATGGCCAAGAAGTTGGATGATTTGCTTATACTGCTCTTGAGTAAAAGTAGGTTGTCCTGTGATGCTTCCAGAAGTTGTGGTGTCATTCTTCTCCATAAGAGCTTCTTGGAAAGAGGTCACAGAGTTAGAATTTGCATTAAATCCTCTCCCTGATCCAGAACCAGAATTTCTTGCACCTCCTCTTCCTCCATTTCTGCCCTTCCTGCCACCTCTCACCCAATTAGGTGGAAATCCATGTATTTTAAAGCAGGTTTCCTTAGAGTGCCCTGTGAAATTACAATGTTCACAGTATAGGGAGGATTTTACAGACTTATTTTGAGATACATTGGACAAAAGAGCAATTGATGAATCAAGAGTCGCTGGTTGGGTGTGGATTCCTCTTTGAGTTTCCTCGTTTGACACCATGGAATACACCTGACTGTGAGAAGGCAGAGGAGTCATCATTAAAATCTGAGACCGAATATTGCTGTAACACTCATTCAAACCCATGAGGAACTGCATCATCTTCAATTGTGAACAAAACTGAATATATCCATTTGAGATATCAATGGCAGGGGATGGAGTCAGAGAATCGTATTCATCCCATAACTGCCTTAACTTTGAATAATATTCTGTCACAGTGTTGGCTCCTTGAGTTATAGTATTAATTTGCCTGTATAATGCATAAAGCCTTGCTCCATTGATTCGATCAAATCTCTCCTTCAAGTCTTTCCATATAAGATGAGCAGACTCACAGTACACAACTTCGTGTATTAAATCTCTAGACAAAGATCGGTGAATCCACGACTTGACCAGCGCATTACATTTTCTCCAATGAGGAAATGACTCAGAATCCTCCTTTGGAGCTTTACAAGATCCATCAATAAATCCGACTTTGTTTTTCGCTTCTAATGCCACAATCATCTCGCGGCTCCATACTTTGTAATTCTCGGATCCACGAAGAACTTCCGTGACAAGATCCAAATTAGGCGTATCTGAAGGATGAAGATACAAAGGATTCTGGAAATCGTTGAAGACGGATTGCGCGTGGTTACAGCGGTAGATTGAGGATTTAGCCCTAATTCTGCCATTGATGTGCAGAAAACAAGAATTGAAGAAAAAAAAGGATCGATCTGTAGAGAAGAACCGATTCAATCGTTTCAATTTGATATGAACAGAATTACTGCTCTGGTACCATGATAAAATTGAAAGAATCCATAACTGGATTCGTGATGAAAGAACAATTGACAGAGAAGGAAAGATGAGAGGAAAGAGAGAAGAGACTTTTTTATTCAACGGTAAAAAAGGTATAATGAATTATCTTACAAAGAAAAGGAAAATACAGCTATATATACTAACACCTAACTTAACTGATGTGGCATTTAATAATGAAAGCTGTAAAATAATATGGAAAGATATGCCATTCTCAATAATATTGATTTTAACAGATCTTATATAACTTTAGAAGCATGATTTTTTTTGAATTTTTTGATAACCTAATTAATCCAAACAAAAATGAAGATTTTTGTTTGGTAAATAGTGCAAGGACACACTATCTTAAATGATAAAAAATATTTTGATGGTTTGTCATTCATGAAAGCTAATGTCATCACCATTTCAGGTCCAACATGTCTAATATATAAAGTTGCGATAAGAGCTAACTTAGTGGTATCTTATAGCACTAGGCTTCATACAACAGATGCTTTATATTCATCTAAAGCCCGAAAAAACTTATTAAGTTTTAGTGATATACATCTCAATGATTGTCACATGTAAATCATAAGTGAAGGCAATCAAAAGTACTTACTCATTGCCGAAGTCATACATCGGGTGTGAGAGTAGGAGCGCAAGAACGCCAAAATATAAAATGAGTTGAGAGCGGGAGCATCTATATAATAATAATAATGTATGTATATGAACATGGACATTTAAAGTGGCTTATTGTCTAAAATAAAAACTAGACAACTCACAATAGGCCTTTCTCCCTAAACCACATAGTCCAGTATAAAATTGGTAAACCCAAACTCACATTGTTTCTTTCTTGATATAAAGCAAAAAAATAAGAAAGAAAATAGAAAAGGAAATTTGATAAGTTAACAAGGCCCCGTCAAATCAAATCCTAGACTTCTGTATAATTTTAACTTTTGTCTACAGTACCCAGCGCAATCCTATCCCTTATGAATGGAGGACAAGAAGCGCCGAGTTTTCTCCTCTCCAGGTTTACCACCTCTTTTCTTCTTCATTTCCATGGCCAGCGACAACAACGCCCCTAACTTGTTGATATTTTAAATGACTTAAATATTTTTAGAGCGCAATCTAAGCTTCAATGGAGCGCCTTAAATCTCTACTCATGCCCTCATTTCGCCGGATCATGACTAGAGCGTTAGAGCACCGGCAATATCTGGGGAATTTTCTGTCTTTTTCATGTAGTTTGAGCTAAAAGCCCTTTTGTCCCTAACAATGTACTTAACAAAATGAAACTACAAAAGCGCACATTAACAACTTGACTACCACATAATAATAACGGGAAATTCTAGTCCGCTCTTGGTCCGGCCAAACTTATGTGTATTTTTTAAAATAACTTACCAATTATATGACAAGTGTAATACACCCTCCTTGTAAAATACATTTGGGTGCAGCCAAATCGGGTCTGAACTAGAATTTTTCAAGAATAAATTCTAGAGTTTTTTTTTCCAAATTCGACGAAGTCATAAATGCCATAATAAGCTAAATTGTTCATGAATGGGCAAGAGAGCACCATGAACATCGCCCGTCATTTCACATTTATTATGACCTAAAAGCGCCACAAATTATAGTCATATACTACTAAGCGTGCAATTGAACAAACAGTTAGACGATTAGAACTAAGATAGACATAGCAAACATCAATCTTAAAAAGAAATCATACTAAGTCCTCACCACATGCGCAAGGGTACGAGACTTTAGATTGTAAGAATCCAACGCCCATGAAAACAACCCAAATTACTGACAACGTAAAAAGTGATTAACCAACTCTATGTACCATGACCGTTCTCACTACTACATGGGAAGACCAACATAGATCCCCGAGTGACCATCAAACGAGGTCCTATTGTATAAAAATGTGAGTGAAAAATAATTAATGATTTAAATTGAAAACACTTTTGTTCTACTCAATGAAGTGAGGTTGAAATTGTTGGGTTTCGCGTAAAAATACATAAACGCAGCGGAAGAATTTCAGAAATTTAATTTAAAACCCAAAAGTGTACTCTAATTCGCATAATTGAATCTCAAACATGCATTAACGAGTAAATCCGACTTATCCGTTGAAGTGAGGTGGTAGGAGAATCCAATTCTTCTTTTAAACTTTAGATTGATGAACTTCTTGAATTCTTCAACCCTCGTGTTCTTTAATTCTTGAAGTTGTAGATGAATCCAACAACGAATCACGTTGCCTCTAAATTATCACGCGCGAATTGATGACGAAAAATTTCCTTCTTGTTCTCTATAGGGGCGACGACTTTTGTGTATAGAGAGGGAGAATATTTTTCTTCTTCTATTCTTTAGAGAGTTACAATTCATGTAATGTATTCACTTCTCTAGGTTAAAGTCAAGAGAGCTCTTTTATAACTCAATGACTTGTTGACCAAGACAAAACAAAAGAGACCAATTTGATTATCCAACCTAACCTAATGGGCGTCCGTGGGGCCCAAATTTCTTTTGTTTTGTTAATTTCTTTATTCAATTAATTATTTATTTTATCCAATAAATAAATATATTAATTAAATAATAAAATTAATTAGATAAATTAGTTCATTAATATATTTCTCTAAAAAATTAATTAATAATTAATCTTATCCAATAATTAATTATCTTATCCAATAAGAAATTAATTATTTAACTTATCTAATAAATTAAATCTCTCCAAAATAAAATAGAACATAGAAAAACCCTTTTTTCAATTTTCTTTATCAATTCTTTAGCGCGACTCTTTAGGTTCGTTTCATTTGACAATGAGAGGAAAC
Organism: Buddleja alternifolia; assembly: GCA_019426215.1. Classification (NCBI taxonomy): domain Eukaryota; kingdom Viridiplantae; phylum Streptophyta; class Magnoliopsida; order Lamiales; family Scrophulariaceae; genus Buddleja; species Buddleja alternifolia. Next base: position 15,977,579 of record CM033408.1, on the reverse strand, counting down.
CAAAGGAAGTGTGTGACACTTAGCCAGTCATGTGGCCCACTTCGTAGCCCAAATGAAATACGAATGAATGGATCATTCCACAACCTTTCAATCGTAAGTACCGTATATGTATAAACCCTTCGTTCACGTTCCCCGGTCAAGTGAGAGTCATGGTTATGTCAAACTCACTGGACTTGACCATATGTATAAATTATAATAATACGAGATCATTGAGATAGATTTGGTGTTTAGCACAATCAAGTCTGTATTTTGAGGTTGACCCCACCAACGGGTGAACTGGGTCTAACTACTTTAGTGAAAGACTTGACGTCACAAGTGCATCTTCAGCCTGATACTCAAGTCAAAGGTTCACATATACTCATTACGCATAATCGGTTCTGTCATTGACAGTCACAGAGTGAAAACCCATGTGACAGAACCGATGTGAGTCGTGTTTGAGCATATCAGTTCCACTGATGTGTGTACAATCTTAATCTCCTATCATCCCATGATACAAGACAGACACTCCCATGTCGGAGCTAAGATTGTACAAGTATTCAAAGTCTTTATTTGTCCATTAAAGACTTCATATTACTTGCGAACTTGTTTTAGTTATCAAGATCGATCTCTCTAGTGCCACTCTTCCAAGCCCATAGGAAGTAGAGGGATCGCACTGAAAACATGGACAAAATATTTTACACAACTTATAGATACAGATAAGAATTATGTGAAAACTTAAATGATGCCTTTTATTATAAATAATATTTAAGTTCAATACAAATAGATGCCTATTCATACTATCCTCTATGGCATCTGAGGGCATAATCCTAACAATCTCCCACTTGCACTCAGTGCCATGTGGTATCTAATACCCATTATTTCCAAGTGTCGGTGAAAAATAGCATGAGGTAGTGGTTTGGTACCTTGTCAGCTGAGACTATTTTCTGCATTTCTATCTCTCCTCTGCCAATGATCTCCCTGATGATGTGAAATTCTCTCAATGTGTAGACACCACTCCATCATTGAGAGTAAAAATAAACCCCGAAGTGGATTTTCGGTCGTCAACATCAGATTGAAAGTCTGAATCAGAATAACTTTCCATCTTCAGGTCTCTACCTCCATAGATGAGAATCATATCCTTAGTTCTTTTCAGATACTTTAGGATATTTTTCACAACTATCCAATGTTCCTTTCCCGGGTTTGCCTGAAATCGACTCACCACTCTCACAGCATAGGCAATGTCGGGTCTAGTACACAACATTACATACATCAGGATACCTACTGCAGAAGCATATGGTACATTACTCATCTCGTGCCTATTTTTCTCACTTTGAGGGCACATAGACTTTGACAAGTGTACTCCATGACTCATGGGAAGAAACCTTTTCTTAGAATTGCCCATCCTAAACCTCTTTAGGACCTTTTCTAAGTAAAGGGCTTGAGAGAGACCTATCATTCTATTCGTTCTATGCCTGTAGATACAAATTCCTAGAATGTATGTGGCTTCTCCCAAGTCTTTCATGGAAAACGTACTCGAAAGCCATTTCTTGACTGTGGTGAGCATTCCTACGTCATTTCCTATAAGCAGAATGTCATCCACATATAGTACTAAGATCGAAAGTTTGCTCCCACTAGTCGTCTTATAGACACAGGGTTCAACTTCGTTCTTGATGTAGCCATATCACTTTACTACTTCATCAAAATGGAGATTCCAGCTTCTAGATGCTTGCTTGAGACCATATATGGACCTCTCAAGTTTACATAATTTATGGATATCGGACTCGGATACAAAATCCTTTAGCTGTTCCATATAGATATCCTCATCGAGGAATCCTTTCAAAAAAGCCGTTTTGACATCCATCTGCCATATCTCATAATCTAAGTATGCAGCTATGGATAACAGTATTTGTATGGACTTTATCATGGCCACAGGAGAAAAAGTTTCTTGATAGTCAATTCTTTCTCTTTGACTATACCCTTTCGCTACGAGCTTGACTTTAAAGGTGTCAACCTTGCCATCGCTACCTATCTTTCTTTTGTAGATCCACTTACATCTTATAGGTTTGATACCTTCAGGACGATCTACCAAAGTCCAGACGTGGTTTGATTGCATAGAGTCCATTTCTGTTTCCATGACTTCTCGTCATCTTGAAGAGTCGACATCCACCATCGCTTTATCATAGGTACAAGGATCATCTTCATGACCTTCTTGTACTACAGTGTGAAGCTCTAGCCCCCCTGCAATAGATACCCATACCTCTCAGGTTCATGTGATATTCTACCAGATCTACGTGGTGGTTGTGCTACTATTGGTTCAAGCCTTGGTTCTTGGACAGATGTCTCTGAGGGAGTTTCATTTTGTTCTTGTAGAACAATTTTCCTACCTTTGCCCCCTTCCAAGATGAACTCATCTCCAAGGAAGTGAGCTTGTAGGGCCATGATGATTCTCTGATCATCATGTAGGTAAAAGAAGAATCCCATGGAATCCTCAGGATAACCAATGAAACGTCCCATGAGGGATGTTGTCTCCAATTTCTCCACTTTAGTCTTCTTGACATAAGCGGGACATCCCCAAATCTTAATGTGATTAAGACTCGGTTTCCTATTATTCCACATCTCATGCGAAGTTTTAGGAATGGATTTGGAGGGACATCTGTTCAAAACATGAGCAGCAGTAAGGAGCGCATGTCCCCACAACAAAATAGGTAAATCAGTGTAACTAAGCATGGAACGAACCATGTCCAACAATGTTCGGCTCCTTCGCTCAGCTACTCCATTTAGTTGAGGAGTTGCTGGTGGTGTTAGTTGTAACACTATTCCTTGTTGTCTAACGAATTGATCAAACTCGGCACTCATATATTTTCCTCCACGATCCGATCATAGAGTTTTTATATTTTGCCCAGTTTGATTTTCTACTAAGGCTTTGAACTCCTTGAACTTTTCAAAGGATTTAGACTTTTGCTTCAACAGATACACTAGACCATATCTTCAATGATCGTCTGTGAAAGTGATGAAGTAGTAGAAACCTCCATGAGCCATTTCTCCAAATGGTCCACAGACGTCGGTATGCACTAACCCTAAGACTTGAGTAACTCTTTCAAAAGTTCCGGTGAAGGGAGATCTAGCCATCTTGCCTAAGAGACATGATTCACATGTTGGAATGGGGTCCGACCCCAGTGAGCTTAATAGCCTATCTTTTTCCATTTTGTGGATCTTGTGTTCTCCGGCATGGCCTAGTCTAAGATGCCACTTGAGTCTTAGGTTAGCTTCTTGCCTACCACGTTTACATGTTACAACATTCACATCAGATGAATTACGGACATTAATACAAACCATTAACTAAACAAGCATTGCCAACTAATTTATTTTCATAATAAATGTCGCAATTTAATTTTAAAAAACGGAATGTATATCCAATCTTAACTAACATAGGAATAGATACAATGTTCTTAAGCCCCTTGGGCAAAACTAAAACATTATCTAAAAATAATAAATGTCCAGAATTCAAATAAAGAGAAATAGATCCAATCCTAGTAGCTGCGACGCTTTCCCCGCTGCCTATTTTGATCATCACTTTTTCTCGGCCCAACTTTCTATTTCTCTGCAGATCCTGATCCAAACAACATACATGGGCACTAGCCCCTGAGTCCAGAATCCACGAAATAGAAAATACGGTCATAGAACAGTTAGTTTCAAAAACAAATTAGTTCTATACCTTGTGCGCCTTTGCCTAATTTGGGACAGTTCCTCTTCCAGTGACCAAGCTCACCGCATTCGAGACATCTATCCATTTTCTTAGGCCCTTTGCTCTTGTAAAACCCTTGAGCCTTTCCCTTACCCTTCTTGGTACCCCCTTGAGCTCCATGCTCGCCAGACTTTTTCTTGTTGTTCTTCTTCTTAGACTTTTTGGGTCCAGAAGAGATGACGAAGGCAGTTTCCTTTCCCTTTGGTTTCATTTCAGATTGTGCATTAACCAATTTGTTCATTAGCCCAGCTAAATTGCACTCTATCTCATTGCAGTTAAAGTTAACCACAAATTGGGAAAAGGAATCGGGAAGAGACTGCAAGATTAAGCTAGTTTGAAGGGTGGCGTTCATGGTGAATTCGAGAGCTTCCAATTTCTCGATCCTCAAAATCATTTTGAGGACATGATCACCAACCTTCTCACTTTCTTTCATCTTGCCTCCGAAGAGCTCTTTTGATATCTCATATCGATCAGTTCGACTATGCTCTCCATAGAGCTCTACCAGGTGAGCTAGGATAGCTCTTGCAGTGGGCATCTTATCATGTGACCTTTGAAGATCATTAGTCCTAGATCCCACCATGTATCCTCTCACCCGGAGGTCGTCCTTAACCCATTTTTCATGGGCTTGGACCTCTTCCTCGTTGGCACGTGTTCTAGCAGGAGCCGCTGGGATATCAACCTCCAAGACGTATCCTAAAGATTCCATATTGAGGACAATCCTCAAATTTCTAAGCCAGTCCACATAATTGAATCCAGTCAGGGTATTCCTTTCGAGTAGAATTGAAAGTGGGTTTGTCATATTTGAGAGAGATAAGCGAGAAAATAACTGCAGAAATAAACTAGATTGATTAGATTACTTGTTTTGACTTAACCAAGAAAAATTAAAGACTTAAAATTTATCTTGGCCCCTACTGCATTTTTCGAATCCCACACTCCCATGTGAAAATCGGGAATCATCATTGGCATCGATTTCACAGCGGGTATTGAGGTCCTCAATTAACTAAATGGGTTGCAACCTAACCTGTTTCTGGCCCATTAATTATTTGAGGTGATATCTAATATCAATTTATCCAATAAATATTTCTATACCTTTCCCCATAGTTCACCAAACTGCAACCGAACAGGTTTTTAAGCTCGTGAACTACCCGAGTTCATTCCCACTAACTCCTATAATATAACATTTGAATTTCACCTTGCAACCGAACAGGTTTCAGGAGTGAAATATGCTTTGATTAAGGCATTTCATGCACTTAATAAAATTTTAAATTATTTCTAAATGCATAAACCCACATAACTGGGAAGCATTATACATTTATAGTAATTTTAATTTTAGAAAGCTTAGCGGAGGAAGAGGATGTCACACATCCTTTTCTAACTCGGTATTATTTATTTGGGAGAATTTGATTCGTCAAAAGATCTTGGTCTCACTTTGCATATTATTCAATTTATATAGCACTTTTATTCTATATTGATCATGCATAAAAATACTATTAATAATCATGCCTTTCAATATAAATAATTATGGAATTTAAATAAATAAATCCACTACTTGATCATGGATTTTTACTAGAAGGCCCGAGCCAATGGGTCATCAAAAAGGCATAGATTAAACCTATTAAACATTCATGGGCCTTTTGAGTTTATCAATTTTGAACCATTTCATCTCGGTTCCTAAAACAACTCATGCATTATTTCTAAAAATATAATAAATAGCTTCAAATTTGATAACCCATAAAATTAAAGGTGAAACATATAATCCTAAGTCCATGATTAGTGTTACAATCACATAAGACATGCTCGCATCAATTAATACATGCTAGCAACATTTAATACATGCTCGCAATATTAAATCACTTATGTTGATTATTAAAGATTTAGTCCAACTAAAAAGTCCTCTATAAAATTCCCAATATTTTATACATTCACTATTTCAATTAAAATCATTCTAATCCAACTAGATGACTTAGATGTACGAAACTAAAATTAAATACATCTACCTTTAATTAAAATAATATTAGTCCTACTAATAGAATACATAAAATATGGAATTCTATTTTATTTTATTATGATTTAAAGCCATCTATTATTGGAAATACTTTTATTTGATCAAAAAATTAATTATTAATCTATAAGAAAAATAATTTATATTCCTTATTCAAAATTAAGCAATTTCCAAGTCGAGAAAAAATAATAATATTTAATCCATAAATTAATTATTAATCTCTAAGAAAAATAATTAATTAAGTCTAATTAATTTCCAAGTCGAGAAAAAATAATAATATTTAATCCATAAATTAATTATTAATCTCTAAAAATAATAATTAATTAAGTCTAATTAAATATTATATTCCAATTAATCTTATTGGGCTCGATTTCATCAAACCCAAGTCATCATCCTTTTGGTCCACTTGGATTCAATTTAATTGGGCCCAAAACAATTAATTAGAATAACATGCACACTTTATTAATTTCTTATTGGGCTAAATTTAATTTAAGTCCAAATCACCAATCTAATTGACCCATTTAGATTTAATTAGATTAAGTCCAAACTAATTAACAAATCAAATTTAAATAATTTTCAATTGAATTTAAATTATTCGGGTCATCATCCTTTTGATCCACCCAATTAATTAAAATCACCCAAACTTGGTCCCAATTTAACCTAAAATTAGTCCCACAAGATTTTTTCCGTTAATTTTACACTGAATCTCACGCCTGCACGTCACCTCCCCGTTAAATCCTTGGGCTCAAATTGAAGTGTCTAATTTTAGTCCCATAGAATCTCGTGATTCTAGTTTTAGTCCCACAGTTTACGAGATTCTAAAAAAGGTCCCAAAATATTTCACTTTTTCCAAACTTGGTCCTAAAGTATTTGGGCTCACCATCTTATGACAAACCCCACAAAAGTATGAGCCTAATCAACGTTTCAAAGGAAAAATCAGGAAATATCCGAGGAAACATCGTCCCAATGTACATAAAAATATAATACTAGAAAATAATAAAGCAAAATCTCTCTCGAGATGCAGCATTTGCAATCAATTAAATCCCCAATTACATAATTTGGTAATATATGTGGTATAGTGTGCATAGACAGACGACAAGTAATGCAAAGGCAAAATTGTGTTGCCAAATATAAATTTTCCCATAGTTTGAATTAGAGAGAGAGAGAGAGAGAGAGGAGATGCAGAAAACCACATAAAGACATGCGCCAATTGGTAGCATGGCTGAGCGCTTAGGCCAAGTGGTTAAAATCGTCACTAACTCTGGTTTAGTTAACTCTTACTCTAACACCAACTCTAGGTTCAACCTACAATCCCTTGTCCTTTTCTCTTTTTCTTCTTTAATTTGTTACTAATATCAAATATTTTCTCACTTTCTTAAAAAAAAAAATGGCATCTTCACTATTCATTTGGATTTATTCTCACACAACCGAAAGTATCAACTTAATATGCAATTTCTTATTTAGTTTCAATCATAATTAAATATAAATTTTCTTTTCAAAATCTTCACTAAATCTAATGTATATGATCCTGTGTTGTATAGAAAATAAAAATTGACGATCGACCCTACAAATTGTTTATGATGATCACTCACTTTGTGAAATAAATTTGGGTGTGATTAAGTTGGGAGCGGATTAGAATTTTCCATGGTGATGCTATCAACAACTAGGGCTAAATTATTTGTTTTTCCATTATTTTCTTCTTAGCTAACATTTAACCAAAAAAAAAAGAAAAAAAAGGAAGCTTCAATTCCACATACTTATAATTATGTAGTCAAGTTCAACATAGGAGACACTTTCTTAAACAAGCAAAATGTACTACTAATCCTATAAAAGAACAAATTTGAAGGTTAATGAATTAGGTGAATCCACACCACACTGATTGTTGTTCAATTTTTCAGACTTTGTATTGTAGCTCTTCTCTCTGTCTGAGTGGAAATTAAACATAATTTGGTAAACCACTTAAATTAATTTCCCTCTCTTTTCTTCTTCTTCCCCTCTGAATTCACACCAACCCACCCATCTTTACACACATTTCTACTGTCTGTGTGTCACTACTACTCCTTTAGAGAGAGAGAGAGAGAGAGAGAGAGAGAGAGAGAGAGAATGAGAATGAAGAGGAGGTGTCCTTCATATTGTTCTTCTTCTTCTTCTTCTTCTTCATCGTCTTCCTGCATTGAGCCAACAATTACAAACAAAATTGATGAAGACACAAAAGCCAAAATATCAGTCAAGCCAAAACGTGTTAGAGCCAAGAAAATAGCTGATAATTCTGACACGTGTCCTAAATCAAGAAGCTCCATTTACAGAGGTGTCACAAGGTATACATACATACACAGACATGCATATTTAATTTATTTCTGTTCTATTAATCCAATTAAAATCATGGTTATTATGTCACTTATGGTGAATGATGAATTTGGGTTGGTTTGCATGTATAATTACGTATAATGAGAAAAGGGAATTAATTATATATATATATATATATATATATATAATGTGGTGTATATGATCAGGCATAGATGGACCGGGAGGTTTGAGGCTCACCTATGGGACAAGACATGGAACACCATTCACAACAAGAGAGGAAGACAAAGTGAATTTTCTTTTTCTTTACACTCTTTTTTTTATTTTTAAAATTACCATTTCTTGTTTAATTTTATTTTCTATTTTTTTCAACATTAAAAAGGAAAATAGAAAAATCAAGGAGATCTGTGATCTGTGTATCTTTATTTGTTAATTACTTAACTGGGCCTATGCTATAGTCAATTTATTATTATTGATAAAAAAAAAGGTCAATTTATTATTATTTGTTCTGCAGTACTATTAAATAAATAAATTAATTCTGACTATGTGTTTTATTCTTCTTGATGATCCTGGTCCATTCCACAAACGCATTTACCGCTGAGCAGTCTATTTAGGTGAGATCACAAAACTTTTCCCTTTTTTCTTTTAGTTCAAATGCTGTTAAGTTTTCCTATTTGATTTTTGTTTGAATGAAGTAATTAATCCTGACCTTCTTAAAATACATATAGTCCCCTCATGTTGAGATATTCTAACAATTGTATCCCTGTGTATTTAATGTTTTTTAGAATCTTACATCTGTAAACCTTATAAATAGATCCCTTGAGGGAGCCTTGTTCTAATATACTAAAAATCAGGGGGTGTTTTCATAATTAACACTAAAGTGAGGGGGTGTGCAAGTAATTCACCCTAATTAATTTAATTAGTCAAAGTAAGTTGAACCAATTAATTATACATGATCCCTTGTGTAGAACTAGAGTGTTTTTTTTCCTTGTTTTGGTAAATGTTAGGACTAGAGTGTTAATATTGAGAATGTGTACTAATTGATAATGTAGGGGCTTATGATAATGAGGAAGATGCAGCTCGAACCTACGATTTGGCCGCCCTTAAGTACTGGGGGTGGGGACCCTCTACTATTCTCAATTTCCCGGTACACCTCCCTATATATATATTTCAATTATTTCAAGTTTTTTCATTTATTTCACAATGCTGTTGAACTATAATTGTCACGTAATTGATTAGGATGTGAGTGAATTACGCTGGAATTTGACTAAACAGTATCCGTGAACAAATATTTTACAATTAATGAAAAAGCAACTAATGAAGAAGCAATTAATGAATGTTCGAGTGAAATGCAGGTGGAAGCATACGCAAAAGAGATTGAAGAAATGGAAAAAGTGAGTAAAGAAGAGTATCTAGCTTCGCTTCGACGGCGGAGTAGTGGATTTTCTAGAGGTGTCTCCAAGTATCGTGGCGTCGCTAGGTAATAATATACCAAAACTTATTAAATAAATAAACAACTAGCATCTCAAAATAAATATAAATCATGTCATAGTCATTTTGAAGTACATTTTTTTTTTTTTGATTTTTTGGTCATGCTTATTTATGTTTTTGAATATCATTCTCTTTTTTCACATTATACTTTTCAGAGAATTACAATTACACGTTATTTTAAAACAGAATTTTCATTCTCTTATGGTATAGAACTAACTACATTTCAATCAATACATTTATCACTTTACATTATCTCATCAAATGTACAAGTTTTTGTTTAGTAATATACAGTCATTACCAAAATAACTAATCATTTTACACATCATACACCAATAAATCACATTTGATTTAATATATTTCACTACTTCCTACAATTTTTCAAAAAACATAAAATATACAACCAATATCACATTGTTTTTACCCATAATACAAACAAACATAACCTTAGTATGTCTTGTGAGCTTTTTCTTATGATTTTCTAACATAAAATGTATCAAGTGGGACAGTCGTGGTTTAATTCTGTTCGTGAACAGTACTGTGGATGCTTAATAACGTGAGTTTGTGAGTTGTAACTTGTAATCAGTGTTCACATTCTCAGTACATATTTGTTTCCCTTTTTTAAGGGCAACAAAAAGGGGAAAAAATGTTGACCATGATTTTATTGGAATTTGACAGGCACCACCATAACGGTCGATGGGAAGCTCGAATTGGACGTGTTTCCGGGAACAAATATCTCTATTTGGGAACCTACAGTATGTTCACCCTATTTTCTTTTGAGTTTCATTTACATGAAAATTGCGATTTTAGTATGGTAGGAGGGGTTTGTAAAGTTAATCCTTGCTGATAATTTAAAGATACTACTTTCTAATTTTTCACAATTTAAGAACAACTCCCACCAAATATTAAGAAAGTGGCCTCAAAGTTGGCATGTGCGGGGCCGCGCGACTATGTAATTTTGGGGGTTTTCAACTTTGTAGATAAAATAACACATGTGTTGAACATAGGACCAAATACGCTGTCATTAACCAATTTGCATAACTAAAATTGCTACTTTATCTTAGCTTACAAACATAATTAACGAGTACACCTAGTACAAAATTTGTAATTTTAGTCGGTAAGTTATGTTAAGTGACAAATTTTGTTCTCACGCAATGATTTTCCTTCTAAAATTAAAAAATCACATGCTCGACACATGCAAATTTTCAACAAAATTTTTCAATTTCCAACTAAATTCGTCGAAAATTAGATAGTCTATATGTTCTTAAATTATTAGTGTCACAACTTATTGAGCCGAATTTGACTGCCTTATGGTTTTTGGATGAATTTTGTAGTTTTGCCTTTGATTTACTATTTTTTGCCAGAAATTGGTGGGGGGTTATGTGGTTTAGAGAGTAGAAGAATTCTAAATTAGCCGGAAAAAGAAAGTAGTGAACATTGATTATTTATTTTAGAACATCATCTCGACATACATATAAATAATTCGTTTTGGGGTTCTCATGGTATCAGAAATCTATCTGTTTTGGCTTGGCTCCAAACAGAGACCAAATACTGTATTAGAAGATAATAAGAAAAGCTGACATGGCACATGCATGCTGACTTGACTGGGTTTAATTATGACTTTTTAAAATAATACTTAAGACAATATAATCTCATTTCTTTAATTTTATTCAACCCTTTAAAACTGAAATTATATTATTATTCTCCTTCTCAGCGGCACTCAATTATTTATGTTTAGGGTTTTATACATTTGAATGGATTTTATTTGGCAAGTATACATACATTTGAATTTTGAATGGATCTAAGTTATAATTAGCAGCCTAAGACTGATGATGAATGATCAGTTGTAATAAAATAAGAGACCTTTAATTAATTCTATTCCTTACTGGATGGACGGTCGTCATGGTCAGCAGTACTTGAATCATCTGGTAGATGAATATACATATATATATATATATATTTATTAACCATAACATGACCTTTTACTTTTGTATTTTCACGGACAATAGTATTTAATTTAAGGGGTTTATAAAATAAAATGACTGTGCACGTAAATTCTTAGATGTATCCCATACTCCTGCATGCAGCCACACAAGAGGAAGCAGCAGCTGCATACGACTTGGCAGCAATTGAATTTAGAGGTCCTAAAGCAGTGACAAACTTCGACATTAGCAATTACGCCGACAAGTTACCCTCAACAGAGGTGCAATTAGTAAAACAGGATGAGGTCCAAGCAAACCAGCAAATCGATCCGTCGTCCTTTACCAAAGTACAACCAGGCCAAACACAGGATCTTCAACAAGATGAACATGAAAGCAGCAAAGTGGTTCAATCAAGCTGTACTAATATTCCAAACTACTCTAGTTACTCACAAGCCATGACGGTGATGGACCCCACCGAGGAGCACGACCACCCTTGGAACCTTTGCCTAGACATTGATTTCAACTCTTTGCTTCCAATACCTGACAACATTCCTCTCGACAAAGCATCCGACTTTCTAGGATTGTTCGATGCGAAAGGCTTTGACGACGATATTGAATGTATTTTTGACGATAATGACCTCCTTCAGGATGCAATGTCTGGGACGGTGGAGGGCAAGGATTTGTCCACTTCCCATTCGTCATCGTCATTGTCGACTATTGCATCAGTTTGTAGCGACATCTAGTGTTCTTTCAAGTTTTTGATACTTAGACTTGTCAGGTGTCTTCTTACCGAAATTATAGCAGTATGTACTGCTTCTGATCATGCTGTAAGGTTTTTAGCATTGTGTTCTGTTAAAAGGTTAGCCATCTTTATCACCAGGTATCTGGGATTGTCTAGTGCTCTTAATTAAAATAAGAGTATTCGGAGAGCTTTCTTCCTATTTTTCCTTGTTTTTACGTTTGAAGTTGTTGGGAAATTACTTCGAAAATATCCCCAAATTGGTACGCAGCGGAATTAAATAAAGTGTCTAGCTCTAGCGCGTACATGCAGGACATTAAATTTTTTTAAATCATACATACTATAGCAAAAGATAACTAATTAAACAATTTAATTAATAAATATTGATTAACTATAGCTAGCAATTAAAAAACTAACTAATTAAATAATTTAATTAAAATCAAATAATTGCATGCTATAGAAATAAAATTAACAACTAAAACTAAAAAATACAACTTTCCTCCGAAGATAGAAACGAACCGGTGGAATGCACCGCAACTAAAAAGCACCTCCTTCTTGTCGGAGGAAACCGAGCTCACGCACTGCAAAGCCTTCTTCGCAATGCCGCGCTTTGAACCCGGGAGAGTGGGCTCCCATTAAAATTTAATACTAAAATAAAATTTCTCAAATTAAAAAAAGAATTTTATACTTTGCAAGTATATTTTTTAAAGTAAGCTTATTACTTAGAAAATTCCTATGCAATTTTGTTGTGAATGTTTGAACTCCCAAAGACTCCTATTTATAGAGTTTCAAAGGTTTGAGATTAGTGAAAAATCAATGTGGGATAAAAACAAAGTATATGGGAAAGGCTCAAGGCAAGGCCTGGCACACGGTGGTCAGGACACAAGGCACAAGGGTGGCTTGGCCACCCTCAAATCTGTCGAGGCGCGTGCACTACACGTGCATGGGCACGTGTGGTGCACACGCCAAAGACAGCCTGGATGTCACGCGGGTGTGACGGTCGCGCCCGTCCCTTTTTTTAAAATTAAAATAAATTAAATTTAACTTTAATTTAAATATCTTTCTCTAAAGATTTTCCCACATCTTTTCATCTAAATTCAAAAACTATCCATCCAATGGATCTTTTAGTATTTAATCGAGTTTCTATTAGAGGCTTGCGAAGGGACCTTAGGGAAAAACTAATTCTTGCTCCAAATGGGTCAAATCGAATTACCATCCCATGGTAATCTTTGATTACCACTTAACAATATTTAAGTCCACTGAATAAATATTGTTGCACTCTAGAATTAATTAAATTACTCAAGAGTTCTCATACTTAAGAATATTACAGCTAACTCCTCTATTGAAATATCCGTGAAGTAATAAAATCAATGCTACTAATATTTTATTCTTCACCTCTTATCCTAAAATTGTCGATTTGCTCATTGTCAATTTTCTCATACGAAAGCTCATTCTTCATTTAATTTCAGTGACATTTCACATGAAATACTTTGGCCAAATTTTTAGAATAGTCGAACATTGCGAATCCATTAAAGGGAATATTTCTTATCTCTCATGGATATTATAGATTCCTTATGAATGTCCTTCATATCACATTTCATGCAATTACCCAATGTATAAAGTATATTGATCACCGAATACCTCACTTCTGAATACATCACTTCTGAATACATCAAAGTAATATACACTAGATGCATTAATTCAAGATAGTCATAGGATTTAGAGTAGTTGTTTCAAATTATTTATTTTGATAGTAGCCAAAAAATAAATAACTCATTTGGTCCAGTTTAGTGTTTCAATCTCATTAATTTACTCGAATATATTATATATGGAATCCTCATTTCCATGATTAAGACAAATCATCGAATATAATATATTACTGTCATTAGCAGATAAGACGCCCAATCTTATCACTGACTACAACCTATTTATAATAACATATGCCACATATAACCCAAGTCTTTTCATGGAACAACACTTCCATTTGGATTCTCATATATTATATTGGACCACGTCTATCTTATAGTACGATTTTTATAATACTCATAACTTGCAACAAAAGTAATAAAGATTAGTTTCATAAACGAATATAAATGTTTCATATAATTGGATTTTTTTTAGGGCACAATCCCTAACAATCTCTCACTTGCCCTCAAATCCAATTAGCCATATATCTAATACCCATCCCTTCTAAATGAGAGTCAAAACTCTTTTGTGCCAATGTTTTAGTGAAGGGATCTGCTAAATTATTAGTCGATACTATCTTGGTGGCCAGAATCTCTCCACGATCTACGTATTCTCTAATAATGTGATACTTCTTTTCAATGTGCTTTGAACGCTTATGGCTTCTTGGTTCTTTAGAATTTGTTACAGCACTAGAATTATCACAATGGAGTGTGATTGGTGTTAGCCCTTCTCTAACAACCTTTAGATCCATAAGAAACTTTCTTAGCCGATATGCTTCTTTAGTAGCTTCAGAAGCTGCCACATATTCATCTTCCATAGTGGAGTCTGCGATGCAATACTATTTTATGCTCCTCCAACTATAAAGAAATACAAAAATTAAAAACGAGTCTAAGTTCATGAATCATGTCTCCCATCACATAACATGTCAAACATGAAATTATACATTCAACACACGAAAAACAGATATGCTAATTTCTAATTAAATTCTAAATTTAATTATTGTTTTCATATTCTTGAGAAAACTAATTTATTTAGGTCTATCTGAAAATTCAAATTTAGAGAACTCCAATTAATTTTCTAATAAATTCCAACTTTAAAAAAAAAAATTAATTTATAAGTTCATTAAATTAATTTCACAATAGATATAATCTAATTTAATTCAAAGTCCAACCTTAATTAACATCAGATTTGATGAAAATAAATTAACACTTATCAAATAATTAATATTATTTATTTTTTGCATTAAAGTCCAATTTTAATCAAAATTTGAATGATAAATATTATTTAATAAATGACCCGGGACACCCATGGATTGACTCGGGTCCTATTGCAAAACCCGTGTGTTAAAAAACACATGGGTGGGACTACGAGAGCCCATCGCCTCAGTAGCCCAGCTGCTAGAGTGATGGGCCGCACAGTGGGTCGACCCCGTAATTTGCAATTTTATATTTATCACATTAAAATTACATAAAATCCAATTTTCATTAATTTCTAACGAACGAAAAAAATAATTCCTCAAGAACACGAATAACGTGAAATCCACATATCTAATCATGCATCAACAAAAACCTATAAATCATGCATCTATATCACATAATTTCACATAATTTACAAACGCCGAGCCCCATGATTTGGCTTTGATACCACAGTTGAGGAAAACTGACCAAACGCAGCAAAAAACAAAAATTTTAAAAATTTTGAATTTTCCCATGACATGATCAATTCCGGAATTTAAACACACGTATGTATGATAGGGTAAAAATAAACTTTACCCGTTGTAGCGAAGTGAATTCCTACAAACTTGAATTCTTCAATTCTTCGCGAAATTTCTTCGGCTGAAATTATGTTGATCCAAGCAGTCCAATTGTTCGGCCTCTAAATAGTCTCGCCGGAAAATACTTGATGAAAAAACAACCTCCTTCTTTGGCTTGATTGCCGACGGCTGCTGAGAGGAAGATAATTTCTTTTTCTTGTGGTGTTGTGTAATGCAACTTATTCTCTAGGCTTATAACTAATGTGATATTTATATCACTTAAGTTATTACCTTGGACTAAACCAAGCCCATATTAAACTCCTAGTGGCTGCCCCCTTTAGGGCTTGGAGTGTCACTTGGTGTAATAATTTTGTGCTTAGTTTATTCTAATATTTAATTAATTAACTTAATCCAATTAATTAATTCAATTAAATAATAGATAATTCATTTAATGAATTTTATTTCTCCAAGAAATATTATATTAATTAAATCATAAATGAATTAACTTATTTTCTCAAATAATTAATTCTATTTATTTAATTTTAAGTATCCAATATTTAATATAATACCACAAGAAATATTCCATTTTTCATCAATGTTTCCTTTTTAAGCGTGACTCTTTAAGTTCATCTATATTTGGCAATGGCGGGATTCCATTGAATATGGGTCTTACCTAGCCAGTCATGTGGTCCACATTTTAGCCCAAATAAGATGAAATAATTAGATCATTTTTACCTTTCCATTTGTAAATACCGTGTGAATACAAACTCTTTGTTTTCTTATCCCGGTTAAGTGAGAGTCATGGTTTTGGTCAAACTCACTAACTTAACTCTATGCTATATTTATAATAAGTTTAGATCAATAAATGCTTTAGCCAAACACTTTAATATCTAACTTACTTATAAATGCATAGGATAATTCCTCATTCACTTACGAGGGAACGAATCCTTTCTTGGATACCAATTAAGAATACTACTTGCCCATTAGGTTGCAGTTCGAGGTTGACCCCACCAACGGGTGAATTGGGCCTAACTTCTATAATGACGAACCTAATGTCACAAGTACATCTTCAACTCGATTCCTCAAGTCTAAAGTTCAGACACACATATTACAATTAATCAATTCTGTCATTGACCGTCAAAAAGTGAAAACTC
Organism: Buddleja alternifolia; assembly: GCA_019426215.1. Classification (NCBI taxonomy): domain Eukaryota; kingdom Viridiplantae; phylum Streptophyta; class Magnoliopsida; order Lamiales; family Scrophulariaceae; genus Buddleja; species Buddleja alternifolia. The sequence goes on along the minus strand of CM033408.1, from coordinate 15,960,807 downwards.
ATGTGACAGAATCGATGCGAGTCATGTCTGAGTGCCACTATCTCCATCAGTACACCTATGCTATGAGTTCTTCACTATATCTTAGTGATTGACGGACACCTTTCTCGTCAAAATTCATATCATACAAGTCTTCATGATTTTCAATGCACCCAATTGAAAATCTTTGACTTCCAGACTATTTTAGTACACAAGTATCAAACTCCTCTAGCGACTTAGAGAGTTAACTCTTGTGTTCATGGACTTATAGATGATAACAATACATAAATGTCAATATTAAAGTAAACAACTAAAATGCCTTTTATTGATTGATTTAAAAACAATCACAATTGGCAATGTCCTATCATTTACTAATCCTCTAGTGATATTTGAGGACATTAACCTAACACAGAGCTCCTCAGGGAGTCTAATATGTTGTCCCAATCAAGTGTACACCATTACTTAGACAATCTATATGGTATTCAAGATACTTCACGGTAGCATGATCTCACTCGTTTATTATTTCAATCTACCCATTAGGGATCTAATCTTGTAATCATGAGCAAATACCTTCCTTAGGGAATAATATTGATACACTATACCATTAGACCAGTAATGGAGGCTGTGAGAATTCAACTTTTGAATCTCGCTCCCACTTGATATTTTATAACCCATGGACATTTCATTATCACATAATGACAACATTGGGATAGTTAAATAAATTATGAGTTTTAATCAAATTAGAATTTCCAAAATTAATTGAACAATAATCCAACACTTGAACTATTTATTCTAAGAAAATAATCTTGAAAAAACTCCCACTCAATCATCATGTCAAAACAATTTAAACATACGATTGAGATAATATACTCAACATATTACTTAAACAATTCAAGTAACACATTTGATCATCATATAAATCATGTTGAATATAAACAAATATATTAATGTTACACACAAGTATTCAAGCCTTTAAACAATTTAAACATATTGATCTAATCAAATAAGCATGCTTTAATCATAATTAAAATTACATATTATAAGCATTAATATCTAGAATCTAATTCCATAATATTCCATAGCATCATTAGTTTTGAAAAAATATGCATACATGCCTACATGTCTCACATGTACGTATTAAGAGCCTTGGCTTTGATACCACTTGTTGGAAAATTACTTCGAAAATAATCCCAAATTGGTACGCAGCGGAATTAAATAAGAGTCTAACTCTAGCGCGTACATGCATGACATTAAATTTTTTTAAATTATACATACTATGGTACAAGATAACTAATTAATCAATTTAATTAATAAATATTAATTAACTATCGCTAGCAATTAAAAAACTAACTAATTAAATAATTTAATTAAAATGAAATAATTGCATGCTATAGAAATAATATCAATAATTAAAACTAAATTATACAACCTTCCTCCGAAGATCGAAATGAGCCGGTGGAATGCACCATAAATAAAAAGCACCTCCTTCTTGTCGCAGGAAACCGAGTACATGCCTCGCAAAGCCTTCTTCGCAATGCCTCGCGCAATGCCTCGCTTTGAACCCGGGAGAGTGGGCTCCCATTAAAATTTAATACTAAAATAAAATTTCTCAAAAGAAGAAATTTTATACTTTGCAAGTATATTTTCTAAAGTAAGCTTATTACTTAGAAAATCCCTATGCAATTTTGTTGTGAATGTTTGAACTCCCAAAGACTTCTATTTATAGAGTTTCAAAGGTTTGAGTTTAGTGAAAAATAAATGTGGGATAAAAATAAAGTGTATGGGCAAGGCTCAAGGCAAGGCCACAATAGCACACGGTGGCCAGGCCACCCTCGCACGCGCCAGCGACAGCGTGGATGTCACGTGCGCGTGCCACCCACTTGCCCGTCCATTTTTTTTAAAATTAAATTAAAATAAATCAAATTTAACTTTAATTTCAATATCTTTCTCTAAAGATATTTCCCACATCTTTTCATCTAACTTCAAAAAACTATCCATCCAATGGATCTTTTAGTATTTAATTGAGTTTTTATTCGAGACTTGTGGAGGGACCTTAGGAAAAAACTAATTCATGCTCCAAATGGGTCAAATCGAATTACCATCGTATGGTAATATTTGATTACCACTTAACAATATTTAAGTCCGCTTAATAAATATTGTTACACTTTAGAATTAATTAAATTACTCAAGAGTTCTCATACTTAAGAATATTACAACTAACTCCTCTATCGAAATATCCTTGAAGTAATAAAATCAATGCTACTATTATTTTATTCTTCACCTTTTATCCTAAAATTGCCGATTTGCTCATTGTCAACTTTCTCATACGAAAACTCATTTTTCATTTAATTTCAGTGACACATCACATGAAATACTTTGGCCAAAGTTTTAGAATAGTCGAACATTGCAAATCCATTTAAGGGGATATTTCTTATCTCTCATGGAGATTATAGATTCCTTATGAATGTCCTTCATAATTACATTTCATGCAATTACCCAATGTATAAAGTTTATTGTCCACCGAAGAACTCACTTCTGAATACATCAAAGTAATATACACTAGATGCATTAATTCATGATAGTCATTGGATTTAGAGTAGTTGTTTCAAATTATTTATTTTGATAGTAGCCAAAAAATAAATTAGGTCCAGTTCAGTGTTTCAATTTCATTGATTTACATGAATATATTATATATGGAATCCTCATTCCCATGATTAAGACAAATCGTAGAATATAGTATATTATAGTCATTAGCACATAAGACGCTCAATCTTATCACCGACTACAACCTATTTATAATAACATACGTCACATATAACCCAAGTCTTTTCATGGAGAAACACTTCTATTTGGATTATCATATATCATATTGGACTACGTCTATCTTATAGTACGATTTCTATGATACTCATAACTTGCAACAAAAGTATTAAAGATTAATTTCATAAATGAATATAAACGTTTCATATAATTGGATTTTTTTTTGGAGCAATCCCTAACAGAAGTAGTGGCCATTTAAATGGGGTCAAGGCCTATATTAAGTGCTCTCATAATTGGTATAGAGAGACTTGAAATAATACATATTTGTTGTTTGAAGTCTGATCTGGGTCATTTTTCGAGGCTCAGGTTGGGCGCAACCCAAAGATAGAACGATTATAGACTGTGCTTAAAGGTTTATAATGTCGGCCTTCTTAAGGCCTTGGCCCATCATAGGCCTGCCATTTTATGGCTTTAGCCTCTCATGGCTAGGTTTAAAAAGGCTTAGGCTGGGCTGGATATTTGAATATAATTACGGCCCTCAGGTCAAAAAAGCCCTGTCTATTTGAATATAATTTTTTTTTTTGGATTAAACAAATAATATATAATAATTAATAAAAAAAAATATTTGACAAGTGTGCAATGGCCACAGAGCCATTGCATACTTGTTCCAACAGTCAGCATTATTTGACCATTGTGTTTAAATTCACATTGCCAACAATTGTTGTTCATCGCGAAACACGCGTAAGGGCCAGATTTTTTTCCGTCCATTGCCTCAATTTTAATTTTTTGTTTTTTGTTTTTGATATTTTCTATTTATAAATACCACCAACCTTCTTCACTTAATTTCATGCCAAAATCATTCAATCTCTTACAATTCTCTCAATTATATCAATCTCTATTTATACATTTTATTATATTTATATCAATCTCTTACAATTCCCTCAAAATATACACTTTATATTATTTATATAATTTGGCGATTTGAGAATTTGATAAGTTGGAAAGATTTAGTATTTTTGACAATTGACCAAGGCGAAATCCGTCTTTCCAAATTGAAGTTGGAAAGCTCTCGTTTTTTCGACATTTGGCCAAGGCGTAATTTTGACGTTTGGTAACATCTACTTCGCTTTTCTTATTCACATTTTAATTTTTATTGTTAATTGTTAATTGTGTTTCATTTTTTATGTAGTATAATTTTAGACAAAAAACATGAATCCTAGTTCAAGTAGTTCTTGTGCTAGTAAGCAAAAATATTGTTTAGTGAATCAAATGGGAACGGAAACATAAAATTATTTACGATCCAACGACACCCCTAATTTTTCTACCCATCAACCATTTAATGAAGAAGAAAATTCTACGACTTTTGAAAATGAGCCCCAAACACACAATGCTTCATCCGCTAGTGCTAAAACTATTCGGAAAAAATATGATGAAGAATAATACTTTTGCCCCGGTGGACTTTTTAAACACACTGCTCAATCGGTTGGGTTAAGCACTATGAAAAGACATGTAAATGCACACACCACCCGGAATAAAATCAATTAGTATTCAAGAGGAAGAAAAACCCCTATTTAGACCAAAATTCACCCCATACCATTAGAAATTGTTTACGATGAAAAATTTATGAGAAGAGGCCTTACTAGGTTATGTATTCAAGAGAAACTCTCCTTCTCATTTGTGAAAAACTAGGAGGTGGAATTTGTTTTGCAAACATGTGTTCAACCCCAATTTAAACGTATTTCACGAAACACATGTTTGAAATATGCTAATTTATAATTTCACGAAGAGGTTGCAATTTTAAAGGTCCTTCTGGGTGACTTACCCTCAAAAGTTTCTTTAACTTCGGACATATGGCGGGGCAAGGGGGACATTTTATGTTTATGTGACCGCCCAATGAATTGATAACGATCTTTTTCTTTAAAAAGAATTATTAATTTTGAAAAGGTTGAACATCCACATTTGGGAGAAATGATTGCACAAACAGTACTTAGATATTGTAATTATTGGGGCATTCATGACAAAATTATGTCTATTTCTTTTGATATTGCAACTAATAATATTAGTGCTATAAATCATATAACTAGGGCCATAAACCCCATTTTAGATGGTGCATTTTTTTATATTGAATGTGTGTGTCATGTTATGCATCTTTGTGTTAAAGATGGTTTGTCTAAGATAGAGAAACATATAGAAAAAACTAAAGTTTGCATAACTCATATTGACAGGTCAACTAGAAGAACACAACTATTTAATAAAATGTATAGCCAGGTGAATTTAAAAGAAAAAAGTATTTATCTTGATATTCTTGTTAGATGGAATTCAACTTATAAAATGTTGAATGATGCGCATCCATTTTAAAAAATAATAACGAGCCTATGTAATAATAACCTAAGAGGTGAGGAGGACTGGCAATTTATATATGAAGAAGATTAGGATATTATTCATGTAATTGCTCCATTATTAGAAGTATTTCGTGATGCTACTAAAATATTGTCTGATTGTTATTATCCAATTTTTAACATTATATTTGGTCATATGGTTCATATTGCTAAAATGTTTAGAAAACATAGATATGATGATAATTTACAATATATTATAGGTGAAATGTCTTAAATATTATAGTAGTGTTCCTAACATAGCTCTTCTAGGATGTATACTTGATCCCAGATGCAAGGTCCAAAGCTGTTTATTTTTAATTCGAAAGTATTTTGAATGTTTTGACTATTTACATGTAGATATAGATTTTGAAAAACATAAAGTTGAGAATATGTTCTCATCAATAGTAGAATGGTATACCAAAAATACCATTAATTAATATGAAATGAATTTTACTTCAACTAGTTCTAGTAAAAGATCAAAATATATATATGTATATATATATATATATATATATATATAAGTCTTTCGAATCCAATGAAAAGAACAACAAACACAACAAGTAGGTCAACAAACGAAATAAATAAATATAGCTCTGAAGAGGTTGATGAAGAAGATTTTGATATATTAGGGTGGTGGAAAAGTTCACAAACAAGGTTTCTTATCGTGTCTACCATTGCCCATTATGTACTAACATGTCAAATGTCTACAGTAGCTTTGGAAAGTTATTTTAGTGCAGGTGATAGGACAATAATGGACAAAAGAACACGAATGACCAAAGAAACGATCAAACTATGTATAATCCATAAGGATTGACTACATCAATAATAGAGATAATAAGAACGTCAACGAGATAGTACAAAATTTATACACAAAACTTCACGTATAATGAATGAAGCGACGATGAAGGCAATGAAGAAGACGATATACAAGATGATGACGAGACACAAGAGACCGATGTACAATACTACCATGAAGGCTTAAATGCGGCAAACCAACGAGATGTTACAAGTCGATTGATTGTATTTAAGTTTAAGTTTTTAAATTCAATTCAATAAAATTGAGGTATTTAAGTTTTCTAATATTGGTTTTATTATCCTCCATTCCATACTTATTCTGTACACTATTGTGAACTAACAAGTAATATTCAATTACAAATAAGTAATAAACTAAGAAGTAATAACAAAAAAATTGTAAACTAGTAATAAATTGTAAACTAGTAATAAATTGTAAACTAACAAGTAATAAATAAATTGTAAATATTGTAAAATATATTGTGAACTAACTAGCACTAAATAAGTTGTAATTAAAATAAAGAAAATAAATGAAAAAATGTACCAAATAAAATAAGAAAAAAATCAATACAAAACAAATAAAATAAAGAAGGCCATTAAAAGGCTTAACCGTGCTGGCCCTTTTGCTAAAGGGGTCGGATCGGCCCCTTTAGTTAAATTGAAAAGGCTAATACAGCCTGTTAGGAGCCATTTACACCTTTAACTGCACTAAAGATAAGACCTGCCAATGTGCCTAATATGAGGTTCAAGTCTAACGTAGTTCAATTGTGTAGGTTGAATCTGACAAAAGCCTCATACTATATTCAGTGAACTTACTCAGAGTCTAGATCATATATATAGGTCTATTGGTCCCAAGTGGCATAGGAAAAGTGTTTAGAAGGGGGAGGGGTGAATAGACCCTAAAGTTTTCTCGCATTTCAAAAATTTGATATTTTATAAAATCTTTTGGATGCTCAAAGGGCTAGAAGCTTGGGTGAACATCTTCTTGAAGACAGTTTATAAAGTTATCTTAGACTTAAGATTCAAATACTTAACCATATTAAGGTATAGCGTTTAGCACTTTTATCAGTGTTAGCACAACAGAAAGATTTTATGTCTTTTTTTAAAGAGCTTGAGCGTCTCAAATGTTAATTAGTTGTTTTAGCTTATAAATAAGAGTGAATGTGTTTACTTATCAGTTTATGTAATGATATGTGATTATTAAAGGAAATAAATGATAAAGTAAGAGACACAAAGATTGCAAGGTTTGTTGTGTGATATAATCCCAACTACGTCATTTTTCTCCTTTTTCACTTGGAGGAAATCCACTAAACGATCTTCGAATAATCACATTGAAAATTCTACTAGCTAGAGGATAATTAGAAAAAAGATTGGCTTGAGCTCCTTAGTCACACAGATTTCTGCTTCAAGGGTCTTTGATCTACTTCCTTCTTTCACCCAGAAATAATGCAATCCTTCAACTTCGTCTTCACACAGATTGCGAGGTTGGATGGGTTTTGTTAAAGGTGGTGTTTTATAAAATTAAACTAAGGAATATCTCAATAGTAGTGTGATGTTCTTCTTGAGAAGAGGTTTGAGATATTTATGACTGTCTTAGGGATTTGTGAAAAGCTTGAAGAATGTTGGCTATGGATTTTTGAGCTTTTCTGAAAGTTTAAGGTTGCGACTTCAATGCAACAGAGTTTTTACTTGTAAGCTTGAGTTGTTTTTGGCTTGTTACTCAAGTCTTATTTATAGACTTTCTCGAATAAAGTATCCATTTGACAGTAAGTTGAGCGAGTGTATTTCACTTTTGCGAGTGGACAACTTTATGACCTAAATACTTGAAATTCTACTACAAAAGTTGGTACCGCAGACTTTCTGAGTTTGACAGTCCAGTTGGAAGGCTTATATGTACGTCCTGGAGTGCTTATTTCACTTAATGCCCTTATCAGCATTTAATGCATTTAAATTTAATACTCATTAGACATTAATGCTCTGACAATATCTGCACCTAACTCCTTGTGTAGTTAGGAATAAATTTAGATGAAATCTAGCTTGGTAGATGCTCATTCAGCCATGAATGATCCTTTGACTTGTATCTTCACGCCTATACTTGGGTTAGCTTGAAGCTCAGATATTTGCTTAGAGATCTTCATCTTCATTCAGACTTCAGATGCTTGATCTTCATACTTGACTTATAATAGATTCACTCAGAATACTATCAGACTCTCAGTCTATCAGATACTTATCCTAAAAGCTTTATACAAATCTAACGCTCAAAGCCTATACAAAATTTCTAATTAAATTTAAACTTACATAATTTGGGGTCTAAATAGATCCTAGTTGTCATCATCAAAACATCTAACTAGAAATTTCCTAACAATTTTGCCCTTTTTGATGATGACAATACTTATTCTTTTATGGTTCAAGAGTCAGACAACTAAAATTACATAGTTAGCTCTGAATAAGTAGATTAGTGTTAGTTAAGGTTATATTAAGCCTCAACGAGTGTTGCAATCTCGGCATAAATATCTTCAGTTAAACTATCATCTAGTGTTGTCATCGCCACATGATCTAAGTTGATGACGCTCTTCTTCTCTAGTTCATTCTGAATCTTGAAGAAAGACCAATGCTTGTCCCATTCACTTGGGTCAATGCCTATGTGCCTTAAAGCATATTTTGTATGCTTATGTTAAACATAGTCATTTTCTTCTCTTTAGCAATCTCTTCTGGATTAGTAAGTTATGAAAGAGGGCCACGCTCGATGGGAACTTCAAATTGCTCTAGATATGCTTGAGAAGGAACAAGCAAATCAGGCCTTTGCTGAATTGGAGGGAACCCAGAGACAGGGCTAGGCGCTCCAATGGCAGCAACCCAAGATGGATATCTGGATGCTCTATTAAGAGGAGGGGGAAGGATTTGACTTGAACTTGACTCTAGTTCTTGGCGCTTTGATGAAGACGAACTTGAACTATGATTCTTTAGAATAATGTCACAATGACTAACTTTTCAGTATGATAGATTGATATGAGCTTTTACAAATGCAGGTCGATAATATATAACTCGACTATATGGCCTGTAACTATTGATAATTAGTCATATATCATATTCAAGTGAATTTATATCTTTGTCTACATCTAAAGAAACCTTGGCCATGACGATAACATAGTTCAAATTATCGGGCCATAATATCTGCACTTATCATGTAGTATTAAAAGCTTTAAACATCTCACGAAACTGAGGGTCGTAGATGGTGAGAAGCTGACTTGGTCCAATTGTACTCAATATTCACACAACTATGTTTTAATGACACAAATAATTGCGTAATTATTGGTGTAACTGTGAATGCTAACAAATTTTATGTTGTTAAGTAGCATGGGTAACAGGGATTATAAAAGAGAGGGCAACTCATTCTAGTGTTTGCTGTAAATAATAAATGATAGATTTTAAAGACTAATTCGAGCGTAGAGAGGAGAGGACTATGTCTTGAAGAGCGCTGTCTCGTTTCATGGCAGCCTTGAACTCTTCAAATGTAACTTTTCCATCGCTGTTTGCATCCATTAGGTCAAATATTTCGTCTAGTTTCCCAGGTTCCGCGATATCCATTGGAAGGTAGTCATCAGGCAATGCCTGTATCCACATTTTCATCAGCAGCATTATAAGAATAAGGCAAATTTACTGACACAGGAGAACTACCCTGTAATGAATAAAGTTACAAGCACTGAAATTATATTAATGAGAAAACTGTATATAGGCTAAATCAATTACCCGGAGCAGGGATGCCAGTTCTTCCTTGCTGATGCAACCGGACCGATCCGTATCATACATCTGTTTATGATTACGTTCAAGTCAGTTTTGATAGTAATTAATAAAGAGTATATAAGTGGTGTTTATGTTTTCTCTTTGTGTGGGAGTTGAATGGAGATGACAAGGAACGTAACCTACCTGAAAACAAAGGCGGAGTGCATCATCGCCTTGCGAATATTTGAGACTGGATAGTCCACCTATTATTTCCCTCATGTCAACACTCCCATCTCTGTTGTTATCAAACAGATCAAAGATTCGCGGGGCTAGAGGGACTAGTGATAACATCTCCATTGCCTTCAACACCTCTTCAAATTCACCTAATGTCGCGTTATCGCTTTTACATCTGCACACGGTGACACAAACGTTTTCATTAAGCCAAGTTTTACGGTGTAGCGTACGTACCAGCTAGTGTGTCTCTCTATAATAGACTTACATTTTCTTGAAATTTATGCTGAGGTTGTGAAGCTCGTCCGGCTTAAGATCATAAGATCCAACCAAGTTCTTGAGTTTCTTTGTTCTCAACGAAAAGCTACTGCTTAGCACACTCGCTATTGCAGCTGCACGAAACTTACGTCTGGCGTTGAAACTCTGCAACCGAGATACAATCTCAGAATCCATAGCTTCTTGCTTGGCTAGATCTCCACTCACCCAGGGATGCTCAAGAATCTATAAGTTTTCACAAATAATTTGAAACGTTTAGTCGTCTTCTCATTTTTTAAATGTGGATTATGGTAAAACAAGTTAGTTATGAGTGATGTAGTAATAATAGAGACCTGTTGAGCAGTTGGTCTCATGTTGGGATCAACATTAAGAAGGCTGCTAATGAGTTGTTTTACTGATGATGAAATATTCTTCCATGTTTTCTCATAGAAGCTGAATTCTCCCTGCGACCCACCAAATGGATTAACGAAAACAATCTAAAACTCCGATAACAGAGAAAGCTAAACAACATACATTTATTATCATTTGCTGCTTCTGCCGGTTTGATTGTGCAACGAAAGGAGGATACCTGATGAATAACACAAGTATCAAAACCTTAAGCTTAGCCTCAATCAAATTATAAGTCAAAGTTTTTCGTAGAGTGTTTGATTAGTTATATTTATGTATAAATCAGTACTATTCTAATGATTCATCTCAACCCAACATGTTCTTAATTCCCTCACTACTTATCTGGTACATAAGAACTAATTACTTTACGAGCTTAGGATATAAGTTGAATTGTCCAACAATACAGCAAACCAGTTCGGATCCTTTATTTCAATTTTGCTGCAATCAGCTTCTGGTAGAGAAAAATATATGACATCTATTCTATACTTGAATTTCTTATCTATAAGAATTTGAGGAGAAACAAATACATATTATATAACAAAATTTGAGGAGAAACAAAAAAATTACCCTGAGAGGAGAATATAGAGAATGACACCAAGTGACCAGATATCACTCTTTGGAGTTATGTTGTCACGTGACAGCGCCTCCGGTGAGACATAATCAATCGAACCAAACAATCCCACAACTGGATCAGTGAATTCCTCCACAGAACTAAGTCCAAAATCCATAATCTTCAACGGAGAATCCTTGTCTTTATTCAAGAACAAACAGTTTTCAGGCTTCAAGTCTCTATGAATAATATTTGCACGGTGCAACGCTGCCAGGCCTGCTGCAATCTGCCTAATGACAGCTGCTGCCCCGGCCTCATTGTACCTTTCTTGAGCCACAATCCTATCAAAAAGCTCACCACCCGAGCAAAGCTCGAGTATGAGATGAACTCCACCATTGTCTTCACAGACATCGTAGAGATGAATGACGTTCGGATGCGGGGACACGTCTTCGACTATCCTTCTCATCACTAACAGTTCATTTGTGAGCAGCGCGTCCGATATAATGGACTGTTTGGTTGTCGGGATTGTGATTTTCGGAGAAGGCGTAGTGAATGGAATGAATCTTCTTAGTGTTTTGATGGCTACATGTTTGTTATCTCCATTGTTTGATTTGTGTGTCCCTTTTCTAACTACTGAGAATCCTCCTCTCCCTAAAATCTCTGTGATTTCATATTCATCACTTAGTGATTTTCTTGTTTCCTGTCCCATGAATGTTCGATGAGATTAGTTAGATAGTTTGAAGGTCAACTATGAAGGAGAGAATAACTAGAGGATGATTGAGGAAGAGAAAAGGTTTAGGATAGATTATAATAATAATGTAGGATGAGGTGGTTAAACACGGATTTGCATCAGCTAATCAATCAGTTGTCTTCTTATTTTTTAGTATAGTATGGATGACATCAACATACGAATGGCTCCAAGGAAATATAGAAAAAGGAAAAGAGCTAAGGTGTATGAGACAAACAACAAACCAATAACAAGTTATTCTTTCATGCCAATTAAGTCTTCAAGACTCATTTATTCTCCAAAATCTTGACGCACTTTGTAATTTTTTACGGACACTGCACACATTTCTACATACACTGCACATTTTTTATACACATGTTTAATTTTTTGCACACATGTTTGACATACACTATGCACATTTACCCACACACAACACATTTTTTTTACACACACCGCATACTTTTTACATGCACATCACACTTTTGACACACAGACACACATGCACTACATACATTTACACACACACATCGCTTTTTACACACACACACACACATCATACTTTTTACACATCCTGCACACATTTACACACACACTGTAGACTTTTTACACGCACACTATCACATTGTAGTGTGTGTAAATGGGTGCAGTGTGCATAAAAAATGTGTTATGTGTGTAAAAGATGTCTAGAGTGTGCAAAAAGTGTGTTGTGAGTGTAAAAATTGTGCAATGTGTTCAAATAGGGTGTTATGTGTGTAAAGGTGTGTAGTGTGTGTAAAAAAGATGTTTATGTAAATATGTGCATTTTGTGTGTAAAAAGTATGGTTTGTGCGTAAAAAGTGCACAATCTATGTAAAAGTATGCAGTGTATGTTAAAAGTGTGTTTTGTGTGTGTAAATGTGTGTTGTGTGTGTAAAAAGTATGTTTTGTGTGTAATAAATATGTCATGTGTGTGTAAAAAATATGCTTTGTGTGTAGAATGAGTGCAGTGTGTGTAAAAATTGTATTGTGTGTATAAAACTGTGTAGTGTGTGTTGTGTGTGTGAATGTGTGTAAAATGTGAGTAAAAAATTTGTTGTATGTGTAAAAATCGTGCAGTGTGTGTAAAGTGGAAAAAGTGTACAGTGTATGTGTAAATGTGTGCAATGTGTGCGTAAATATGTGTAAAATGTGAGTAAAAAATTTGTTGTGTGTGAAAAAAGTGTACAGTATATGTGTAAATGTGTGCAATGTGTGCGTAAATGTGTGCAGTATGTTAAAATATGTGGTATGTGCGTAAATGTGTGAATTGTGTCTAAAAAGTGTATTTTGTGTGTGTAAAACGTATGTTGCGTGTATGTAAATGTGTGTTGTGTGTGCATAAATGTGTGCAGTGTGTTAAACTCTATTTTATCATGGGTCCAAATTTGGTTCACTCTAGGTCTATATAATGCAAATATTTTGTTGTATAGGACCCAGTTGCACTTAACCCAAACCCAACCCATAAATTTGGACCCATCATGGACAGACCCAAACCCGACTCAATCCACCTATTTGCCACCTCTATGAAAGTTTAATAATCCATGCTTACACACTTATGGTACACATGACTTGGTCAATATCTCTAAGGATATGATTCAGAAGTTATCCAGTTAACTCGAGTTTGATAAAGTAGATGAAACTTCCTGTTTGCGAATCTTGTCTAAAGAAAAGATGACAAATTCTCCATTTGGCGGGCAAATGGAAAGTGCCACTAGTCTGTTGGATTTTATTTATTCAGATTTATGTGGTTCATTCAACGTGAGTGCAAGAAGGAACTTCTCGTACTTGTTCTAACAGTTTTTCTTTCTTTCTGTCTAGGAGAGTTATGAGAGTTTTATATCTTGTTCTAAGTCAAAGAGTCCTTATATACCTCATGACTTATTGAACAAGTCAAAACAAAAGAGCCCTAGTACATTGGGCATCTCATGGACGCTCAATGAGGCCAAGTAGGCGTCCAAGTGGATGTTTTCTTTGAGCCTGGGATTTGTTTTATTTTAATTAATTTCTTATTCAATTAATAATTTATTATATCCAATAAATAAATAAATTAATTAAATAACCAAATTAATTAGATAAATTAATTCATTAATATATTTGCCTAGGAAACTAATTAATAATTGATCTTATCCATATAATTACTTATTTCATCTAACGAATAATTAATTATTTAATTTATCCAATAAATTAAAACTCTTAGAAGAAAAATAAAAATTTCTTTTTCATTTTTCTTTATCAATCCTTTAGCGCGACTCTTTAGGTTCGTTTCATTTGACAATGAGAGAAAACCAAAGAAAGTGGGTAACACCTAGCCAGTCACGTGACCCACTTCGTAACCTAAATGAAAATGAATGATAAGATCATTCCACAACCTTCCAATCGTAAATACCGTGTAAGTATAAACCTTTTGTTTGTGTGCCCCAGTCAAGTGAGAGTCATGGTTATGTCAAACTCACTGGACTTGACCATAGGTATTAATTATAATAATACGAGATCATTGAAATCGATTAAGTGCCTAGCACAATCGTTACTTTATGCTTTGGCCAAAGACTTTGATCTCTGTTTATCTATAATCACATAGGGTACTTTCTCTCTCACTTATGAGAAAACAAATCCCATTGAGATATCAGCTAAGACTACCATTTACCCATAAGCCGCATTTCGAGGTCAATCCCACCAATAGCTGAATTGGATCTAACTACTCCAATGAAATACTTGACGTCACAAATGCATCTTCAGCATGATGTTTCAGGTCAAAGGTTCACTTACACCTATTACGCATAATCAGTTCTGTCATTGACAGTCACAAAGTGAAAACCCATGTGACAGAACTGGTGCGAGTCATGTTCGAGCAAATCAGTTCCACTGATCACTACTACAAAAATACACTATTACAGCGGTTTTTAGAAAATCGCTGAACGGAGGGGTCTATTACAGCGGTTTTTTGGTGAACAGCTGTAATAGGGTTTCGCCGGGGACCTGTTACAGCGGTTTTTCGAAAAACCGCTGTAACAGGTCCGGATCAGTTACAATGGTTTTCCAATAAACCGCTGTAACTGGTCAATTATAGCGGTTTATTGAAAAACCGCTGTAACCGGTCTGGACCGGTTACAGCGGTTTTCCAATAAACCGCTTAAATAAATAAATTAATTAAAACCTTTCCCCCCAATCCGGCCGAATCTCTCTCTCTCTCACTCATCTCTCTTTCTCACTCACCTCCTCTACCACCACCGCCGCCACTCCCTCCGCCGCCACCCCCACCGCCGCAACCACCACTACCACTTACGCCGGCGCCGCCCACCACCATTATTCTCTCTCTCTACTACTCTATATCTCTAGCTATATATATATATATATACACACACCACATATATCGGCCCCACCACCACCACACCCACCATATACCGCCACGGCCAACACCTTATACCGGCGCCGCAGCAGCAGCCGCTGCCCGACGCCGCTCGACTCTCTCTCACTTTATAGGTATATACTTATATATATATGTTGTGTATATTTTATATATGTTATGAAATTAGGGTTATATGTTAATATTTTGATTGTTGTTAGGGGTTTTGTGAATTATATAATGTGGGTTATAAGTTAATATCTTGATTGTTGTTATATACATGTTATGTTAATTGAGGTTTTGTGAATTATATAATGTGGGTTATATGTTACTTTCTTGATTGTTGTTATATATATATGTGTTATGTTAATTGGGTTTTGTGAATTATATAATGTGGGTTATATGTTCATTTCTTGATTGTTGTTATATATATGTTATGTTAAATGGGGTTTTGTGAATTATATAATGTGGACATTTTGGGTTTGCTGTGGGTGAAAGATTAGAATGTTGGGTTTGTTGTGGTTGAAAGATGCGAATTTTGTTGGTTGCAAGTTTGAGGGAAGAATAAGTCGAGAACTTGGTAGAAATTTTTGCGTTGTTACTCTGCCGAATTTTTTCTAGGATAATGGAAAATAAATTAAAATTTCGATAATTTAATTAATTCAACTGAACTGATGTTAAAATTATTTAATTTAATTAATTAAGAATCAAGATGGATGTATCGAAATTGAAATTTAGAGTATCGTAAGATCCGAATTTTGTTGGTTGCAACCCAAGCCACCCGGGGGAAGATTAAGTCGAGAACTTGGTAAAAACGTTTGTGTCGTTACTCTGCTGAATTTTTTCTAGAATAATGGGAATTAAATTAAAATAAAAATTATTTAATTAATTCAACTATGAAGTGATATTAAAATTGTTTAATTTAATTAATTCAGAATCAAGATGGATCGAAGTTGGATATTAGCGGATCGTATGTCGGAGCAATATGAGAAAGGGGTGAAAGAACTCATCAATTTTGCGATTGAGCATGCATCAAATCGGACTAGAATCAGTTGCCCGTGTTTACGTTGTTGTTTTGGAAAGAGAATTAGTCCACGTGAATTGGAAGATCATTTGGTGTGTAATGGAATTGATAAAAGTTACACACGTTGGACAAGACATGGTGAGAGCAGTGTCACCTCAGATGATTTGGGTGGTACATCATATCGATCGCGGGATTTGGACATGAATGATTATGAGCCTGATCGTTTGGAGGAGATGACAAATGTGATTGAGGAGGATTTGCGAAATTGTCCCAAGATGTTTGACAATTTGACAAGTGATTCAAAGACACCACTGTATAGTGGTAGTAAATTCACAAGATTGAAAGCAGTCCTAAACCTCTACAAGTTAAAAGCCAACAATGGGTGGAGTGATAAGAGTTTCACAGACTTATTTGATCTATTAAAAAATATGCTACCCGAGGATAATGTGTTACCTAATCATACTTATGAGGCTAAGAAGATGTTAACCTCAATTGGCATAGGATATGAGAGGATACATGCCTGTCTCAATGATTGCATATTGTTTAGAACTGACTATGCATCATCGAAGGTTTGTCCGAAATGTGGCGCCTAGTGGTACAAGAAGAACGGATCTGCTCCTATCAAAACCATGTGGTATTTGCCCATAATACCACGATTTAGGCGCATGTACAGTAGTAAAGAGTTGGCTAAGGACTTGACATGGCATGCTGATAGAAGGCTTGAAGAAAGGATTGAAGATAACAAGATTCGACACCCCTCAGATTCTCCTCAATGGAAAAAGATCGATGATGATTTCTCTGAATTTGGTGAAGAATCAAGAAACCTTCGCCTTGTATTGGCTATAGATGGCATGAACCCTCATGGCTTGCAAAGTAGCTCACATAGTACATGGCTGGTGATTTTGATGATCTACAACCTCTCCCCATCGCGATGCATGAAGCGAGAACATATAATGATGCCTATACTCATTTCTGGGCCGAAACAACTTGGAAATGATATAGATGTGTACTTGGCTCCTTTAATTGAGGATTTGAAGGTGTTGTGGGAGACCGGTGTTCAAGTATATGACGGGTTCAGAGAAAAAAATTTCAATCTCAGAGTCATGTTATTTGGAACAATCAATGATTTTCCGGCAAGAGCAAACCTCGAGGGACATGGTGTACATGGCCAATGTGGATGCCCCATATGTGTCAAGAGTACAGATTAATATCGATTGACACACTCTCAGAAATATGCATTCCAAGGGCATCGGAGATGGCTAAGTCGAAACCATAGATATCGTCGGTGCAAAAAAGCTTTCAATGGGAATATAGAAGAAGGCCGAGCTCCTAAGTGCTTGACTGGTGAAGAAGTGTTTGAGAATATAAAAGACTTGGAGGTTAAATTTGGAAAGACTTTTGCAGGTGGGCTTGCAAAAATTGGGTGGAAAAAAAGGTCAATTTTCTTTGAGTTGCCGTATTGGACGTCTTTACATGTTAGACATTTTCTTGATATTATGCATATTGAGAAAAATGTATTTGATAGTGTCATTGGTAAACTTCTAAATGTGCCCGGAAAGACAAAAGATGGCGTAAAAGCAAGGTTAGACTTGGTTGAAATGAAGATAAGAGAAAAATTGGCACCAACAAATAAGGGAAAACGTACTTATTTGGCTCCAGCAGCTCACACTCTATCCAGGAAAAAAAAATTACATTATATGAGTTTCTTAATGGAGTGAAAGTTCCAGAAGGGTATTCTTCAAACATTAGCAGTCTTGTGTTGTATGTTTTTTTTGAATTTTTTTTATAAGAGCAAAGTTCACTAATTTTTAAATGTATTATTACAGGAGTGCTTATCACAGGAGGGTAGCAATAGTGGAAGCGAGAGGACCCGGAATGATATATTGGCTAAAGCTCTTAACAAGAAGGAGCATTTGGGTCGCGATAGGGGTGTAGGCTTTGGGGTATCACAAAAACACTATTTTATTGACAAAAAACCTTCTGAAGATGAGGAGATTGATAACTTGAAAAACATGGTGCACATGCTCACTGCATCACTATCCTCATTGCGACTCGAGTTTGACGAGCATAAGGCGTCTGGGTCGCAGCAACCACATGAAGATGAGGCAGTTTCTTTGAAAGATAGCTGCCCAGATCTAGTTAAGAACCTTCCTCAGGTAATGATATGAAATTATTAAGTGATCATATAACTTGCAATTCATTAAAATACACAAATTTTTCTAATATAATGGTATATATATATATATTTTATATATGTAGGTTGTGGCGCCATGTCAATTGTCACTTTCAACACCGTCTTATCGTTTGGTGGCTAAAGGACAAATGTACAATCGACCAGATGATAGAACGCTGCATACACTTCCATTACCCATCCACCTTGTGAAAGTGATGATTGACATTGCAATTGAAGATTTTGCACCCCTACCAGTCCCTCTCGCTGATGAAGGAGTGTTCACAGTTTCTGAGGCTCTGGGATACATTGTTGCTTGGCCTAAGAGTCTTGTCACAGTCAGTGATGCATCGGTACGTAATTATTAATACCTAGCCATTAATAAATTATAAAAATTGTTTAAGGTTACTAAATATACTTTGGTTTGTAACATTCACGATGGTTTTCTTTGCTTAAATAGTCTCTTGGAAAATCCAAATCATCAGTTAGAAAACATAAATCAGAGATGACGAAGCACTCAGCTGTCAAACGAACACCTCCTGTGGCCAACCCTTCACGTGAAGATGATAGAGCAGCAGACGTAACAGCTTATCAACTCCCTCAGCCACTTGTAACTCTTGAAAGGTACCTACAAATAATGTCTATTGAACAATTGATCGCTATAGACATTCCCGAGGTAATCTATAATAATGAAACCTATCAAGAGTATCTTGGGCGGGAGGAGATCTGCCATTTTTTGCGCAAAGAACAAATAGGAGTCTCTATCATTTCAGTTTACATCAAGTAAGTTTTTAAATATGAATTAAAAAAAGTTAGTTTTTAAATTATTTTACTGCATTAATTTGAACTATGTTTATTTTCTTGTTCAAATTTATTTTATGCTCAATTTAGGTGTTTGTGGGCTAAGTACGTGGTCCCCGAAGAGAAAACAAATAATTTTGGGTTCCTTAGCCCACATACTATAGCTGCGGGAGCAGGTATTACTCCCTTTCAGCGTATCTTACAAGCGCAATATATAACAAATGCCATGAATGATTGCGCAGACGGGAAGTTGTTTATTGCACCTTACAACACCGGGTGAGTTACTAAACATCCAACTTTATTTTGTAAAATTTGTTACGTACACAAAACTAATTTTGAAGTTATCTTTTGAATGCCTTTTAATTTAAGGGACATTGGGTGTTGCTTGTGATTATCTGGATTCTTTGCACGTTGATTCGAATAACCGACCTGATATGAAAGAAATAATCAATCAGTAAGTTTTTCATTCAATCAATGTATTCATTATATTTAATATTAATTTTAAAGTGTCTATATCTTCCTAGATTTCACATGTATATTTGCTTGATATTGACATCTTTCCTTGTTTTTTGATGTTTTTAACAGTGCTGTGTTGATGTCTCATGCAAATCGTAACACCCAAAAGGCTAAATCTAAAAAAATGGCCTGTAAATGGACTTCTATAAAGGTTAGTGTAATTTTATATTTTTGAGAGATTATTCGTATAAACGTTATTGTTCTAATACAATTTTTGATTTCAATTTTGTAGTGCCCCATGCAGTTAAACGACAAAGATTGTGGCTTCTTTGTTATGAAATTCATGAAGGATATTATTAGCCACGGAGAATCTACAATCCCACCAGCGATATGCATAATCCTAATTAATACTCATCATCAAATTCTAATTTCCCTTTATAAGTTATTAAACCTTTGTTGTGTTTTCAATCTCTATCGTGCAGTACTTTCCTAATTGTCAATACGTCATTTACTCTATAGAGCAACTTGATGAAGTACGCGACGAATTGGCACAATACATTTTCCAATGCGCTTTTGGTATGGTGTAAGTTGTAAATTGTTGTAAATTTTTATTTGATTTGTTGTATTTAATTGATTGTAAACTCGTTATCAGTTGTTGGAGATTATACGTAAAATTTGATTTGTTGGAGATTATGCGAATTGGAACAATACATTTGTTGGTTTTTGTTGTTAGAGATGATCATTTAATTTGGTGAAGTTAATTTTGGGTTTCACGTTTGTTGTTTCTGTTGAATTGATTATGGTTTTTTGTGTTAGTGTGTTGAATTTGAGCTTGTGGGAAGCTGGTTACAATAAATTTTTTACAGTATAGCAAGAAAAAAATTTAAAAAAAATAAAAAATACACCTATTATGGCGGTTTTGTGAAAAACCGCTATAACAGGTTACCTATTATAGTGGTTTTTTGAAAAACCGCTATAACAGGTTTAACCTATTATAGCGGTTTTTCAAAAAACCGCTATAACAGGTATAGGAAAAAAAAAACTGGAGAAAACTATTACGGCGGTTCCGAAAAAAACCGATGTAATAGGTTGACCAATTACAACGGTTTTTTTCAGAACCGCTGTAATTGGTCTAACCAATTACAGCGGTACCTATTACAGCGGTTAAAACCGCCGAAGTAGGTAAAAAAAACCCGCTGTAATAGGTCATTTCTGTAGTAGTGGATGTGCCTACAATCTTAATCTCCTACCATCCCATGATACTAGAAATGCGCTTCTATGTCAGAGATAAGATTGTACAAGTGTTCTAAATCTTTATTTGTCCATTAAAGACTTCACTTTACTTGCGAACTTGTTTTTAGTAATCAAGATCGACCTCTCTAGTGCCAATCTTCCTATCCCTTAGGAAGTAGAGGGATCCCATTGAAAACACGGATAAAAAGTTTTACACTACTTATAGATGCAGATAATATTTAAGTGAAAACTAAATAATGTTTTTATTAATTATATCAAAATAAGTTAATTACAAGATAGATGCCCTATTATTCTATCCTCTATAGCATCTGAAGGCATAATCCTAAGAATTTCCCACTTGCACTCAATGCCACTCATTGTCGTATCTTATACCCATCCTTTTCAGGTGTCGGTCCAGAACAGCCTGAGGTAGTGGTTTCGTGAACAGGTCAGCTATATTGTCAGTCGAGGCCATTTTCTGCACTGCTATCTCTCCTCGGCCAACGATTTCTCTAATGATGTGAAATCTTCTCTCAATGTGTTTAGACTTGTTATGAGACCTTGGTTCCTTAGCTTGCGCTATTGCTCCATTGTTATCACAATAAAGTGGTAAGGGGAGTTGTGAACTAGGAACCATTTCAAGTTTTCCAAGGAACTTTCTCATCCAAACAGCTTCTTTGGTTGCCTCATAGGCCGCCACATATTCAGCTTCAGTGGTGGAATCCACGGTTGTGCTTTGCTTGGAGCTTTTCCAAGACACCGCCCCACCATTAAGCTTGAAAACAAACCCTGAAGTGGATTTACGGTCATCGACATCAGACTGAAAGTCCGAGTTAGTGTAACCTTCCATCTTCAGGTCTCCACCTCCATAGATGAGAATTATATCCTTAGTTCTATTAAGATACTTTAGGATATTCTTCACAGCTATACAATGTTCCTTTCCCGGGTTTGCCTAAAATCGACTCACCACGCTTACAACATAGGCAATGTCGGGTCTTGTACACAGCATTGCATACATTAGGCTACCAAATGTAGAGGCATAGGGTACTTTACTCATCTCTTCTCTATCTTCCTCACTTTGAGGACACATAGATTTGGACAAGTGTACTCCATGTCTCATGGGAAGGAACCCTTTCTTAGAACTTTCCATCCTAAACCTCTTTAGGATGTTTTCTAAGTAAAGGGTTTGAAAGAGACCTATCATTCTATTCGTTCTATCTCTATAGATATGAATTCCTAGAATGTAAGTTGCTTCTCCCAAGTCTTTCATGGAAAACGTACTCGAAAGCCATTTCTTGACTGTGAAGAGCATTCCTACGTCATTTCCTATAAGCAGAATGTCATCCGCATACAGTACTAAGAATGAGATTTTGCTCCCACTAGTCTTGTTGTAGACACAGGGTTCATCTTCGTTCTTGATGAAACCATATCCCTTTACTACTTCATCAAAACGGAGATTCCAGCTTCTAGATGCTTGCTTGAGGCTGTATATGGACCTCTCAAGTTTACATACTTTATGGATATTGGTCTCAGATACAAAACCCTTTGGTTGCTCTATATAGATATCCTTCTTGAGGAATCCATTTAGGAAAGCCGTTTTGACATCCATTTGCCATATCTCATAGTCTAGGTATGCAACTATGGATAACAGTATTCAGATGGAATTTATCATGGCCACGGGCGAAAAGGTTTTTTGATAGTCAAATCCTTCTCTTTGACTATACCCTTTCGCTACGAGCCTGGCTTTAAAGGTGTCAACCTTTCCATACCTACCTATCTTTCTTTTGTAGATCCACTTACATAGGTTTTACACCTTCAGGGTGATCTACCAAAGTCCAGACTTAGTTTGATTGCATAGAGTCCATCTCTGTTTCCATTGCTTCTTGCCATCTTGAAGCGTCGACATCCACCATCATTTGATCATAGGTACAAGGATCATCTTCATGACCTTCTTATACTAAAGTGTGGAGCTGAGGCTCCCCCTGCAGTAGATACCCATACCTCTTAGGTTTATGTGGTATTCTACCAGATCTACGTGGTGGTTGTGCTACTATTGGGTTATGCCTTGGTTCTTGGACAGATGTCTCAGAGTGAGTTTCATTTTATTTTTCTAGAACAATCTTTCTACCTTTGTCCCCTTCCAAGATGAATTCATCTTCAAGGAAGTGGGCTTGTAGGGCCACAATGATTCTTTGATCATCATGTAGGTAAAAGAAGAATCCCATGGAATTGTCAGGATAACCAATGAAACGTCCCATAAGGGATATTGTCTCCTATTTCTCCACTTTAGTCTTCATGACATAAGCAGGACATCCCCAAATCTTAATATGATTAAGATTTGGTTTTCTATTATTTGACATCTCATGCGAAGTCTTAGGAACAGATTTGGAGGGACATCTGTTCAATACATAAGCAGCAGTAAGAAGCGCATATCCTCACAGCGAAATGGGTAAATCTGTGTAACTAAGCATGGAACGAACCATGTCCAACAAAGTTCGGTTACTTCGCTCGGCTACGCCATTCAGTTGAGGAGTTGCTGGTGGTGTTAGTTGTAACATTATTCCTTGTTCTCTAAGGAATTTATCAAACTCAGCACTCATATATTCTCTTCCACGATCCAATCGCAGAGTTTTTATATTTTGCCCTGTTTGATTTTCTACCAAAGCTTTGAATTCTTTGAACCTTTCAAAGGATTTAGACTTTTGCTTCATCAGATACACTAGACCATATCTTGAATGATCGTCTGGGAAATTAATGAAGTAGTAGAAACCCCCATGAGCCATTTCTCCAAAGGGTCCGAAAACGTTGGTGTACACTAATCCTAAGACTTGAGTGGCTCTTTCACAAGTCCCGGTGAAGGGTGATATAGTCATCTGGCCTAAGAGACATGATTCACATGTTGGATAAGGATCCGACCATAGTGAGCTTAAAAGCCCATCTTTTTTCATTTTGTGAATCTTGTGCTCTCCAGCATGGCCTAGTCTAAGATGCCACTTTAGTATTAAGTTAGCTTCTTGCCTACCATGTTTCTTAGTTACAACATTTAAATCAGATGAATTACGGACATTTAATAATACAAACCATTAACTAAAGAAGCATTGCCAAGTAATTTATTTCTATAATAAATGTCGCAATTTAACTTAGAAAAATGGAATGTATATCCAATCTAACTAAGATCTGAATAGAAATAATGTTTTTTAGCCCATTGGGCAAAACTAATGCATCTTCTTAAAATAATAAATGTACAGAATTCAAATATAAAGAAGTAGATCATATTCTAGTAGCTGCGACGCTTTCCCCACTACCTAATTTGATCATCACTTCTTCTCGGCCTAGCTTTCTACTTCTCTACAGATCCTGTTCCAAACAACACACATGGGCACTAGCCCCTGAGTCCAGAATCCATGAAGAAGAAAAACCGGTCATAGAATAATTAGTTTCAAAAACAAAAAGTTCCATACCTTTTGTGGCTTTGCCTAATTTGGGACAATTCCTCTTCCAGTGGCCAAGATCGCCGCACTCGAGACATCTGTCCATTTTCTTAGGTCCTTTGCTCTTATAAAACCATTGAGCCTTTCCCTTACCCTTTTGAACACCCCCTTCAGCTCCAAGCTTGCCAGATTGCTTCCTGTTCTTCTTCTTCTTAGACTTAGACTTATTAGTTCCAGAAGAAATGACCAAGGCAGTTTCCTTCCCCTTTGATTTCATTTGAGATTGTGCAGTAACCAACTTGTTGATTAGCCCAGCTAAATTGCACTCTATCTCATTGCAGTTAAAGTTAACAACAAATTGGGAGAAAAAATCAGGAAGAGACTACAAGATTAATTCAGTTTGAGGGGTGGCGTTCATGGTGAAGTCGAGAGCTTCCAATTTCTCGATCCTCAAAATCATTTTGAGGACCTGATCACCGACCTTCTCGCTTTGTTTCATCTTGGCTCCGAAGAGCTCTTTCGATATCTCATATCGCGTAGTTCGACTATGCTCACCATAGAGCTCTACCAAGTGAGCTAGGATAGCTCTTGCAGTGGGTACCTTATCATGTGACCTTTGTGTTGGGTTTGTTCAAAAAAGCATAAACGCAGCGGAAGGGATTTCAAAAATTAAAACAAAAACCCAATTGGTACTCTAATTCGCATAATTGAATCTAAAAGCGTATAACGAATAAAACTTACTCGTTAATATGAATATGATGATGGAGAAAAACTTCTTCTTCTCCAAACCTGAAATATTGAAGCTTCCAAATCTTCAATCCTTTGATTTGATTCTTCAAACTTGAACTTGATCCGAACAACGAAAATACGTCGTCTCTAAATCGTCACGCACAGATCAACAAACGAAAAATCACCTTTCTTCTTTCTCTATGGTCAACGGCTAGGTATAGAGGAGGGGAGGAATATTTTTCTTTCTTTTGGAGAGTTATGAGAGTTGTGTATTCTCTTCTTGCTTGTTCTAAGTCAAAGAGTACTTATATACCTCATGACTTATTGAATAAGTCAAAACAAAAGAGCCCTAATATGTGGCCTCTCAAAGACGCCACATTGAGGTCTAGTAGGCGTCCAATTGGACTCCTTATTTAGCCCCGGAATGTGTTTTTTTTAATTAATTTCTTATTTTAATTAATAATTTATTGTATCCAATAAATAAATAAATAAATTAAATAACCAAATTAATTAGATAAATTAATTCTTTAATATATTTCACAACAAAATTAATTAATAATTAATCTTATCATTATAATTAATTATTTCATCTAATGAATAATTAATTATTTAATTTATCTAATAAATTAAAACTCCCAGAAGAAATAATAGAAATTCCTTTTTCATCATTTTTCGTTGGCAGTCCTTTAGCGCGACTCTTTAGGTTCGTTTCGTTTAGCAATGAGAGGAAACCAAAGGAAGTGGGTAACACCTAGCCAGTCACGTGGCCCACATCGTAACCCAAATGACAACGAATGATAGGATCATTCCGAAATCTTCCAATCGTAAATACCGTATATGTATAAACCCTTTGTTCATGTTCCCCGGTCAAGTGAGAGTCATGGTTATGTCAAACTCACTGAACTTGACCATATGTATAAATCATAAGAAATACGAGATCATTGAGATCGATTTAGTGCCAAGCACAATCGTCTCGTTTGCTTTGGCCAAAGACTTTGATCTCTATTTATCTATAATTACATAGGGTACATACTCATTCACTTATGAGAGAACAAATCCCATGTTAGATATCTGCTAAGATTGCCACTTGCTAATCAAGTCCGCATTTCAAGGTTGACCCCACCAAAGGGTGAATTGGGTCTAACTACTCTAGTGAAAGACTTGACATCACAAGTGCATCTTCAGCCTAATACTTCAGGTCAAAGGTTCACATATACCTATTACGTATAATCAGTTCCGTCATTGACAGTCACAGAGTGAAAACCCATGTGACAGAACCGATGCTAGTCGTGTTCGAACATATCAGTTCCACTGATGTGTCTACAATCTTAATCTTCTATCATCCCATGATACCAAACAGGCACTCCCATGTCAGAGCTAAGATTGTACAAGTATTCGAAGTCTTTATTTGTCCATTAAAGACTTCATATTACTTGCAAACTTATTTTAGTAATCAAGATCGATCTCTCTAGTGCCAATCTTCCCATCCCATAGGAAGTAGAGGGATCACACTGAAAACATGGACAAAACGTTTTACACAACTTATAGATGTAGATAAGAATTAAGTGAAAACTCAATAATGCCTTTTATTTAAGATGAGTTTAATTTCAATACAAGATATATGCCCTATACATTCTATCCTCCATTGCATCTAAGGGCATAATCCTAACAATCTCCCACTTGCACTCAATGCCACTCATTGTGGTATCTAATATCCATCCTTTCCGGGTGTCGGTCCAAAACAACCTGAGGTAGTGGTTTAGTGAACGGGTCAGCTATATTGTCAACTGAGGCTATTTTCTGCACTATTATCTCTCCTTTGCCAACGATCTCCCTGATGATGTGAAATATTCTCTCAATATGTTTGGACTTGTTATGAGACCTCGGTTCCTTGGCTTCCACTATCGCTCCATTGTTATCACAATAAAGTGGCAACGGGAGCTGAGCACTAGGGACCGTTCCAAGTTCTCCAAGAAACTTCCTCATCTAAACAGATTCTTTGGCTGCCTTTGAGGCTGCTACATACTCTACTTCAGTGGTGGAATCAGCGATTTTGCTTTGCTTGGAGCTCTTCCAAGACACCGCTCCACCATTGAGAGTAAAAACAAACCCTGAAGTGGATTTTCGGTCATAAACATCAGACTGAAAGTCTGAATCAGAATAACCTTCCATTTTCAGGTCTCTACCTTCATAGATGAGAATCATATCCATAGTTCTTTTCAGATACTTTAGGATATTCTTCATAGCTATCCAATGTTCCTTTCCCGGGTTTGCCTGAAATCGACTCACCACAGTCACAACATAGGCAATGTCGGGTCTAGTACACGACATTGCATACATCAGGCTACTAACTGCAGAAGCATAGGGTACATTACTCATCTCTTGTTTATCTTCCTCACTTTGAGGACACATAGACTTGGATAAGTGTACTCCATGCCTCATGGCAAGAAACCCTTTCTTAGATTTGTCCATCCTAAACCTCTTTAGGACCTTTTCTAAGTAAAGGGCTTGAGAGAGGCCTATTATTCAATTCGTTCTATCCCTGTAGATACGAATTCCTAGAACGTATGTGGCTTCACCCAAGTCTTTCAAGGAAAACGTACTCGAAAGCCATTTCTTAACAATGGTGAGCATTCCTACGTCATTTCCTATAAGTAGAATGTCATCCACATATAGTACTAAGAACGAGAGTTTGCTCCCACTAGTCTTCTTGTAGGCACATGGTTCATCTTTGTTCTTGATGAAGCCATATCCCTTAACTTCTTCATCAAAAATGGAGATTCCAGCTTCTAGATGCTTGTTTGAGACCATAAATGGACCTCTCAAATTTACATACTTTATGGATATCGGGCTAGGACACAAAACCCTTTGGCTGTTCCATATAGATATCCTCCTCAAGGAATCCATTTAGAAAGGCCGTTTTGACATCCATTTTCCATATCTCATAATCTAAGTATACAACTATGGATAACAGAATTCGTATGGACTTTATTATAGCCATGGGCGAAAAGGTTTCTTGATAGTCAATTCCTTCTCTTTGACTATACCCTTTCGCTACGAGCCTGGCTTTAAAGGTGTCAACCTTGCCATCACTACCTATCTTTCTCTTGTAGATCCACTTACATCCTATAGGTTTTATACCTTCAGGACGATCTACCAAAGTCCAGACATGGTTCGATTGCATAGAGTCCATTTTTGTTTCCATGGATTCTCGCCATCTTGAAGTGTCGACATCCACCATCGCTTGATCTTAGGTACAAGGATGATCTTCATGACCTTCTTGTACTACAGTGTGAAGCTCTCGCTCCCCCTGTAGTAGATACCCATACCTCTCAGGTTCATGCGGTATTCTACCAGATCTACATGGTGGTTGAGCTACTATGGGTTCAGGCTTCGGTTCTTGAATAGATGTATTTAAGGGAGTTTTATTTTGTTCTTCTAGAACAATTTTCCTACCTTTGCCCCCATCTAAGATGAACTCATCCTCAAGGAAGTGAGCTTGTAGGGCCACGATGATTTTTTGATCATCATGCAGGTCAAAGAAGAATCCCATGGAATCTTCAGGATAACCAATGAAACGTCCCATTAGGGATCTTGCCTCCAATTTCTCCACTTTAGTCTTCTTGACATAAGCGGGTCATCCCCAAATCTTAATATGATTAAGACTCGGTTTCCTATTATTCCACATCTCAG
The DNA here is from genome assembly GCA_019426215.1 of Buddleja alternifolia. Taxonomy (NCBI): domain Eukaryota; kingdom Viridiplantae; phylum Streptophyta; class Magnoliopsida; order Lamiales; family Scrophulariaceae; genus Buddleja; species Buddleja alternifolia. The sequence continues at coordinate 15,932,109 of CM033408.1, read as the reverse complement.
GCGGAGTTTTAGGAACGGATTTGGAGGAACATCTGTTCAAAACATGAGCAGCGGTAAGGAGCGCGTATCCCCACAACAAAATGGGTAAATCAGTGTAACTAAGCATGGAACGAACCATATCCAACAGTGTTCGATTCCTTCGCTCGGCTACTCCATTCAGTTGAGGAGTTGCTGGTGGTGTTAGTTGTAACATTATTCCTTGCTGTCTTAGGAATTCATCAAACTCGACACTCATATATTCTCCTCCACGATCCGAGTGTAGAGTTTTTATAGTTTGCCCAGTTTGATTTTCTACTAAGGCCTTGAACTCATTGAATCTTTCAAAGGATTCAGACTTTTGGTTCATCAGATACACTAGACCAAATCTTGAATGGTCGTCAGTGAAAGTGATGAAATAGTAGAAACCTCCACTAGCCATTTCTCCAAATGGTCCGCAGACGTCGGTATGCACTAATCCTAAGACTTGTGTAGCCCTTTCAAAAGTCCCTGTGAAGGGGGATCTGGCCGCCTAAGAGACAAGATTCACTTGTAAGAATGGGGTCCGACCCTAGTGAGCTTAAAAGTCCATCTTTTTCCATTTTGTGGATCTTGTGCTCTCCGGCATGGCCTAGTCTAAGATACCACTTGAGTCTTAAGTTAGTTTATTGCGTACCACGTTTGCGTGTTACAACATTAACATCAGATGAATTACAGACATTTAAATAGTACAAAGCATTAACTAAACATGCATTGCCAACTAATTTATTTCCACAATAAATGTCGCAATTTAATTTAGAAAAATGGAATGTATACCCAATCTTAACTAAGATAGGAATAGATACAATGTTCTTAAGCCCCTTGGGCAAAACCAAAACATTATCTAAAAATAGTAAATGTCCAGAATTCAAATAAAGAGAAGTAGATCCGATCCTAGTAGCTGCGACGCTTTCTTCACTGCCTACTTTGATCATCACTTCTTCTCGGCCCAGCTTTCTACTTCTCTGTAGATCCTAATCCAAACAACAAACATGGGCACTAGCCCCTGAGCCCCGAATCCACGAAGTAGAAAATACGGTGATAGAACAGTTAGTTTCAAAAATAAATAGTTCCATACCTTGTGCGCCTTTGCCTAATTTGGGACAGTTTCTCTTCCAGTGGCCAAGCTCACCGCACTCGAGACATCTATCCATTTTCTTAGGTTCTTTGTTCTTCTAAAACCCTTGAGCCTTTCCCTTACCCTTCTTGGTACCCCCTTGAGCTCCAAGCTCGTCAGACTTTTTCTTGTTCTTCTTCTTCTTAGACTTTTTGGGTCCAGAAGAGAAAATCAAGGTAGTTTCCTTTCCCTTTGGTTTCATTTGAGATTGTGCAGTAACCAACTTGTTCATTAGCCCAGCTAAATTGCACTCTATCTCATTGCAGTTAAAGTTAACCACAAATTGGGAGAAGGAATCAGGAAGAGACTGTAAGATTAAGTCAGTTTGAAGGGTGGCATTCATGGTGAATTAGAGACCTTCCAATTTCTCGATCCTCGAAATCATTTTGAGGACCTGATCACCAACCTTCACACTTTCTTTCATCTTGGCTTCGAAGAGCTCTTTCGATATCTCATATCGTGCAGTTTGACTATGCTCTCCATAGAGCTCTACCAAGTGAGCTAGGATAGCTCTTGCAGTGGGCATCTTATCATGTGACCTTTGAAGATCATTAGTCATAGATCCCACCATGTATCCTCTCACCCGGAGATCGTCCTTAACCCATTTTTCATGGTCTTGGACCTCTTCCTCGTTGGCATGTGTTCTAGCAGGAGCCGCCGGGATATCAGCCTCCAAGACATATCCCAGTGATTCCATATTGAGGACAATCTTCAAATTTCTAAGCCAGTCCACATAATTGGGTCCAGTCTGAGTATTCTTTTCGAGAAGAATTGAAAATGAGTTTGTCATATTTGAGAGAGATAAACGAGAAAATGACTGCAGAAATAAACCAGATTTATTAGATTACTTGTTTTGACTTAACCAAGAAAAATTAAGGACTTAAAATTTATCTTGGCTCCCACTGCATTTTTCGAATCCCACACTCCCATGTGAAAATCGGGAATCATCATTGGCATCGATTCCACAGCAGGTAGTGAGGTCCTCAATTAATTAAATAGGTTGCAACCTGACCAGTTTCTGGCCCATTAATTATTTGAAGTGATATCTAATATCAATTTATCCAATAAATGTTTCAATATGTTTACCCATAGTTCACCAAACTGCAACCCATTCGATTTCTAGGTTCGTGAACTACCCGAGTTTATCCCACTAGCTCTTATAATCTAGCATTTGAATTTCTCCTTGCAACCGAACAGGTTTCTGGGGTGAAATATGTTTCGATTAAGGCATATGCATGCACTTTATAAAATTTCAAATTATTTCTAAATGTATAACCCCTATAACTGGGAAGCATTACACATTTATAGTAATTCTAATTTTAGAAAGCTTAGTGGAGGGTGAGGATGTCAAACATCCTTTTCTAACTTGGTATAATTTATTTGGGAGAATTTAATTCGTCAAAAGATTTTGGTCTCACTTTGCACATTATTCAATTTATATAGCGCTTTATTCTATATTGATCATGCATAAAAATACTACTAATAATCATGCCTTTCAAAATAAATAAACATAGAATTTAAATAAATAAATTCATCACTTGATCATAGCCTTTAACTAGAGGGCCCGAGCCATTGGGCCATCACAAAAGGCATAGATTAAACCTATTAAACATTCATGGGCCTTTTGAGTTTATCAACTTTGAACTAATTTATCTCGATTCCTAAACCAACTCATGCATTATTTCTAAGAATATAATAAATATCTTCAAATTTGATAACCCATAAAATTAAAGGTAAAACATATAATCCTAAGTCCTTGATTAGTATTTTAATCACATAAGACATGCTCGCATCAATTAATACATGCTCGCAATATTTGATACATGCTCGCAATATTAAATCACTTATGTTGATTATTAAAATTTTAGTCCAACTAAAAAGTCCTTTATAGAATTCCTTATGATTTCACATATTCACTATTTCAATTAAAATCATTCTAGTCCAACTAGATGACGTAGACGTACGAAATTAAGAATTAAGTGCATCTACCTTTAATTAAAATAATATGAACACATAAAATATGGAATTCTATATTTTATTTTATTATGATTTAAAGCCATCAAAAATTGAAAATACTTTTATTTGATCTAAGAATTAATTATTAATCTCTAAGAAAAATAATTTATATTCCTTATTCAAAATGAAGTAAATTCCAAGTCGAGGAAAAAATAATAATATTTAATCCATAAATCAATTATTAATCTCCAAGAAAAATAATTAATTAGCTCTAATTAAATATTATATTCCAATTAATTTCATTGGGCTCGATTTCATCAAACCCAAGTCACCATCCTTTTGGTCCACTTGGATTCAATTTAATTGGGCTCAAAATAATTAATTAGAACAACATTCACATTTATTAATTTCTTATTGGGCTAAATTTAATTTAAGTCCAAATCACCAATCTAATTGGCCCATTTAGATTTAATTAGATTAAGTCCAAACTAATTAACAAATCAAAATTGGATAATTTTCAATTGGGCTTAATTTAAATTATTCGGGTCATCATCCTTTTGATTCACCCAATTAATTAAAATCACCCAAAATTCAAAAAACAATTTTGACCCAAACATAGCCCGTTTTACGACACGAATCCATGACCCGGATCAATGAATTGGGTATCCAAAACCCACGACCCGTTGGGCCACGATCACGACCCGACGGGCCGTGGCTGGGCAGGGTCGGGCCGCTGCGCTAAACAGCTCGCGCGCTGCTGCACGTGTTTTTCTCGGGGCTTTTGAGCCCCGTTTTTCCTCGGTAATCTTCAATTTTCAAAATCATCAAATATCCCCAGATTTACAATAACTAAAAATCAAATAGGCAAAAAACCATAAAACGCATATTTAAGAAAAACACACAAACAAGCTTCAAAAACACATAACATGCAATACTTAAATCACGCAAACAAGATCAAATACGCAAATCAAAGATTGGCTCTGATACCACTGTTGGGTTTCGTTCGAAAAAGCATAAACGCAGCGGAAAGGATTTCAAAAATTAAAACGAAAACCGAATTGGTACTCTAATTCGCATAATTGAATCTAAAAGCGTATAACGAATAAAATTTATGAATATGATGATGGAGAAAAACTTCTTCTTCTCCAAATGCAAAATATTGAAACTTCCAAATCTTCGATCCTTTGATTTGATTCTTCAAACTTGAACTTGATCCGAACAACGAAAATACATTGTCTCTAAATCGTCACGCACAGATCAACAAACGAAAAATCCCCTTTTTTCTTTCTCTATGGTCGACGGCTAGGTATAGAGGAGGAGAGGAATATTTTTCTTTCTTTTTCAGAGTTATGAGAGTTGTGTATTCTCTTCTTACTTGTTCTAAGTCAAAGAGTCTTTATATACTTCAAGACTTATTGAACAAGTCAAAACAAAAGGGCCCTAATATGTGGCCTCTCAAAGACGCTACATTATGGCCTAGTAGGCGTCCAATTGGACTCCTTATTAGTCCCGGGAATTTTTTTGTTTAATTAATTTCTTATTTCAATTAATAATTTATTGTATCCAATAAATAAATTAATTAATTAAATAACCAAATTAATTAGATAAATTAATTCATTAATATCTTTCACAAGGAAATTAATGAATAATTAATCTTATCATTATAATTAATTATTTCATCTAATGAATAATTAATTATTTAATTTATCCAATAAATTAAAACTCCGAGAAGAAATAATAGAAATTCCTTTTTCTTTGTCAATCCTTTAGCACAACACTTTAGGTTCGTTCGTTTGGTAATGAGAGGAAACCAAAGGAAGTGGGTAACACCTAGCCAGTCACGTGGCCCACTTCGTAACCCACACGAAAACGAATGATAGGATCATTCCGAAACCTTCCAATCGTAAATACCATATATGTATAAACCCTTTGTTCATGTTTCTCGGTCAAGTGAGAGTCATGGTTATGTCAAACTCACTGGACTTGACCGTATGTATAAATCATAATAAATACGAGATCATTGAGATCGATTTATTGCCAAGCACAATCGTCTCGTTTGCTTTGGCCAAAGATTTTGATCTCTATTTATCTATAATTACATAGGGTATATACTCATTCACTTATGAGAGAACAAATCTCATGTTAGATATCTGCTAAGATTACCACTTGCCCATCAAGTCCGTATTTCGAGGTTGACCCCACTAAAGGGTGAATTGAGTCTAACTACTTTAGTGAAACACTTGACGTCACAAATGCATCTTCATCATGATGTTTCAGGTCAAAGGTTCACTTACACCTATTACGCATAATCAGTTCTGTCATTGACAGTCACAGAGTGAAAACCCATGTGATAGAACCGATGCGAGTCATGTTCGAACATATCAGTTCCACTGACGTGTCTACAATCTTAATCTCCTATCATCCCATGATACCAGACAGGCACTCCCATGTCGGAGCAAAGATTGTACAAGTATTCGAAGTTTTTATTTGTCCATTAAAGACTTCATATTACTTGAGAACTTATTTTAGTAATCAAGATCGATCTCTCTAGTGCCAATCTTCCTATCCCATAGGAAGTAGAGGGATCGCACTAAAAACATGGACAAAATATTTTACACAATTTATAGATGCAGATAAGAATTAAGTAAAAACTCAATAATGCCTTTTATTTAAGAAGAGTTTAAGTTCAATATAAGATATATGCCCTATATATTCTATCCTCTATGGCATTTGAGGGTATAATCCTAACACTTTGAAGTTCATTGGTCGTAGACCCCAGCATGCATCCTGTCACCCGGATGTTGTCTTGACTCATTTTTCATGGGTTTGGACCTCTTCCTCACTAGCACGTGTTCTGGCAGAAGCCGCTGGAATGTCAGCCTCAAAGACGTATCCCAGTGATTCCATATTGAGGACAATCGTCAAATTTCTAAGTCAGTCCACATAATTGGGTCCAGTAAGGGTATTCTTTTCGAGTAGAATTAAAAATGGGTTTGTCATTTCGAGAGAGAAAAATGAGAAAATAACTGCAGAAATAAACCAGATTAAATTTGATTACTTGTATTTGACTTAACTAATAAAAATTAAGGATTTAAAAATTTTCTTAGCTCCCATTGCATTTTCGAATCCCACTTTCCCATGTGAAAATCGAAAATCATCTTTGGCATCGATTCCACAGCAGGTACTGAGGTCCTCAATTAATTACATGGGTTGCAACCTAACCGATTTCGAGCTCATCAATTAATTGAAGTGATGTCTAGCAGCAATTTATACAATAAATATTTCAATATCTTTTCTCATAGTTCACCAAGCCGCAACCTAACCGATTTCTAAGCTCGTTAACTACCCGAGTTCATTTCCACTAACTCCTATAATCTAACATTTGAATTTCACCTTGCAACCGAACAGGTTTCTAGGGTGAAATATGATTCGATTAAGGCATTCCATGCCCTTAATAAAATTTCAAATTATTTCTAAATACATAACCCCCATAACTGGAAAGCATTACACATTTATAGTAATTTTAATTTTAGAAAGCTTAGTGGAGGGCGAGGATGTCACACATCCTTTTCTAATTCGGTATTATTGATTTGGGAGAATTTAAATTGTCAAATGTTTGGTCTCACTTTGCGCATTAGTCAATTTATATAGCGCAATTATCACATATTGAACATGAATAAATTATACTACTAATAAATATGTCTATCAATATTATCATGAAATTAAATAGATAAATCCATATACACTCGATTATGGACTTTTCTAGAGGGCTCGAACCAATAGGCCATCACATGTAAAGGTAAAGAAGAAAAAAAAAATTTTACGGGTTTAAATAATTCTAAACTATTTTTCTATAACAACCCGATGAAAGAAAAGTAAATCAAACATAACCTAAGTCCATGATCAGTGTTTCCATCACATAAAACATGCTCGCAATATTAAAACACTTATGTTGATATTTAAAATTTTAGTCCAACTAAAAAGTCCTTTAATAAATTCCCAATTTTTATATATTATTTACTTCAATTAAAATCATTCTAGTCCTACTAGATGACTTAGATATACAAAATTAAAAAATTAAGTATATCTACCTTTAATTAAAATAAAATTAGCCCAACTAAATAAATACATAAAATTTGGAATTCTATTTTATTATGATTTAAAGAAACCATTAAATGGAAAAAATTTTATTTGACTAAAGAATTAATTATTAATCATCCAAGAAAAATAATTTATATTCTTAATTCAAATATTCTAGTAATTTCCAAGTTGAGAAAAATTAATAATATTTAATCTACAAATTAATTATTAATCTTCAAAAAAAATAATTAATTTATTCCAATTAAATTTTTTATTCCAATCAATCTTATTGGGCTCGATTTCATCAAACTCAAGTTACCATCTTTTTAGTCTACTTGGATTTAATTCAACTGAGCTCAAATTAAATAATTCAGAAAAACATGCACAAACTATTAATTTCTATTGGGCTATTTTTAATTAAGATCTAAATCACCTATCCATTGGCCCATATGGAATTTAATTAAATTAATCCCAATCTAATTAATAAGTCAAAATTGATTAAAATTTCTCGTTGGGCATAATTAAATTATACTGGGTCATCATCCTTTTAACCCACCCGGATAATTAAAATTACCCAAACCCAAATTACAATTTCGACCCAATACATAGCCCATTTACTGACCCAAATCCTGGACCCAAATCAGCGGGACGTGTATCGAAACACATGACCCATCGGGCCGTGTGTGAAGCGTGCACACGCACGCTAAGCGCACAACTTGGGCACGCGCGCAGCTGATGCGCGCTACTGTTAGGGGCTCTTTGAGCCCTATTTTTCCTCGTTTCTTGATTTTTTACATAATCACAAATATATCTAGATATACAACAAATATCAAAAATCAAAATCCATGCTTGAAACCATAAAAACGCAGATTTAATTAACACATAATCGCATGCTTCAAAAACACATATTATGCATTTCATAAATCACATAAACACAATTAAATATGCGAATCAGAGATTGACTCTGATACCACTGTTGGGCTTGCGAAAAATAACATAAACTCAGCGAAAGGAATTTCAAAAACTTTTATTTTAAAACCCAAAGTTGAATTCAATGATCACATATTCAAATTGAACAATATATTTAACGAATAAAACTTATTTGTTAAAACGAAGTTGTTGGAGAATTTATTTTTCTTCCAAGTAGTCAAAATTTTGAAGCTTCCAAATCTTCAATCCTTTGTTTGAATCTCCAAATCTTGAACTTCATCGGAACAACGAAGATATATCGTCTCTAAATTGTCACACACGGATCAACAATCAAAAAATTCCCACTTGAATCTCTAAAGGGTGATGGCTAGGGTTTAGAAAAGGGGAGGAATATTTTTCTTCCTTTCTGTCTAGGAGAGTTATGAGAGTTCTATATCTTGTTCTAAGTTAAAGAGTCCTAATATACCTCATTACTTATTGAACAAGTCAAAACAAAAGAGCCGTAATACATTGGACATCTCATGGACGCCCAATGAGGCCACGTAGGCATCGAAGTGGACGCCTTCTTCGAGCCCGGGATTTGTTTTGCTTTAATTAATTTCTTAATCAATTAATAATTTACTATATCTAATAAATAAATTAATTAAATAACCAAATTAATTCATTAATATATTTCCCTAGGAAATTAATTAATAATTAATCTTATACATATAATTAATTATTTCATCTAATGAATAATTAATTATTTAATTTATCCAATAAATTAAAACTCCTAGAAGAAAAATAGAAATTCCTTTTTCCTTTCTCTTTATCAATCCTTTAGCGCGACTCTTTAGGTTCGTTTCGTTTGGCAATGAGAGGAAACCAAAGGAAGTGGGTAACACCTAGCCAGTCACGTGGCCCACTTCATAACCCAAACGAAAACGAATGATAGGATCATTCCACAACCTTCCAATCGTAAATACCGTGTAAGTATAAACCCTTTGTTTGTGTGCCCCAGTCAAGTGAGAGTCATGGTTATGTCAAACTCACTTGACTTAACCATATGTATTAATTATAACAATACGAGATCATTGAGATCGATTTAGTGCCTAGCACAATCGTCTCTTTATGCTTTGGAAAACGACTTTGATCTCTATTTATCTATAATCACATAGGGTACTTTCTCACTCACTTATGAGAGAACAAATCCCATTCAGATATCAGCTAAGACTACCATTTGCCCATCAAGTTGCATTTCGAGGTCGACCCCATCAACGGGTGAATTGGGTCTAACTACTCTAGTGAAACACTTGACGTCACAAATGCATCTTCATCATGATGTTTCAGGTCAAAGGTTCACTTACACCTATTACGCATAATTAGTTCTGTCATTGATAGTCACAGAGTGAAAACCCATGTGACAGAACCGATGCGAGTCGTGTTCGAGCATATCAGTTCCACTGATATGCCTACAATCTTAATTTCCTACCATCCCATGATACTAGATAGGCACTTCCATGTCAGAGATAAGATTGTACAAGTGTTCTAAGTCTTTATTTGTCCATTAAAGACTTCACTTTACTTGCAAACTTGTTTTTAGTAATCAAGATCGATCTCTCTAGTGCCAATCTTCCTGTTGGTCCCAAGTGGCATACGAAAGGGTCTAGGAGGGGGGGGGGGGTTGAATAGACCCTGAAGTCTTTTTCGACTTCAAAAATTTCGTATTAAAAATGTGTTGGACGCTTGAAAAGTAGGCGCTTGACTGAGCGTCTATTGAAGCCTGTTTGTAGAAAAATAACTTAGACTTTAAGATTTGAATACTATAACCAAATAGGTTTAAGCGTTCACTTCTTTGATCAGTGTTAGCACAACGAAATTGATTTGATAGTCTTCTTGTTTGAAAGCTTTTAGCGTCACAAACTGTTTCTTAGTTGCTTAGCTTTTAATTGTGTTTTACTTAATCAATTTGTGCAATGATATGTTAATAAGAAAATTGACTGTAAACTAAATAACACAATATTTGTAAAGTTCGTTGGGTGGTGTAATCTCAACTACGTCCTTCATCTCCTTGAGCACTTGGAGGTAATACACTAAAATGATTCTCAAAGAATCACACAGAATCTTCTACAAATTAGGGAGAGATGGATGTCGATGACTTGAGCTCCTTGATCACACAGATTTCTGCTCCAAGACACTTCAATCCTATTGCTTCTTTCACTTAGAAATAATGCAAGTATCCAACTTCGACTTCACACAGATCGCGAGGCTTGGATGAGGTTTTTCTAAACGGTTTGTTTGATTTTGATAAAGTTCAAACAACTAGGAATATCTCAATAGTAATGTATGTTTCTTCAAAAATAATGATTGAGATATTGGTTGACTGTCTCAGGATTTGAAGAAAAGCAAAGAGAATGTTTACTTAAATATTCTAGCTTTTCTGAGAATTTAAGGAATGAGACTTCAATTTAACAGCAATTTCGCTTGGAATCAATTGGGTGTTTTTGGCTTGTTGTTGAGGTCCTATTTATAGGCATTCTTGGAAAAAGTATCCGTTTGACACATGCACAGGCGCGTGTCTCTCACTTCCGCGAGTGAACAACTTTTGTCCTTTTTCCTGAAAATCTGCTGCACAAAAGTTGGTGCTACAGTCTGTGAATAGTTGACAATCCAATTGGGTAGCTTCTCCGTACGTCCGAAAGAGCTTATCACATTTAATGCCTTTGTCAGCATTTAATGCATTTGAATTAAATGCCCGTTGGCATTTAATGCACTGAAAATATTTGCATTAAATTCTTTCTGGACTTAGAAATAAATTCAGGTGAAACCAGTCATTGATAGACGCTCATTGATCCTTGAATAACTTCTGTCCTAATGAACGCTTGAAATAGCTGGTTGTTTTGGACGCTTGGAATCTTTATCTTCATTTAGACTTCAAGCGTTTGAGTCTTCAAACTTAACTACTGATAAACTCACTCAGAAATTATCAGACGCTCAGTCTAAGAATACTTAGCCTAACACTCTAGAATAAAAATAAAACAAATCCTATAAAACCTATTACAATTCTAACGCTCAAAGTTTATACATGATTTCTACTAAAATCAAATTTACATACTTTGGGGTCTAACAAGTAATCCTCATTGTCATCATCAAAACATCTAACATGAAATTCCTAACAATTTCCCCCTTTTTGATGATGGCAATACTTACTGTTTTATAGTTCAAGAGTTAGAGAGCCAAAATAAAAGTTAGCTTTGGTTAGTAAAAAAGTTAGTTAATGTAGTCACGCTTCAACGAGATGTTTCAGCTGAAAAAATGCATTTTTATCTATATCAATCATTACAAGCATTTTTACAACCAAAAAAAATATAAGAGACAAGAATATAGATTATGCAAAGTAGACAAGCTCTTAATCATCTTCTTCTTCTTCTTGAGCGTTTAGTCTTCTGTTTACCTCAGCCCTGATTGCTTCATAAATATTTTCTTCAAGCCTAATCATGGCGATATGTTCTTTATTAATTACTGTCTTCTTTTCTTCTTGTTGTCTCTTTTTATAAGCAACAAATTGCTAATCCCATTCAACTGGGTCGATGCCAATCATCCTAAGGCATACTCTGAACGCTCTATTGAAATCTGACTTCTTTTGCTCTTTAGCAATGTTCTTCGGGTCAGAAGGCTCTGGAATAGGCGGTTTAGAGAATGGAACATCAAACTGTTCAAGCAATGCCCTTGAAGGTACTAACAAGATTTGAAAGAAGGTTTGACGCTTGAGCAGAGGGCTGGAAGCTCTTGAACTGGACACTTTCCTCTTCTCCCCTCTTTTTGTCCTTCCCCCTTATTGCCATCATCAGCCTTTAGAAAATGCTCAGTGAGCAGGCTAACTTGACTAGCAATTTGTGAAACATAGGCTGAAAGATCATCCAGGCGCTTATCAAAATGCTCCTTCATGGACAGTTGGTATTCCATAGTAGCATCATGCAGTTCTTGAAATTCCTTTCTGCATTCTCCAACTGCCGCTTGAGCAGCACCTTTCATATGACCTATTTGAGCGATCATGGTCTGAGACTTAATCTTTGCTAAGTCAGTCTTGATCCAGTGGAGGGCTTCTTCATTCTGAGTAGCGTGATTGCTTACCTCCTCCAGAACCGATTTCAGCAAAGGACCCAAAGATTGACTCACATTCGAAGGAACCGCTTGAGGACTCGCTTAAATCTTGATGTGTGCTTGAGTGAGTCAAGAGGAGCTTGATATGTAGGATCAAAAACTGTACCTCGTACATCGAGTTGAAGATCCTCATCCATATCAAAAACGTGTTCAGATGCGTCAGGATTATCCTCTGGTGGATACGCTTGAACATGTTCTTCAACAGATGCTGGAATGCTTGCTGGTTCAGGTGCAAGAGCTTGAGCAATTACCACAGGCACTTCCTCAGGCGCTGACTTCGGTTGACGTAGTTTAGTGACACGCGAATTCCTAGCAAGTATACTAGGTCGTGCAAAGTAATAAAGTGGACTATTTAGCCCGGGGTGTATCGTCTCCACAGGGACAATTGGATTCAATGCTCGTAATTGCTATATTATCTAACTCTAAGCTAAATCAAATTATAAGATGATGGTTGATTATACTATGAAAATAATCAAAGACAATTATGTGATAAACAAGATAATAAATCGAATGGAAAGAGGTGATTGGGTTATGATCCTACTATGTTCTATTCTATGTTCATGAACTCTCAATTATCCGGATTCTTAGAACGTTCTTGTTATGGCGAAACCCCCTAATGTATTTATTATTCAATCTCTTGAAATAACAAGCCTATACTAGTTAACAACTTCCTATATCTCTATAGTGAAGATTGAATTAACTAACATGCATTTAGGTTCAAAGGAATTCCTTGTTTACGAAGATCCTACATTCAATCGGGTCATCTTATCACAAAAGCCACAAAACGCAATCGATTCTATCTCTAGTCAATTGTTACGTTATGATGTTTGATTTTTCGATCTCCCTTTATCGATCTCCTCTCGGTCTCAAGACAAAGCATTTTATCAAACACATGGTGATCAAGCATATGCAAGCATTAAGCACAAAATCAAACATGTAACAAGAATGTAATAAATCCGGAAATTAATGATTCATTAAACACAAAACATCGCAAAGTATTCACATAACCCAATCACAAAAATACTTAGCTCATACTTACAACAACAAGTGATTCAACAACTCTACAAGACATAATTGAAATACTAATCAAGAGAAAGAGTTGAATTACTCCCTATTATAAAGTGTGAATCCAAGCTTTGATGATGAAAATGATGATGATGAGGATGATGATGGCTCTTCAAGCTTCCTTAGGACTTCCCATGGCTCCCCCTTGGTGTTTTAGAGCATGTCTAGCCTTTAGGTAAGTGAAGAATGTCTTAAAAAGTCCAAAAACGGCGGATATAAAAAATAGGGCAGCAGTGAACAGTGCCGCGGTCCTGTGCCGCGGCACAAAAAGTGCGAACTATTTTTCTGAGTCAAGGCCGCGGTCCCGTGCCGCGGTCGTCTGATGCACAATGCGCAGCGTTTGTATTTTGATCATAACTCTCTCTAAAGATGTCGGATTGAGGTGATTCAAGTTGCTACGCGAAGATAAGACAATGATCTACAATATTGGAGAAGAAACCTTAGTCTTACTCGGACTGTAAGCAGATGAAAATCTCATTTCTATATGAGGATTGTGTAAAATCTTTCTTCAACTATCTTCTTTTGTTTCTTTCTTCAATTTCAAGCTCAATTTGGATCTCCTTTCTCGTCTTTTATGCGTAAATCAACTTATATCCTACAAAACAAAATCTATACCAATCAAAGCATTATGAGGGATAAAAAGTGATCAAAGTAACGATCAAATCATATCACAATGGGGTATAAAATACTGTAAAATATGTACTTATCAACTACCCCCCAACTAGGCTATGATCGTCTGGATCACTAAATGGCGAACAAGTACTCATAAGTTCAGATTTTACAACTTGGTTTGGGATCTTGAAAGGTTCATGTGTCAATAATCAAGCACGTAAAAGAATTAGACCCTCGAAAATGATTATGACAAGTTACACTTTACTTAGAACACTCAACAATTTGAAAGCCCCCAAACATCTTTGAATCCATCTCGAAATCATGAACTCCAAATCCATTTTTATGTCAAGAGCACACTTTAAACAAGATTATGCAAACTTATTGGATAATAAAGACATTAAAACATTCTAAACCTTGTTAACCTATCGGTGTGCATGAAATGTGAAAGTCACGATCAAAAGGTCTTTTCGGCTTGTAACGTAAGGCTAGGTAGTGGCTTGGACGGGAATATATGGATAAAGTGACTAAATTCAAGAGAGAATACAAATCAATATCATCGAGCTAAACACTCACTTATCAACCGAACAAATCTCTACATCTTGTCACTTATCGCTTTTTGATTTCTTTTCCCTTTGAACTCATAACCCCAAAACTTGTTTCTTTTGATGCTAGGGGTGGAAAAATGATTCCCAAACCAAATAAATCACATTGAAGCTCTGTTCGTAGCCAAGTCGAGAGAGAGCTCACATAATATATTTTTCGGTAACTTCCAATCTCTTGACTCTTTAGCTAACTTACAACATTTCTTTTTCCTCTCTTTATTTCACATAAACTCAAGACCTCAAAATTTCTCAAAATCATCAAGAACAAACACACCTTTTAACCCATTAATCCATGAGATTCGACACCCAAAACAAAGCGTAAACCCAAATTAAAGCCAAATGATATGAGGTTATATGCTCTCTTACTTGGGAAATACACTTTGTTTTTTTTCTTTTAGACTAAAGGGTGGTTGGTGTGGCTTACGAAAGAAAAGCGAATGGTGGTTTTTAGTATGCTTAGCACACTCCATTCTTATCAATACAGCTCAAAATAAGGTCTAGAGATTATGTAGTATCGTGAAGGCTAATTGTAAGGTTAAAGAAAATGAAAGATGGCCTAAATTATTTCATGACTTCGCACACTCAACACACATTTCAAAGTTGACAAAATTGAACGCTCAATGCTTTAAATCCTTAACAATTCACATAAGCATGGCTAAAAAGGCTTTCACATATAAAATACGACAAATGATTTCATCTTAGATGAAGTAGCGACACTCAAACGAATCATGCTCCAAGCAAAAGTATAACAAATCATGAATATGAAATCATTGACTATCACAGTTTTCTAATCCCAAATCAAGCATGAAACTTAACAAATGAGTACAAGTTACACCATATCACCACATCACAATAAAATTAGGACGTCTACCCCCCAACTAATCTAGCACATTGTCCCCAATGAGCGGAAAAACACATGTAAAGTAAAGGAAAGAAAGACGTCCCTGATGTTTGAATCTAAGTGATGTCCAAAACGCAAAAGAGCAACAAGGCGAAGAGTCTGAAAAATAACGCCTAGCCAGCTGTGAAGTTAGAAAAACAAGAAGAGACAAAAAACATCATCATAACACTAAAAACACACAAAACGAGAAAAACAAAACAAAAAGAAAAATAACAGAAATGAAAGAAAGCATGTAAAACGTGGGTTGCCTCCCAAGAAGCGCTTGTTTTAAGTCATTAGCTCGACTCCTTTTCATTTCTTAACCAACACCACTTGTGCATCCAACAGGACTCCATATAGTATCTTCATTGTGCATTACCATTGTTCCTCCCTTTTTCAACGCATTGTTATGGGATCCATCTACAAGTTCAACCTGGTAAATACCATGAGACGAAGAAGAATGTGTATTCTCATTGAAAATATTAAACTCTATCATCTCTTCCCCAATAGTAAATGTTACCCTCCCAATTTTTACATAGATAGTTGCATCAGCTGTTGCCAGAAAATGGCGCCCCAATATGATTGGAACCTCGACATCCTCTTCCATGTCCAATACAAGAAAATCAACAGGGACTATAAATTTATCGACTTTTACCAATACATCCTCCACAATGCCTCTCGGGTATTTAATTGATCTATCAGCAAGTTGTAGAGAGACTGTCGTGGGCTTTGGTTCTCCAAGTCCCAATTTCCTGAAAAGAGAAAAAGGAAGCAAGTTAATACTAGCTCCTGAATCGCATAAGACTTTAGAAAATGAAAGAGAACCAATCGTGCAAGGGATAGTGAAACTCCCGGGGTCCTTAAGCTTAGTGGGAAGCTTATTTTGAAGTATTGCCGAACATTCCTCGGTGAGTGCAACGGTGGCATGTTCCTCAAGCTTGCGTTTGTTCGAAAGAATTTCCTTAAGAAACTTAACATAGCTTGGCAATTGAAGGATAACATCTGCAAAAGGAATGTTAATGCGCAATTGTTTCAACATTTCTATGAATTTAAGAAATTTAGCATCAAGTTTTCCCCTTTTTAGTGCCAAAGGAAAAGGTGGCCGTGGCTGTACAAGTTCAGGAGCGGTGCGGGGTGCAGAATTAATTTTATCCGGAGCAGGTAAGGGTGTCGCGGTACAGCACCGCGGTTCTTCGCATTGCTGCGGTTCTGTGCCGCGGCATGCATCTAAAATTTGTGGATCTGTGCTGTTGTGCCGCGGTTCCGTGTCGCGGCACTCCTCAGAAGAATTCGGTACTAGAATTTTCGACCGCGGCACAGTGCCTCGGCACGCTTCTGAATTTTGGAAATTTGCAGCACCAATTTCTCTACCACTTCTCAATGCGATGGCCAGAATCTGTTCTTTCGTGTTCTTCTCGGTGTCACTAGGTAGTGATCCCGGTGTTCTACCTGAAAGTTGACTAGCCAATTGTCCCAATTGAGTTTGTATGTTGCTCACATTAATTTCAAGGTTGTGACACCGTTCATCATTTCTCCTCATATATTCATCAGTTTTCTTTACATATTGGAGCATCAATTCTTCAAAACTCTGTTGCTTTTCCTGTGGTTGGTAACCTCCTAATTTGTGAAATGTGTTGGGTTGAAAACCCCCTTGATGAAATGGCGGTCTATCACCGTGTGTTTGAAACCCGGGAGGTTGCTTCACCACATTGTTGTTGTTACTCCATGAGAAGTTCGGGTGATTCCTCCACCCCGGGTTATATTTTTCAGAAAATGGGTCATTTTGTGTCCTATTAGAATTTTGCACATAATTCGCATCTTCAACACATTCGGATTGATAGGATTGACTGCCATGATGACACTCTGTAAGGTGATGATTTTCACCACAATTTTCACACAATGTTTGCACTTGGTTTACCGAGAAATTCATAGCATCCAATTTCTTGTGCAAAAGTTCTACCCGATTAGCTAGTGAAGTGGCAGCTTCCACTTCATAAACTCCACTTGCCTTCTTTGGAAGTATTACTCTCTCGGTAGGCCATTGGTAGTTGTTTTCCGACATTCTATCGATCATTTCCCAAGCCGCTTGTGGTGGTAAATTCATGAGTGAACCACCCGCAGCTGCGTCAAGATGAGTGCGAAGGCCGGGTCCAAGGCCTTGATAGAAGATGGTCACTTGAGTCCAAACTGCAAAACCATGGTGAGGGCATTTTCGAAGAAGTTCCTTGAATCTCTCAAGTGCTTCATAGAGTGACTCTCCCTCAATTTGTCGAAAACCTTGTATCTCGACTTTAATAGCTGCTGTTTTCCTCGGTGGAAAATACTTACTCAGAAACTTCTCCACCAACTGGTCCCAAGTATGAATGGACGCTGTTGGCAATGAGTCAAGCCAAGCTCTTGCTTTATCCCTCAATGAGAACGGGAAGAGTCTCATTCTAATAGCATCATCGGTCACTCCATTTTGTCGAAATGTGCTCAAATAGCTAAGGAACTTGGTGACGTGAGCATGTGGCGACTCATCCACTGAACCCCGATATTGTTCATTGGAAATGAGTTGAAGAATAGCCGGTGAGATTGTAAAATTGTTTGCTTCTACCGTGGGTAGTACGCTAGCACCAGCGGCTCCATGAACAGTGGGTTGCATATAATCACTCAAAGGACGGGGAGCTTGCTCTTGTCTTTGTGCTAATGTGGCAGCAACTGCGGCTTGAATCAAGGCTTGAATTCCCGGTTCCCCTAAATTGATGGGATTGTTCCCTTCCATTGCCTCAAATTGATTCTCGTTTTGGCTTTGTGCTCGTCTTATTCTATTGAAAGTGCGCTCGATCTCGGAATCAAAATCTTCAAGGTTTCCTTGAGATGTGCGGGTCATGCACTACTCAAAGAAGTCAACCTAACAATAGAATCAAAAGAACCAAAATTAAAAAGCAAAAACAGCAGCTTTTAACATAAAAACAGCAACTTAAAATGTAAAAACAGCAACTTAGAATGCAAAAGCAGCAACCCAAAATGCTAAAACAGCAACCCAAAATGCAAAAACAGAAACTTAGAATGCAAAAACAGCAAACCAAAATGCAAAAATAGCAACTTAGTCTTAGAATAGATAAGTGAATTACAATATCAAATAACGCAATTGTCCCCGGCAACGGCGCCAAAAACTTGACACGCGAATTCCTAGCAAGTATACTAGGTCGTGCAAAGTAATAAAGTGGACTATTTAGCCCGGGGTGTATCGTCTCCACAGGGACAATTGGATTCAATGCTCGTAATTGCTATATTATCTAACTCTAAGCTAAATCAAATTATAAGATGATGGTTGATTATACTATGAAAATAATCAAAGACAATTATGTGATAAACAAGATAATAAATCGAATGGAAAGAGGTGATTGGGTTATGATCCTACTATGTTCTATTCTATGTTCATGAACTCTCAATTATCCGGATTCTTAGAACGTTCTTGTTATGGCGAAACCCCCTAATGTATTTATTATTCAATCTCTTGAAATAACAAGCCTATACTAGTTAACAACTTCCTATATCTCTATAGTGAAGATTGAATTAACTAACATGCATTTAGGTTCAAAGGAATTCCTTGTTTACGAAGATCCTACATTCAATCGGGTCATCTTATCACAAAAAGCCACACAACGCAATCGATTCTATCTCTAGTCAATTGTTACGTTATGATGTTTGATTTTTCGATCTCCTCTCGGTCTCAAGACAAAGCATTTTATCAAACACATGGTGATCAAGCATATGCAAGCATTAAGCACAAAATCAAACATGTAACAAGAATATAATAAATCCGGAAATTAATGATTCATGAAACACAAAACATCGCAAAGTATTCACATAACCCAATCACAAAAATACTTAGCTCATACTTACAACAACAAGTGATTCAACAACTCTACAAGACATAATTGAAATACTAATCAAGAGAAAGAGTTGAATTACTCCCTATTATAAAGTGTGAATCCAAGCTTTGATGATGAAAATGATGATGATGAGGATGATGATGGCTCTTCAAGCTTCCTTAGGACTTCCCATGGCTCCCCCTTGGTGTTTTAGAGCATGTCTAGCCTTTAGGTAAGTGAAGAATGTCTTAAAAAGTCCAAAAACGGCGGATATAAAAAAATAGGGCAGCAGTGAACAGTGCCGCGGCATAGTGAACAGTGCCGCGGTCCTGTGCCGCGGCACAAAAAGTGCGAACTATTTTTCTGAGTCAAGGCCGCGGTCCCGTGCTGCGGTCGTCTGATGCACAATGCGCAGCGTTTGTATTTTGATCATAACTCTCTCTAAAGATGTCGGATTGAGGTGATTCAAGTTGCTACGCGAAGATAAGACAATGATCTACAATATTAGAGAAGAAACCTTAGTTTTACTCGGACTGTAAGCAGATGAAAATCTCATTTCTATATGAGGATTGTGTAAAATCTTTCTTCAACTATCTTCTTTTGTTTCTTTCTTCAATTTCAAGCTCAATTTGGATCTCCTTTCTCGTCTTTTATGCGTAAATCAACTTGTATCCTACAAAACAAAATCTATACCAATCAAAGCATTATGAGGGATAAAAAGTGATCAAAGTAACGATCAAATCATATCACAATGGGGTATAAAATACTGTAAAATATGGACTTATCATTTAGTGAAAGGGAAATGCAAGCTGGCATATAGCTCATCTGCATATTTGTATGTTGCACTCTCTAGAAGCTCAGTCAGATGCTGAAGAGGAAGGCAAGTACCTTGAATGAATGTGCTAATTGGACTATCTATGGCCCGGATGTACATGAGACCAATGATATCCAGCACATGATTCGGAAAGACTTTGGACGGTGCTCGGCAAATGGAGAAAATTGCATCAGAGCAGTAATCCCTGGAAAAACCAATCAGCCTATCGGTTGGAAGAGATTTAAGTCACTGAGATGTAGGTACATAAGCAGCGTAGTACTTTTCCAAGTAGGGATAGATCACTTGAGCCAGTCCCTGATTCCTTTCTAGCAACGAGAGGACAAACTCATAGTAATTGAGTACCTCTTTGCGCATAGATGGGAGCAATGGATATCCTCGAAAGGGATTGATTACTGAGCCATTCCATTGTCTAAGATTAGCAGTGAAGATTCTGTCAAAAAGAGAGAGAGGAGTCATGATCTTCACCATCATATTAAAATTATCTTCGCAGTGGCTTGGAAGGAAATTCAGGCTAGATTCTGAAATACTGCCACTGGTAGATGTTTGAACGTTGAAGTGAAGAGGAGTTGTGCATAGTCTATGAAGCTCTTGACGCAAAGAATGCTCAATCTGATGACGAATTATTGGGAGCTTGAGAACAGGTCCAATTCTCTGTTGACGCTTCCTAAGGCAATATTTAGCAAATTGACGCTTCTTGTAATGCATGCCTATGCCAAAAAGGTAGGGAGCTTAAACTAATTCTGGGAAAGTAAATTTGTGGCCAACATACGCTTCAACCCAATTTACCTCGGTCATACAGTAATTTGTTCTAGCGTTGATCATAGCTTGAATGCCTTCATGGTGGATATCTATGATAGATTCAAAACGATATCTATCAGTCTGATAGTTGGCATTCCAGACGCTGTCAAAGTATGCATCAACTTCTGATTGAATCACATCCGTGAGAGATGTTAAACGCTCACCGGCATGATTCCTTTATTCTTCCATAGCCGAAGTGGATTGACAGAAGTCCTGTTCTCAACACTGTTTGCTATGTGAGGAAAATGAATGTAGCCTTCTCTGTTTAAGACTGCCTCTGAAGGATTGAGAAAGGTTGGGCGTAGAGGATCATATACTCTGATGTTGTAGTCTCTTAGAGTGAAACCAGTGGGCTTGCTGTGCCCAAAGTCGAGGTAGTAAGCCAGATCCACATCACATTTGGGACTTCTGCCACCTTGTCTGTCTTGTTGAAGGGCAAGAGAAAACGGTATCTGACCAGGATTTTTACCAAGTTGAATGGCCAAATTGTATTTCCTCTCAATTTCTGTTAGCTCAGTGTTGAACACTATATCTCTGATCTTACTGTCAATGTCAATCAGCAGGGCAATATCATTCTCCGCAATGACGTATCTTTCTTCATTTTATCCTGTTGGGATGAAGTTTTCTTCAAGTGCTGGAGGCAGGTAGTTGATTGATTGATCAATCGTTTTCAGTGGTTCCATCTTGAAGAAGTGTCGGGGTACAGTAGCGTCTTCAGCAACGCTCTGACTTTCTGAGCTTGTCTCTGTTATAACCAGGACAAGAGTTGATGTATGAACCTCTTTGGGAGCAGGTTCTTCGGCTTCAATTGCAGAAACTTCGGCGGAAATATCTTTGGCAATAGCCACAACATCTGTCATCTCAACATCCAGATGGATGTCTATTGATGCTTCAGCAGCAGCTGGAACTAAAGCTGTAGCACAAAAATTATCCTCTATAAGAGCAAGATCTTCTACAGATGTACGAAAAGAAATGTTGCGGGAAGAAAAAAAACTTACCCTGACAGCTCGGCTCAGTAGCAATATCTTGAGCGCTTGGCTCGATAATCTCAAGCTCTTTAGGAACATAAGTAGCTTGACGCTTGCTTGTCCTGGAACGCTTGAAGATCTTCTTCACGTTGACTCCTTCAATGAGCTTTCGCGTTGCGGCGGGAGGAGCGGCAATTGGTTCCTCGAAATCAATCTATTTAATGATGCCTTCTAATTTCCTCCGCCTAACTAGTGGAATCTTGTCCTCCTCGTCTTCGTCTATTTCCTCATCAACCTTGTGAGGAGACGGAATAAATTGAGCCTTGGGCTTTCTGGGAGCCCTCTTCTTGGTAACAGTCGGACGCTTCATGGCTTCTTCTGGACCAGGACGCTTATCTTCTTTGTCTGACGCTTTGCGTACTTCTAGACGCTCAGACAGTGGTCTAGCAGCACCACCAACTTTGGGAGGATTGAAGAGATTGTTCAGAATCCTTTTTTCTAGCAACTTGGTCTTATTCAGAGGTTGACCAGAGGAGTAGACACAGTTTGAGCGATACAGCTGGTCACTCAAAATAAGTCCATAAGGTTTATTTGGGATACTTAAACAGTCCTGAAACCTTCCAAAGACATACTCACTCCAGTTGATCTTGATGTTGAGGAGTATCACTGTCATCATTTGAAATTGTATTGGGTTGACCTTATCAAAAGTACCCACTCTGCATTCCATGATTTTGCTGCAGAAATCAGCCATCAGTCGGTATTTAGATACTAACTCTTTCTTTTTGAAGTGTTGTTTGTGTTAGGAATTTCATGTTAGATGTTTTGATGATGACAAGATAGGATTTTTGTTTTAGACCCCAAAATATAATGTAGGTTTATGTTTCATAGATCAATTATACAGGCGTTTGAAAGTATGTAATTTTGTTAGGCTTGTAAGTTTATCTTTGTAGATTTTAGACTAAGTATTAGATACCGAATCGCTAATAGAATTCTAGGTGAGTCTATTAGAGAAGAAGTTGAAGATCAATGTCCGAAGCCTGAAGAAGATGAAGATTTATC
The DNA here is from genome assembly GCA_019426215.1 of Buddleja alternifolia. Lineage (NCBI taxonomy): Eukaryota > Viridiplantae > Streptophyta > Magnoliopsida > Lamiales > Scrophulariaceae > Buddleja > Buddleja alternifolia. The sequence goes on along the minus strand of CM033408.1, from coordinate 15,909,189 downwards.
CTTAGCGTCTGTCAAACGCTAAAGGACTATTTCAGGATTCTTGAATCAAGCGCTCAAAGCACTCCATCGATCAGAATCAGATTCACCTGAAATAAATTCTCAAGTCATGAAGGACTTAAATGCAATCACTCAACATACATTTATTTCAAACGGGAAATAAATTCAAATGCATTAAATGCCTGATAAGAGCATTAAATGTGATAAGCCAATATGACTTGTGGACAAGCCACCTTTTGACTAGACCATCAGAACTTTAGAGTTTATAGCTACTCCCGTCCAATCGGAGCCAGCAAGAATTCAGGAATCTCAGAGAAAAGGTATAATCACGCGCCGTGTGAAAGGCACGCGCTCACATGTGTCTAACGGACAGATCCTAAGAATTGCCTATAAATACCTCCTTCCAGCAAACCCTAAAGACACAGAGATATAGAGACATACGTAAATACACAAGAAAACTCTGCTGAAATTCTCTTGAAGAAAAAGCTTAGAAACTCCAAAGCCAAAATCTTTCAAGCTTTTTACATACATTCCATACAGTCACAAATATCTCAAACATATTCCAAAGAAGAAATCTAAACTCTTCCTGAGATATTCCAAGTTGTTTGATCTTATGATAAAACCCTCAACCTTTCATCTGAGTGAGAAAGTAGTTGCAACCTCTTACAGGCAGTATTTCTGAGTGAGAGAAGCTTATAGAAGAAAATCTTCATTGGTGCAGAAATCTGTGTGATCAAGGAGCCCGAGATCATTTTCACCTATTTACTATCTGGTAGAAGATTTTGTGTGATTCTTTGATAATCATCATTGTAAATTCCCTCCAGGTGAAAAAGGAGAAGAAGGACGTAGCTGGGATTACATCACCCAGTGAACCTTATATATTTTGTGTCATTTACATTTATTATTGTCTTACTTTATATTTTCCTAATTACTTTGAAAAAGACAAGCGCGACTATTTAACCAAAACGAACGCTAAAGCTTTAAAATCATTTCCGCTGTGCTAACCCTGATTAAGCGATCTATGCATTAACCTACTTTGGTAATTTTCCGAAATCACTAAGTTTAAGTTATCGTTACTGTAGCGCCTGACCCAAGCACTCAGCTTCCTAAGCGTTCTAATCTTTAAAAGTGATACGAATTTTTGAAGTTGAAAAAGGCTTAAGGGTCTATTCAGCCCCCCCCCCCTTCTAGACCCTTTCGTAAGCAACTTGGGACCACCAAGTGGTATTAGAGCGGTTGAAGTAGAAACCTAAGCATTCCGAGCGTAACTGCTTGTTTAGATCCATTTTTCTTAAACTTAGTCGCTTTAAAACTCTATCTCTGAAAACATCTCATTATGGCTTTTAACAAAATGCCTAATTTGGTAGAGCCAAACTATGATTCTTGGAAACTTAGAGCATTCGCGTATTTATGTTCATGCGATAATGAAATGTGTGATGTAATTTCAGATGGCCCCATTAAGATCATGAAAGTGATAACCCGAGCACCTGGAGCTGATGAAGCCACTCCAGATGGATATGTCGAGAAACCCAAGTTAGAGTGGACGCCAGATGATCAGAAAAGAGCAAATCTAGATAATGTTGGACGAAGTGCACTATACTCAGCGTTAGGAGATAATGATACATTGTTCAACAAGATCAAACAATGTAAAACTTCCAAAGAAATATGGGATAAGTTGGCTATAGTGTGTGAAGGTTCAGCACAGATGAAGGAGAATAAGCTCTCCATAGCCATGCAAAGATTTGAGCATTTCAAGATGCAGTCCAATGAGACGCTAGAACAATTAGACGCAAGGTTTACTTTGCTTATCATAGAGTTAGCGTCATTAGAAAAGGAGTTGACCAACAAGGAAATGGTCAATAATATTTTTAGAAGTCTTCCAATGAAGTATTTAATCAAGATTGTTGCTATGAGAGAATCTCCGACATTGGAGACTCTTACTCTAGAACATGTGTTTTCAGAACTGAAGGCATTTGAGTTCGAATTAGGTGATGTCAGCGACACATCGACTTCAGCTACTGAATCAGGAGCTTTAATCACTACTACTAAGAATAAGAGTAAAGCTATTAGTGAGGTGAAATCAATAAAATCCAATGAGGAAAAAGAGATGGCTTTATTGGTCAAGAAATTTAAGAAATTTCTAAGATATGAAAAGAGAAATCCTATTGGACAAACGTCATTTCAAACCCCTCCCCCTGCACCAGCGCCTCAGTATCAAGCGCCAGTTTACTCAGCACCTCAACCAGTAGCGCCAGTTCCTTATCAAGTGCCTACAACTCCTACTCAGAATCTCTCAGCGCCAGTCATTTCCAAGCGATTAACCACTGAACAGAAAATGAAAACTAATTTGTGTTATAATTGTAGGAAACCAGGGCACTACCAGGTAAATTGCCCTTATCCAAATGTGTCTAAGCCCATAAGGCAAGACTATGCAGATATAAACCAATTCAGGAGCAACCTTCATCCACAAGGTTTGCTAGCAGAATCTGAACCATTCTCTGCACCTGGAGATGACTTGGAATCAGCAGATCAAAGTAGTGATGATGAGCCAACAAGTGACTCAACGTTGATTTGTCTCATGGCAAGAGATGATGAAGTGTCTGACGATTCACTGCCAAAGGTAACCACTGAATTATCCCATCCTCTTTCGTATGATTAATTACTTGACAAAGTCAATGAATATTATAAAGATTGTCAAGATGCCGCTAAAATATATCAAAATCACTTCGCTATTATTTCATCACTCACAAGTGATAAAGTAACGCTCAAAGCAGAGTTGCAAGTTCAGCAACAATGCATTGAGAAGAACCAATCGCTTGAGAGTGAGATTACTCAATTAAAAAGTGATCTTGATATAATAGTCAAGAGAGAAGCTGATCTGATCGCTAAACTTTCCAACAGAGCAGCTCGTCTCATCATTATCCAAAGCGTCAAGAAACCTAGATAATGTGACTAAGGTAACCAGACTTTTTGGTGAAAAGACCGGTTTAGGGTGTGATAAATTTGGTCAAAAATCAAAAGCGTCTAAGGTTACGGCAAACCACAAAGGAAAGGGTGTTTTCTTTGTTGAGAAAGGTTCATAAAGTCAAACACTAAATGAACCAAGCAACAATGGTAAGAGGCCAAATGAGGAGGTCAATACCAACTCAGGCAATAAGTAGAAGACTAAAGTGAATGATTCACAGAAGAAGGTTCATCTAAACGCTCAAAAGGCTAAGGATAAACCATTTACAAGTAAATCAGACGCTAAGCGTCAATCGCCAAAAGCGACTCCTAAGCCAGTGCCAAGGAAATACCAGCGTCAATATCCAAGGCAGCCAAGATCATATTATCGATATTATGATAATTATGATTATGACTATGATTATTATTATAATCAAGGATATTACTATACACCCAAAAAGCACACACAACACAATGTGAAACCCAAGAAGGTCAGTATCCTACAATGAAGACTAGGCAAATATGGGTTCCTAAAGTTTTAATTCAAACCAAAGCTACTAACAATGAAGGACCCAAGACAACATGGGTACTTAAGAAGAATTAGAACTATCCTTTAAATGCAGGTACCTAGAGCCAACACCGATACTTCAGTTTGGTACTTGGATAGTGGGTCATCAAGGCATATGACTGGATCAAAGGATCTCTTGGTCAACTATCATGCAACCAATGGACCTAAGTTATATTCGGTGATAAATCCAAAGGTAAAACCAAAGGTATTGGTATCATGCATAGGGGGAACATCATGATTAGTGATGTATATTTCGTTGAGTGTCTTAAGCATAATTTGTTAAGCATTAGTCAATTTTTTGATAAAGGCTTTGAAGTAAAATTTTCAAGTGACTACTACTATGTTAACGACACTAAGACTAAGTCTACTAAACTAAGAGGAAAAAGAACAAACAATGTGTATTTAGTAGATTGAGATTCTACAATTGATAACATCCCCACATGTTTTGTTGCTAAAAGTCAAAATGAATTGGGTTGGTTATGGCATAGAAAAATGAATCACCTCAACTTTAAGGCAATCTCTTAGTTAATATCGCTAAATCTAATAGAGGGATTACCTAAAGGTTCCCTTCAGAAGAATCGCTTATGTGATGCATGTCAAATGGGTAAACAAGTTAAATCATCTTTTAAGAAGAAACCATGTTGATAAGAGTCATTTTTACGTGTTTTCAAGCCCGTTGTGTTTATGTTTTAGGTTCATTTATCGCTTGATTCTTGCCACATTTGCGTTTAATCCATGTGTGAAGTGATTTCAGGTTGTAAATGGATGCAAACGAAGAAAGGGCGGAAAAATGACATATAAAACAATTTATGTTCGCACCTCCACGCCCAAGAGCAGCCATAATCACGCCTAGGCGCCCAAACAACCAAGAAACAGGCTGAAGTTATGCATAATCGCGCCTAGGCGCTATTTTACCACGCCTGGGCGCGATATCTGCCACATCTTCCACGTTTGAGTGCCATTTATGTATGTTTATAGACCGAATTTGAGAACATTTCCTTCTACAAAGTTGTATGTGTATGTCTTCTCTTTACGGGACGACTTGAATCACTCAAATCGGAGGTCCGTGGAGAAAGTTATGAAGGAAACAAGTTTTCTGCGCTGAAAAAGTAAGAAAACAGTTGAGTTCACACTGTGGAGCACGAGCGCCCCTCATACGGCGCCTAGGCGCCACCCCAACCATGCTTGGGTGCCGTTATGCACGCCTGGTCGCCCTTCAACTTGTTCCCCAAGTCAATTACGTCACCTGGACCGCGCCTGGGCGCCGATTTGCTCACGCTTGGGCGCCGGTGCAACAGTTTTTTGAAAACTATAAAACCCAGATTTCAGCAATTAGAAGGGGTTCGAAAATCTGGGGGATTGAAGGACTTTTCTGGGTTTTTGAGCCACAATTTCATCAATTCTTGAAGGAGAAGAAGGGGGATCAAGCTAGAGATTGAAGTTCCAAGCTAGGATTCATCATCAACCAAGTCAGGGAGTTTTATTTGCTTTCATTACATGTTTATGTTCATAATTATGTATATGATTGTTCTAGATCTTCTTGAGCTATTGATGATAAGCTAATTTTGTAGAACTAAGGCCATGTGAAGGCCAAATTTATGAGTCAATATATATGGAGTGATTTTTCCTATTAATTCTCGTATTGCTTTGTGTGTTAATTTTATGCTTTTATTCCAACCATATGCTTGATCATCATATGCTTGCTATCTTGCCTAATCTAGTCATTCGAGAGAAGATAGGTTAGGGTTCAAGGGAATTAACACATCATTCTAAACAGATGAGGAATTGCCCCTAGAAATAGGTAGAGATTCCCGAGTACTGCGGTTAGCCGGATTTATCCAGGGAAATTCTAAAGCATAAATGCGTGGTTATTGGTTAGATTTTCGGATAGACATATTTATGAAATCGTCAATTAATCATATGATTATTATGAGCCGAGACATCGGGTAATGGTTAATTAAGGAATTTTCACCAAAGCAATAGGAGTCTAATAATTCGAGGAGTAACTCATATATATGGACAAGTAGATTTGGTTGTAGCATGTGCCTTAGTCATTTTATCATACGTGAGTTTCAGTCTATAGCTCTTTTCCTCTTTTGTCCTTCGTTTATTCAATCAATTCTTGCAATTTAATTTATTTGTTTTTTCTTTTATTGAAAATCTAAAGCTAAAATCCAAGTCTCCGTGGTTCGACAACCCGTACTTATTTTGTCCACTTTTATTACTACCACAACTAGTACACTTACTACAAAAGCACGTTAGCCTCTAGCATGCCAAAGTTTTTGGCGCCGTTGCCGGGGACTTGTTTATTTTAGTTTTTGATTTTAGTGTACATATTGGGTTTTGCTTTGATTTTTTTCATTTTTTTTCCAATGCCCGAGCGTGATGAGTTTAACATTCAAGCATCTGATATAGTAGCAGAATTGGAAAGGTTACTATATAGCTCCACGGGTATAGAGGTAATTAATGTGCATGATGGTAAGTTGTCCTCTAGTGTAGGAGATGACATGGTTATTTGTGATGACTATGAGGTTTTTAAACATCCAATTGATTCTACATTATCTTTACGCATTGATACTTTTGATCCTTTTAGTGTTGAGCTTTTTCAGGAAAGAAGAACCAATAATCTCCATGAGTCCTACATCATGAACTCCAAGTTTGTCACTTCAATGGGTGAAGGAAAAAGAGCTAGTGTCCATAGCTTAGAGAATGGTCCATATCATTACCCGATGCATGGGGAGAAACGTTCTGAGACTTTTCTTATGGCTGACGAAGCAATAAGTAAAATCGGTAAGATGAAAGAAATTTCAACTACCGAAGGTTTAGCTGATGTTCCTATGTTACCATACGAACAAAAAGCTATAATTCTACCTAAAAATCTTCCTGCTAGCTTTTCTTATAGCCTAAGCGCTCATAATATTGAAACTTCTACCGGACACATTAAAATTGACAATATGCAAGTTAAAGCAATGTTAAATAACATTACCGAAATCCTTTCTTACATAGTTTTAAATCAAAACCCCAGTAATTTTAATGATCTTTCTGAAAAATTACAAGAATTGTCTTTAATAAATGATGCCCAGTTTCAAGAAAATGACCCTTTAGTCGATCTTAAGGCTGAGTTTAAGCGATTGCTCTAATATTTTGATTTAAAATTTTAATTTGTTTTTTGTCCTTTGCAGGCACAAAACTTTGGGGTCGATCAAGCGAAAAGGAATTGGATCTGACCAAAAGAGGAGGATACTGGCAGCTCAGATTATCTGAGCAAACAAAGCCATTAACCACATTAACGTTCTAAGACTTTTCTTATGGCTGACGAAGATAGTATAGGCTTCTAAAATGACCGATCTTAGTTCTGCTATCGCTCAGTTAGCCAACAAACTCGATCATTTGTCATCCCATATCCACCGCACCAATGCGTTCGGATATCTTGACACGCTTACTACTTTTAAAAGCAATCCGGGCTATTCGCCGAATTATCTCCAAGGAGCTTATCCTCCTTTAATCCGTTGTGATACGAGAAGCGAGCTTCTCGAATGTTACCAAACTGATGGACACAGTTGGCCACACCTTTTTCACTCCATTGATCCCCAGTTAAATACCATAACATGTATGTTATGTCGTTTGATTGAGTTAAACACTCACTCCATTACCTCTGACATTTCTACAATTCTTACCCAATTGAAGGAAATTATTAAAGGAAAGACTACTGACCCCGATGGTCAGCTTCCTCTCCTTCACCAAATTCTTGTTGCTCTAACCAATGTTAGTGCTCCACTCTCTTTTCGCCCACTGTCTTCTTCGACCTCTGGCGTTTCTTTTTCCCCGGGGGAGGGTTTACCCATCGAACCCACTACACCCGATTTAATAATGTTTTGTAAACCAAAACCATTTATTTAAATGGCCGAAAGTTTAGAAGACCAAATTAAAAAGCTTTCTAATCTTCTCTCCAATCTGGAAATACCAGATGAAGATTCTTGTAATACAGAAAAAGTTATGCCTACAATTGACGAAACAAACGACAATCAGGCAGAACAAATCGTCTATGACTATGAGTCTGAAGACAATGAAAACCCTTTTGAAAATCCGTTTGACGACAACCCAATATTCGTTACAGATCTAGCTGAAACATCAAATAGTCACGAAACCCTTGAGGTAGATTTACCAACCCACCAAACTCTAAACAAGTTAGGTTTTTATCAAAATTCTCGATCCCGCAAATGGGAAAAGATTCCCGAACAATTTAAACCAAAGGTTGACCTCCCAAAACCTGGTCTTCTTGACCTTGATTGTTCCTCCGATATTAAGAAAACCTTAATAAATTGGAATAGTGTTATGAAAACTGAAATTGTCTTAAACGACGCTATTCGAAGAACCAGTAAAGAAAATGTACTAAATTATATCATGCTTAAAACGACAGGTATAGTTTATGACTTTCTTTCTTTCATGAACGCTGATGAAAGAGCAGAAATTCTTCGCACTACCGAAAATAATAATCAAGTTTTTGATGTTATTTTCGATAAAATTGCCCAAGAATTCTTAGGCTTCGGTCCTAACTCAGAAGAGCATAAAGTCAGCAGCGCTAGTGTTGCCCTCTGGCGACTCATTAATATGCAAATTTGTAACATGTGTTATATCGATAACTTTATTTGTGAATTTCGACAAAATTATTACATGCTTGATGAAGGAAATCGAGATCATGCTAATGAACTTTTCTTTAACAAACTGCCACAGTCAATTTGCACTAAGGTTCGTACTTTATTTAAAGAAAATATTGAACGTGGTTTTCTTAGTGATTCCCTTGGTGGAAGAATTTGCACTTTAAAAACTTTTTTACCATCTGAATGCGCAAGAGAAACCGTTAGACACGAGTCTAAGATAACTCTTTGTTGTTCCCAACTTTCCGAACGAGTAGGAAACTACGGTTGTTCAAAACCCAAATCTAGTCGAAAAAAGAGATGGCGTAAAATACCAATTCAAAGTTTTAACAAACACAAAAAGAAAACTTACTTTCGAAATAAAAGGCAACACAAGAAGATCTTTCGAAAGGAAAAATATTGTCCTTCTAAAAAGACGAACTGTAATTGTTGGCTGTGCCATGAAGATGGTCACTATGCTAATGAATGCCCTCAGAAGGGTAATCCAAAGTTCAAAAACCAAAAAGAGGCTCTTCGAATCGCCTTCAAAAATGGTTTTGAACCAGTTGAAGATGACGAAATCTGCGAAGAAATCGACCTCTATGCTCTGGCTTTTTCTGATGAAGAAAATGAGTAGCCAATGGCTCCAAAGGTAAGGATAGGCAATCCAAATGCCTCTTTTATTCACATCTCAATAGGCAGAAAAAACCTTTTAGCCTATGTCGATACAGGTGCCACTCTATGTTTTGCAAAAAAACATGTTTTTCAAAATTGGATAAAACTTTCTAAACCCGTTAAAATTAAGGTTGCAGATAAATCAAAACATGAAATTTGGTTTGCTTGCTTTAATACTAAAATCCAAATTGAAAACAAAATGTTTTTACTCAAATCTGTTTATCTCCACGATTCAGGGTTACACATAATTTTGGGAAATAACTTCCTTAAATTAGACGAACCTTTTATCCAACGAAAGCACACTATCTCTTTGAAATGTTTTAATGAAGTTGGCCAGAAATCAGAAATGATTACAACCAAAATCATTACCCATTCTGAAGTCCTTACCAGTCTACTAAGTAGCATAAAAGCAAACCTTTGTTTTATGCTTAAAAGTGTTTCCAAAACAAGTCTATCGATAGACAAATTGCTTGAAAGAGTTTGTTCCGAAGATCCTCTCGATCCGCAGAAAAATAATAATAGTACTCTTGTTACAATACATTTAAGGGATCCTCTCGCCGAAATTAATGTTCCGAATAGGATACCATATAGTATCATTGACGAACAAGAATTTTCTGCTGAAGGTAAAACTCTCTTACAAAAGGGTCTCATTCGAGAAAGCACAAGTCCCCACTGTGCGCCAGCCTTCTATGTTAATAATCATAGTGAGCAAAAGCGCGGAAAACGCAGAATGGTGATAAATTATAAGAAATTAAACGATGCTACCATCGGAGATTCTTATAAATTACCACGAAAAGATTATATTCTTGAAAAGCTCAAAGGATGTAATCTGTTTAGTACCCCTGACGCTAAGTCAGGATATTGGCAGCTCAGATTATCTGAGCAAACAAAGCCATTAACCGCATTTTCATTTTGAGTGGAACGTCATGCCATTTGGGCTTAAACAAGCACCATCAATATATCAACGGTTTATGGATTCAAACCTTAAGGGGCTGGACCATATCTGTTTAGCCTATATAGATGATGTTATTATTTTTACCAAAACCAATAAAATTGATCACAAGAAGGCAGTCTCTACTGTTCTTAACCGTTGCTTCGAAAAAGGGTTAATCCTGTCAAAAGAAAAATCTAAACTTTTGCAAACCGAGGTTGATTATTTGGGCCTAAAAATTGGATCCAACGGGACCATTAATTTAGCCCCTCATACTCAAGAAAAAATCTTTGCCTTCCCCGACATCCTTGTCGACCGAAAACAGATTCAACGATTTCTTGGATGTCTTAATTATATTTCCGACCAAGGTTTTATTAAAAATCTTGCAATCCAACGGAAAATTCTTCAGAAAAAACTCTCTGAAAAAATTAAATGGCAATGGACGCCAAGTGACACACAAATAGTCCAAACCATTAAGCAGTCTATCAAACTGCTTCCAGAACTTTACAATACCTCCAACGAGGATTTACTCATTGTAGAAACCGATGCTTCAGACACCGTTTGGGCTGGGGTCATGTTGGCCATTCCAAATGGAAAACGGCTATTATCTCTTGATCGCGTTGGTCACCCAACCCTTTCAAATAATTTATGTTCGACAGAACAAAGTTTTCCAGCTGAACATGTTTCACTTGGATATAGTCAACTGACTACTACTGAGAAGGAAGTTCTTAGTAAGCTTGACAAATTACCATTTAAACTATGTAAATATTTATCTGGTACTTTTACAGGTTGAGAAATCAATTATCCAATACACGAGAAGGAAACACTCGCGTTTTTAAAGACCCTCGCCGAATGGAAAATCGATTTGCTATCTACAAGGTTCGTTCTCCGAACGGATTCACGCTATGTTAGCGACTTCTGGCGCTATAAATTAGATGTCTTTCACAAGCAAGGACGCCTCATCCGTTGGCAACTCAAGCTTCAACAGTTCCAACCAATAATTCAGCTCATCAAGTCTGAGCACAACAGCTTCGCTGACGCACTCACCCGCGAATGGAAGGAGTAATTCGCACAATTCAGCATCAGCTGCATCAAAAAATCCAGCAGCGTGAAGCCGCTGAACTTTCTCTTGCCGTTCTCTGGGGGGAGGAGGAAGAATTACGCACAACACTTGAAGTTTTAACTTCCAAAAAGAGGCCGCATCAGCAACCGCCGCCGCCGCAGCAGCCAGCTTCTCCACTCGCCAAGCCAAAATCTTAGACGTAAATTTGGACAGAAGAAACATCTGGCCAGAATTCAAAGATGGAAGCTGAGGCCGAGGCCGAAGCCAGAGTTAAAACGGAAGCTTCTACCAACTCAGGTATTGAAGCAAAACCATCTTTTGCAGATATTGCAAAACCCAAGCCTAGAACTAAGGCTTATGTCATCTTCGACGGACCTTTCCAAGGGATCTATCGAGATTGGGCTATTGTTAGCCATCACGTCACAGGAAAAAATGTGGCACACAAAAGTTACGCCTCTCTCGAAGAAGCGAAAATAGTGCTTGAAGCACACAAGAAGGAAGATCAACGTCTTCGAAATACCAAAGGTAAACAGGCCGCTGTTCCAACAGCCATTAAACCCACTCTCCCAGTCGCAGACAGGGTCAAAGGAGTCCTTTCAACAACTCAACGTCTTGAGCTCAGAAGGCCATCCTTTCAAAAATTTCAACAGAACATGGACAGAATAATGAATTATTCCGACGTCCATTCTACCTTAGGATTCTATCCTATAATGAAGAATAACAGCCCGAAGGTTGTATTCTTGCCGGGTGCTCCCGCATCCACAGTTTGGGAAATGTTCTCTCACGGATTTGTAGACAGCATCTACAGTCAGACCGGAGAAGAATTTGCAGATTTTCCAGAGAAATTCCACAAAGTTCTAGTTTCTCACATCAGAAACTACACGAAGGGTAACGAAATCTTTCTCAAATGTATTTCGTCTTTCCCTATTTTTAACGAAGAACATCAAATTATTGTGAATTCGTTAAGTTTAATTCGAGTTGGCGTAGCCAATGGAAGTTATCCTTTCCGCGAGGATATTATCCGAGACCAGATACACGCAGATCTCGAAATTATCAATTTATCAGCAATCTGGAATGCATCCCAACGGATCAACCCAGAGACGAAAGTCCGAGTTTTATACACCAGCCCAGTAATTTATTGTTACTGCAATAGTGCTCAGCCTATTTCAAAAGAAGGTCTTGAGACGTTATCCACATTCGAACATCCACTCCGATGTTTTGACGGAATCTTTGAGGTATTATCACCTGAAATTCGCGAGAAGCTTTGCACTGAAATAAATCAGAGTGAAGAATGCGTGCTCTTATTGCTGTGACAATCTGTCAAAAGCCAGCTTTGGAGAAAATGATTATCTCCACCTCGAAGATGGTGAAGATTGACAACGTCACCACAGCTATACCCAGTTTTTTGGAACGATCCTACCGACGTTACCAATTATTTCAAGGACCTTGCCACAAAAGTCTTCCCTAGTTGAAAATTAAGGAAAAGGTTTTTGTTTGTTTGCAATTGTAATGGCATCGGATGCCTTTTTGTTTTCTAGCTTTTGTAGCCTTAGGCAAAAATAATGATACTCGACCATGTGGGTCCTAGTTAGTTTGACTTGTAGCCATTATTTTCCGAAAATTATGGCCATGTAGTCCCTACCTGATCACGGGTAGCTGTAAGGCATGTGAAGGCGTGTAAGGAGGTTGCCTCTCCTATAAATAAGTATCCTCTGAATTCATTTAGAATCAGAGTGTTTTAGTGAGGAAATAAAATATCTGTTATGCGAAAAAAAGGCGAGCATGCCGAGAAAAGTTGCTGTAAGATATATAATTTCAAACTAGAATTACTCTCACCAATTTTAAATATGTTTCAAGAGCATATCTCGAAAGAGATAATTTTACTCGAAGTTTCTCAAAATTCCAACATGATTGCAGAATCATATCTCGAAAGAGAAAATTCCAGGTACACAACATCATTTCTCTTCTTATAAATTAAACCAATATGTCTAGTTCCTCTCAAGAGTTATTTAATTTCTCAGACAAAGAAGAAAATTCCTCAGGTTATATCAATGAAAAAATTCTTGATATTAGAAAAATTAGGAAAAACAGATTTTACTCTACGATAAAATCAAAATTTTGACATATCTTATATCGAAAATATTTTTAAATATTTTTCTCGAAAAAATGTTATAAAATATGGCTTTATTCAATGCGAAGAACCTATTTTAGTTCAGGATACTAGTGGAAACATTATTATCCTAGTTTTAAATAAAGAAAAATTATTTTCTGCAATACAAACATTTCTAGAAAATGAGCAAAGAAAGTTAGGATATATTCATGTATCCACTGTCCAAATTATTCTAAAATCAACCTTTTATAAAGGAATAAATACTCCAATTACTTTAGAAATCAGAGACGATAGGATCATCGATAGGCAAGAGTCTATTATAGCTATCGGCACAGGTAACTTAGCCGCCGAAGTTGTTAAATTTGACATGAATATTCAATTATCTATGTCTCTTTTAGATAGAGATCTCGACAGATCCATAACAGTTCGTTATGCTCTTGGCAGAGCTAATTTTATGAAAGCAGGAAATCATGTATTCTCTGTTTCATACAAAATTAATTATGCTTTAACTAATAGTCATCACAGTTTATCTTTCAAAGAAAAAGATAGAATTTCTGTAGAAGATTTGTTCAAATCAGTTATTGAATTCGAAGTTCCTAAAAGAACTTTTAATTTGACAAATGCAAGACGATCTTTTCAAATACAAGACGATAGAGCTCCGCCTATAGCTAGAGCTAGATCTCTTAAAATTGAAAATGATACTTCTCCTCTTTTGGTCAGATCCAATTCCTTTTTGTTGGTCCCAAGTGGCATACGAAAGGGTCTAGAAGGGGGGGGAGGTTGAATAGACCCTTAAGTCTTTTTCGACTTCAAAAAGATTTCGTATTAAACGTATTTGGACGCTTGAAATGATGGGCGCTTGAAGTGTCTAACGCTTCACTTTAGCGTTCACATAAGATATTTGAGACTTTGTGAAGCGTCTAATGAAGACTGTTTTATAAAGTTAACTTAGACTTCAGGAATTGAATACTTTGACCTTGTAGGTTAAGCGTTCAGTTCTTTTAATCAGGGTTAGCACAGCGGAATGATTTTGGAGTCTTCTCTTTGAAAGTTTTAGCGTCACAAGATGTTTCTTAGTTGCTTAGCTTTTGATTGTGTTTTACTTATGCAATGATATGATAGATGAATGAAATGACTGAAAAGTAAATAACACAATATTTGTAAGGTTCGTTGGGTGGTGTAATCCCAACTACGTCCTTCTTCTCCTTTGCACTTGGAGGCAATCCACTAAAATGATTCTCAAAGAATCACATAGAATCTTCTACAAATTAGGGAGAGATGGATGTCGATGACTTGAGCTCCTTGATCACACAGATTTCTGCTTCAAATCACTTCAACCCTCTTGCTTCTTTCACCCAGAAATGATGCAAGTATCCAACTTCGACTTCACACAGATCGCGAGGCTTGGATGGGATTTTCTAAAAGGTTTGTTTGATTTTGATGAAGTTCAAACAACTTGGTAATATCTCAGTAGGAATCTGGTTTCTTCAAAAAGAATGTTTGAGATATTTGTTGACTGTCTCAGGAATATAAGAAAAGCAAGTAGGATGTTTCTTGAATTTTCTGGCTTCTCTGAGAGTTTAAGGAATGAGATTTTAATGCAACAGCAATTTTGCTTGATAAAGTTGTTCTCTTTTTTGTTTGTTGTTGAAGTCCTATTTATAGGTATTCTTGGAGAAAGTGTCCGTTTGACACATGCACTGGCGCGTGTCTCTCACTTTCGCGAGTGAACAGCTTTTGTCCTTTTTCCTGAAAATCTGCTGCACGAAAGTTGGTGCTGCAGTCTGAGATAGTTGACAGTCCAATAGGGTGGCTTCTCCGTACGTCTGACATTACTTATCATATTAAATGCTCTTATCAACATTTAATGCATTTGAAATTAATACCCGTTGGTATTTAATGCTTTGAGAATATTTGCATTAAACTCCTTCTGGACTTAGAAGTAAATTCAGGTGAAATCACTTCTGTCCCATAAGGTAACGCTTGATATAGCTGGCCAAAGTGGACGCTTGGAGACTGTATCTATCTTCTGAGATCAGGCGCTTGAGTCTTCGAACTTTACCACTGATAAACTCACTCAGAAATCATCAGACGCTCAGCCTAAGACTATTTTGCCTAACACTCTAAAGTAAGATAACAAAGCCTAATAAATCTATTACAAGTCTAACGCTTCAAAGCCTATACAAGTTTTCTACGAAAATAAACTTACAACTTTTTTGGGGTCTAACAAAAACTTAATTGTCATCATCAAAACTTCTAACATGAAATTCCTAACACTTTTCGCTTGATCGACCCCAAAGTTTTGTGCCTGCAAAGCACAAAAAACAAATTAAAATTTTAAATCAAAATATTAGAGCAATCGCTTTAAAAAATGCATAGATCGGAACAACTCCGAGCTAAGATGCTACAGTTAAAAGCTGAGCTAGATTATCTTCAAATGCAAAAATGCGTTTTAGATTTTGAAATCGTTTCTGAACCCAGTTTTAATACAAGCAAACGTTTGTATCAAAAGAATTTCAAAAAATTAACCATTCTTGATGCAAAGATATCTAAAATCGAGTTAGCCTTTAAGTTTTTACGCTCAAAGTTAGCAGAATTCAAGGAACGCTTAAACAATTTATAAGCGATGCCTAGTATTCCGACTATGAGTATAGATCTGAGATTTCTTCTCTTAGAAGAACAATTCAAGTATACCTTGAAAATATTTGCGAACTAGAATTAAAAATTCACACAGTTCAGCAAGAATTCGTAGCACAAAATTTGGCATTCGAATTTGTGCAGCACTGTCCGGAAGTTCAACGAGTTCGAACTTTCAGGATAAATGGTCTCCGTGCACGTTTGCTTAACATTAGAGGAAATCTCTATGTTTGCGAACAAGATCTTAAAGAAAGACAAATCCTTCTCCAAGAATTACGTTTAAAAAATCCTTCACAAGAAGATTATTTTAAAAGACGAAGATTATCATGAGATTTACAAGTTCCTTACAACGAACTTACGTCTTCCGCTGGCGCCCTCGCCGTGAATTAGTACCTAAATTACGCACAACACTTGAAGTTTTAACTTCCAAAAAGAGGCCGCAGCAGCAACCGCCGCAGCTGCAGCAGCCAGCTTCTCCACTCGCCAAGCCAAAATCTTGGACGCAAATTTGGACAGAAGAAACATCTGGCCAGAATTCAAAGATGGAAGCTGAGGCCGAGGCCGAAGCCAGAGTTAAAACGGAAGCTTCTACCAACTCAGGTATTAAAGCAAAACCATCTTTTGCAGATATTACAAAACCCAAGCCTAGAACTAAGGCTTATGTCATCTTCGACGGACCTTTCCAAAGGATCTATCGAGATTGGGCTATTGTTAGCCATCATGTCACAGGAAAAAATGTGGCACACAAAAGTTACGCCTCTCTCGAAGAAGCGAAAATAGTGCTTGAAGCACACAAGAAGGAAGATCAACGTCTTCGAAATACCAAAGGTAAACAGGTCGCTGTTCCAACAACCATTAAACCCACTCTCCCAGTCGCAGACAGGGTCAAAGGAGTCCTTTCAACAACTCAACGTCTTGAGCTCAGAAGGCCATCCTTTCAAAAATTTCAACAGAACATGGACAGAATAATGAATTATTCCGACGTCCATTCTACCTTAGGATTCTATCCTATAATGAAGAATAACAGCCCGAAGGTTGTATTCTTGCCGGGTGCTCCCGCATCCACAGTTTGGGAAATGTTCTCTCACGGATTTGTAGACAGCATCTACAGTCAGACCGGAGAAGAATTTGCAGATTTTCCATAGAAATTCCACAAAGTTCTAGTTTCTCACATCAGAAACTACACGAAGCGTAACGAAATCTTTCTCAAATGTATTTCGTCTTTCCCTATTTTTAACGAAGAACATCAAATTATTGTGAATTCGTTAAGTTTAATCCGAGTTTGCGTAGACAATGGAAGTTATCCTTTCCGCGAGGATATTATACGAGACCAGATACACGCAGATCTCGAAATTATCAATTTATCAGCAATCTGGAATGCATCCCAACGGATCAACCCAGAGACGAAAGTCCGAGTTTTATACACCAGCCCAGTAATTTATTGTTACTGCAATAGTGCTCAGCCTATTTCAAAAGAAGGTCTTGAGACGTTATCCACATTCGAACATCCATTCCGATGTTTTGACGGAATCTTTGAGGTATTATCACCTGAAATTCGCGAGAAGCTTTGCACTGAAATAAATCAGAGTGAAGAACATGCGTGCTCTTATTGCTGTGACAATCTGTCAAAAGCCAGCTTTGGAGAAAATGATTATCTCCACCTCGAAGATGGTGAAGATTGACAAAGTCACCACAGCTATACCCAGTTTTTTGGAACGATCCTACCGACGTTACCAATTATTTCAAGGACCTTGCCACAAAAGTCTTCCCTAGTTGAAAATTAAGGAAAAGGTTTTTGTTTGTTTGCAATTGTAATGGCATCGGATGCCTTTTTGTTTTCTAGCTTTTGTAGCCTTAGGCAAAAATAATGATACTCGACCATGTGGGTCCTAGTTAGTTTGACTTGTAGCCATTATTTTCCGAAAATTATGGCCATGTAGTCCCTACCTGATCACGGGTAGCTGTAAGGCATGTGAAGGCGTGTAAGGAGGTTGCCTCTCCTATAAATAAGTATCCTCTGAATTCATTTAGAATCAGAGTGTTTTAGTGAGGAAATAAAATATCTGTTATGCGAAAAAAGGCGAGGATGCCGAGAAAAGTAGCTGTAAGATATATAATTTCAAACTAGAATTACTCTCACCAATTTTAAATATGTTTCAAGAGCATATCTCGAAAGAGATAATTTTACTCGAAGTTTCTCAAAATTCCAACATGATGGCAGAATCATATCTCGAAAGAGAAAATTCCAGGTACACAACATCATTTCTCTTCTTATAAATTAAACCAATATGTCTAGTTCCTCTCAAGAGTTATTTAATTTCTCAGAAAAAGAAGAAAATTCCTCAGGTTATATCAATGAAAAAATTCTTGATATTAGAAAAATTAGGAAAACAGATTTTACTCTACGAAAAAATCAAAATTTTGACATATCTTATATCGAAAATGCTCTTCTGAGTTAGGACCGAAGCCTAAGAATTCTTGGGCAATTTTATCGAAAATAACATCAAAAACTTGATTATTATTTTCGGTAGTGCGAAGAATTTTTGCTCTTTCATCAGCGTTCATGAAAGAAAGAAAGTCATAAACTATACCTGTCGTTTTAAGCATGATATAATTTAGTACATTTTCTTTACTGGTTCTTCGAATAGCGTCGTTTAAGACAATTTCAGTTTTCATAACACTATTCCAATTTATTAAGGTTTTCTTAATATCGGAGGAACAATCAAGGTCAAGAAGACCAGGTTTTGGGAGGTCAACCTTTGGTTTAAATTGTTCGGGAATCTTTTCCCATTTGCGGGATCGAGAATTTTGATAAAAACCTAACTTGTTTAGAGTTTGGTGGGTTGGTAAATCTACCTCAAGGGTTTCGTGACTATTTGACGTTTCAGGTAGATCTGTAACGAATATTGGGTTGTCGTCAAACGGATTTTCGAAAGTCGTTGTGAATTTGAGCTTGGAGTGGATCTTACGTGATTAAGGGTTGCTTTTTAGCACCCTTGTTGTAAATACTCTCGTTTACCCCCTTTTGAGTGTGTATGATTGAGTCAACATTGAGGGCAATGTTGAGTTTAAGTTTGGGGGGGTCGTATGAGTAGCGCTTATTTATCTTATGTGTCATGTGATCTTGTTTTTAGCTCAAGTTTGGGGGAATCGTTGCTATTGCATGTGTTTTGTACTATTTTTTGTGAAAATTCAAGCATAACAAATTTTTGGATAGAATTTTAACCCTTCACTCGATGCATTGAGAATGGTTAATTTGATTCAATGGCATGTTTTCTCTATCAATTTGGATTTTAATGACTATACACATCATTTCCTTGCTTGTGGGACCCTAAACTAGACTAGATTGACCTTAAGATGATTCACATATGCACATAAGTCGAGGGTAGAGGAGTTGAGTGGGTAACCATTGTGAAACACTTAAAGGCTTGATCCCGGAAATATCAATCTAGAATTTTCACATGTGTTATGAGTTGAGAATGTTAGCTTTGTATGCTTAACAAGAATAAAAGAGGTTAAACATTGGTATAAATGCAAAAGTCAGGCTTAATAGATACTGGGGGCGAAGAGCACCATGCCTAGAATATTGTACTATTATGCTAATTTGAGCTAAGCTCAAGCCAATGCAAGTGTAAAGGGAATAAGGACCTAGTTTTGTTTTGTGCCCTTTGACACTCGAGTGATTAAGCCCTTAGGAGTGTCTCTACACTTAATACCCTAAAGCCATCCGGTTTGGGAGTTATTGGCCTAAAGCTCGTTACAAGGGTGTCATAGAAAGCCTAAGAGAACCGAACATTGCACATGGTCTAACCTCTAATGTTTTGAGTTGAAAGTTGCATAAGTTAAAGCCTAAAGTGGATAAAGTGATGAATTTTAATTGGCTATGAAGTTCTCTTCAATTCTCATGCCTTGTGACTAATCGAAAGTTAATAGATATAGGATTAATGCTTGAAAAGTGGTAAGAATGCCACTCAACGATAATACCTTAGATTTATTACACTACACCCTTAGGATGGTCTTTTCGAGATTAAGGCGTAACATGAGCAAGTATGTGACGTGTATATATATGTAATTTTGAGCTTAAAAAGATGAATTCATGCCATTGCTTTATTCTTAATCATAGTGATTTGCGTGGATTGATCGGGGTTGAAAATCTTTAGATTTTGTGGGTATATCGCATGCAAACCCTCACGAGACTATAACTCGTCCTTTGAGGTAACTCAAGGGTTCAAAGGCTTGTTACACCCACTAAGTGCAACCGTTTACTCTACGAAAGTGAGTTAGGTAGTTTTTCTTTTTGTTTCTCCCGTGTTTGATGATGTTTTTTTATCCTATAGCCCTTATTGCTCGAGGACGAGCAATTGTTAAGTTTGGGGGGCTGATAAGAGTCATTTTTACGTGTTTTCAAGCCCGTTGTGTTTATGTTTTAGGCTCATTTATCACTTGATTCTTGCCACATTTGCGTTTAATCCATGTGTGAAGTGATTTCAGGTTGTAAATGGATGCAAACGAAGAAAGGGCGGAAAAATGACATATAAAACAATTTATGTTCGCACCTCGACGCCCAAGCGCAACCATAATCACGCCTGGGCATCCGAACAAGCAAGAAACAGGCTGAAGTTAAGCATAATCGCGCTTAGACGCTATTTTACCACGCCTGGGCGCAATATCTGCCACATCTTCCACGTTTGAGTGCCATTTCTGTATCTTTCAAGACCGAATTTGAGAACATTTCCTTCTATAAAGTTGTAGTTCTATGTCTTCTCTTTACGGGACGACTTGAGTCACTTAAATTTGAGGTCCGTGGAGAATGTTATGAAGGAAACAAGATTTCTGGGCTGAAAAGTAAAAAAACGGTTGAGTTCGCACTGTGGCGCCCGAGTGCCCCTCATACGGTGCCTAGGCGCCACCCCAACCACGCCTGGGCACCGTTATGCATGCCTGGGCACCCTTCAACTTCTTCCCCAAGTCAATTACGTCACCTGGACCGCGCCTGGGCTCCGATTTGCTCACGCTAGGGCACCGGTGCAACAGTTTTTTGAAAACTATAAAACCCAAATTTCAGCAATTAGAAGGGGTTCGAAAATCTGGGGGATTGAAGGATTTTTCTGGGGTTTGAGCCACAATTTCATCAATTCTTGAAGGAGAGGAAGGGGGATTAAGCTAGAGATTGAAGTTCCAAGCTAGGATTCCTCATCAACCAAGTCTTAGGGAGTTTTATTTGCTTTCATTACATGTTTATGTTCATAATTATGTATATGATTGTTCTAGATCTTCTTGAGCTATTGATGATAAGCTAATTTTGTAGAACTAAGGCCATGTGAAGGCCAAATTTATGAATCAATATATATGAAGTGATTTTTCCTATTAATTCTCCTATTGCTTTGTGTGTTAATTCTATGCTTTTATTCCAATCATATGCTTGCTATCTTGCCTGATCTTGTCATTCGAGAGAAGATAGGTTAGGGTTCAAAGGAATTAACACATCATCCGAAGCACATGAGGAATTGCCCCTAGAAATAGGTAGAGATTCCTGGGTGCGGTTAGCCGGATTTATCCGGGGAAATTCTAAAGCGTAAATGCGTGGTTATAGGTTAGATTCTCGCATAGACATATTTAGAGAACCGTGGATTAATTATAGGATTATTATGAGCCGAGACATCGGGTAATAGTTAATTAAGGAATTTTCACCAAAGCAATAGGAGTCTAATAATTCGAGGAGTAACTCATATATATTGACGAGTAGATTTGCTTGTAGCATGTGCCTTAGTCATTTTATCATACGTGAGTTTTAGTCTATAGCTCGTTTCCTTTTTTGTCCTTCGTTTCTTCAATCAATTCTTGTAATTTACTTTATTTGTTTTTTCTTTTATTGAAAATCTAAAGCTAAAATCCAAGTCTCCATGGTTCGACAACCTATGTCAAATGGGTAAACAAGTTAAATAATCTTTTTGGAAGAAACCGTGTCTATCTACTTCTAGAGTTCTTGAACTATTGCATCTAGATTTGTTTAGACCTATTCAAATCATAAGTGTTAGTGGTAAAAAGTACTCGCTAGTAATAGTTGATGATTTCTCTCGCTATACATGGGTAGAATTTCTAGCGACCAAAGATGAAACTAGTGTCAAGCTCACATCACTAATTCGTGAATTACAAGCTTATAAAGATTCAAAGGTGACAAGAATTAGAAGCGATAAAGGAACTGAATTTACTCACCAATTTGTTGAGAAGTTTTGTATAGATCTTTGAATACTTCATGAGCATTCTGCCCCTAGAACACCTCAACAGAATGGAGTAGCCGGGCGACGGAACAGAACACTTAAAGAAGCTGCTAGGACGATGCTTGCAGAGTCTAAGCTGCCTCAAAGGTTTTTGGCCGAAGCTATTAATACCGCTTGCTACACTCAGAACCGGTGTATGATCAACAAGCAACATGGGAAGACTCCATATAAGTTGTGGAAGGGACGTAAGCCTAACGTTTCAAATTTTCATATATTTGGTTCAAAATGCTTCATTCATAACAATGGATCCCAAAGCCTAAAGACATTTGATCCTAAAGAGGATGAGGGAATCTTTCTAGGCTATGCCAAAAATGGAAAGAGTCTTCGTATCCTAAATAAGATCAAATCGAAGGTTGAAGAATCCATTCATGTTGTGTTTGATGATGCTAACCAAGAACCGAGTAAGGTTAATCCTAATGATGTAGGAATTGAAGATCTTGCCCAACAAGCGTCACAAATCAATCTTGGTGATGATAGTAATGAGGAGGAGGATGATGAGATATTTGTCCCTATTCCTAAGGATACTCGTGAGGTTACAAATGAGGATATTGTCCGATTCGCTGATGATCATGAAAAGAATGATCGTCAAGAGCAAATTGGAACTGTGAATAATGCGGCGACTGCGCCAGAGACAAATGAGGGTCAAGCGATTGATAATCAAGAGTCTCTCAATCCGCTCCAACCAGACCGTAAATGGCTCAGAGACCATCCACCAGAGCTAGTAATTGGAGATATTGAAGAACCTATTAGAACTAGGTCCTCTACAATCAATGAGGCCATGTTCGCAAGTTTCTAGTCTCAAATGGAACCAAAGAAAGTGGATGAAGCGCTCAGTGATTCAAGTTGGGTAGAAACAATTCAAAAAAAGCTTAACCAATTTGAGAGAAGCAAGGTTTGGACGCTAGTACCAAGACCAACTCACTAAGGAGGTATTGGGACTAGATGGGTTTTTAGGAACAAGATGGATGAAGATGGCATTGTTATAAGAAACAAAGCCAGATTAGTCGCTCGGGGTTATTGTCAAGAAAAGGGTATTGATTTTGATGAGACGTATGCTCCAGTAGCCCGTCTTGAAGCGATTAGAATGTTCCTAGCATTTACCGCATTCAACAAGTTCAAAGTATACCAAATGGACGTGAAGAGTGGATTCCTGAATGGTAAACTCTAAGAAAAATTTTATGTGGAGCAACCGCCAGGATTCATCAACAACCGTGGCAAAAGTATGGTCTACAAATTGGATAAGGCACTATATTGCCTTAAACAAGCACCAAGAGCATGGTATGACACTCTATCTTCCTTATAGGTAAAGGCTTTTCAAAAGGCAGCATTGATACAACGTTATTTAAAATTACCTATAATGAAGATATTCTCTTAGTCAAAATATATGTTGATGATATTATATTCGGTTCTACTAACAAGCGACTGTGTGAGAAATTTTCGAAAATGATGCAAGATCAATTTGAAATGAGGATGATGGGTGAATTAACTTTCTTCTTAGGATTACAAGTTAAACAACTCCCTAATGGAATACTTATAAACCAAGCTAAATACACACGTGATATGATTAAGAAATTTGGTATGGAAAATGCATCATCTTCAAAAATTCCAATGAGCCAAATACTTAAGTTAGATAAAGATGAAAGTGGAAAGAAAATTGATATCACTAACTATAGAGGTATCATTGAATCACTTCTTTATCTTACCGCTAGTAGACCATTTATTATGTTTTTGGTATGCATGTGTGCACGCTTTCAAGCTGATCCAAGAGAATCACACTTAAATGCTACCAAGAGAATCTTTAAGTACCTAAAAGGCACACAACATGTGGGCTTATTGTATCCAAAGGACTCTCCTTTTGAACTAATTGGTTCTTCAGACGCAGATTTTGCAGGATGCTAAATAGATAGAAAGAGTACTAGTGGTACATGTCCATTTCTAGGTGATAGACTATTTTCGTGGCATAGTAAGAAACAACAATCCATAGCGACTTCTACCGCTGAAGCAAAGTATGTAGCCGCTGGGAGCTGTTGTGCACAAATCCTTTGGATGAGGCAACAACTTAGAGATTATGGAACAATCCTAGGTCCTACCCCAATCCATTGTGATAACCAAAGCGCTTTAACTATGACCCAAAATCCTGTCCTTCATTCTAGAACCAAACACATTGACATTCGATACCATTTCTTGCGTGACCATGTTAAAAAAAAGATATCTCCATGCACTTCATTGGTACTGACAAACAATTGGTAGATATCTTTACCAAAGCGCTCAACGAACAACGCTTTCTCACTTTGAGAAGTGAATAAGGTATGATTGATTTGAACGCTTAAATCATAGAGCATCATATTTTATAGGCATATAATTTAGGGGGAATCCACTTTATGCTTATGTCTAAATCATTTTTCAAATTGAAATCAGTTATTCATTTTAAGGGAAACCTTAAAATTTTACTTGTCTCAATTCATAAGCGACTGTGATAAAAAATTGATTGTGAAAATTTATGCATTGATTAGTAGCGCTTATCTATTATGCATGACAAAATCAATCTCTAATAAATGAAAATGTGTTCTATAAATCCAAGCGATTGATTTTATCTTTAACTTTAATTTTTTGCTCTCAAAAAGACTTTAGCGTTACAAAGATTTCCAATTTAACGCTAAGTAATGTTTTTGTAAAATTCATGCATAGTTTTCATCGTTGAAAGTAGCGTGTGGATAAGTCCAAAAGATTAGATTGGACAACTGCCCACACGTGCTGATCACATCAAACTGACGGTTAATGATTCCTATCTAAAAACTAGGCGGTTCAGTAACTGCACCTGTTTGAGTACGTGTCAGTGTACTATCAGGCGCGTGTATTTCACACTGAAAATTTCAAATTTATTCAAACGTTTTTGAGAAAGTAACTGCGAGTTTCAAATCATTATATTCCATAGTAGTTACCCATTTTACCGCACTTTTTGACATCCGTATTTATGAGTAAACGGCTTAGATTTAATTTTTGTCAATTTCAAAATTAACTTCTGTACACGTGTCATTTATCTACCAGTTGAGGAGTTATTTTTGCCTCCTATTTAAACCATTCACAACCTTTACAGTAAAACTTTATCACTTCCAAAATCTCTCTGCTGTAAAAGTTCTCTTTCTCTAAAAGCAAAAAGCATATTTCTTCTCCTCAACCCAAAGTTTTTCAGTTCATCAATGGCACCCAAATCTTCTAAATCTGTTGTCGGAAAATCATCCAAATCAGAAAAACCAGTCACTGTTAATGCCGGTTTCCTTGTTAACTGGGACTATCTTTTCGATAACCAGAACTTCCCTCTACAGACTGTTCTTCCAATTGTCCAAAAGTCTGGTTTATGCGACATGATAACTGTTGTTTTTAACTTCTTTGAGGAAGAAACCCTATTCTTCTTAAAGAATGCAAAGATTTTCGATGACGAAAACTCCATTTCCTGCATCTTTCCTTTTGCCCGTGAGACCTTCGTCCTCACCCCTTCTCTGATCTCATCTCTGCTAAATTTGCCAATCGATGGAGCCGAAGTTGAAAATGTCACCCTTGGTGATGCTACAAAGGTATGGGCATTGATCAAGAAAGATGAAGTTGAGGCTGCCTATGAACCCAACTTCAAGAAAAATGATATGAAGGGCGAGTATTTCATTCTTAGGCATATGCACCAAGATGTTCGAATGCAGAAAAAGAAGCTTCGATAAAGTTTCCAACCTCCAGTAAGATGATGGTGGCCATTCTAACCAAACTGAAGATAAATTGGTCGCTTTACGTGTTTAATCGCTTCAAGCAAGCGATGGCCAAGTCGGTAAATCCTAAGCCTTACGGGATTGTTTTAAGTCGTATTCTTCGTGCTCGCGGTTTCACAAATTCTGGTGGAAAGAAAATACCAGCGCTAAAGTTCTGTGGAAAAAAGATGATTGGCGAGCTGCTAAGGCCAAGAAAACATGGTGGAGCAGCGGTTCCTAAAGAAGAGCGTGAGCAACTTCTTGCCGAAGGAGTTGTTCGCAGCGATGATGAAGAGCAAGCGTCTTCGTCTTCATCATCATCGGAAGAAGAAGTGGTGGTTAAGCGACCCAAACGAAAGATCGCTGTTAAAGTCTCTAAGCCATCAAAACCAGCAAAGAAGCCGAAGCAGAAGCCGCAGCCCAAGAAGAAACAGAAGTCTCCTTCTCCTTCTCCTAAATCACCCTTTCCCCCACCTATCTTCGTGATCTCTCCAGAAGAGGTAGAAGAAGTACCACTTGCCCGAAGGTGTACTCCTCTCTCCATTCCAGCTGCATCGACAAGTGCCCCAGCAGAGCCAGTGCTTGAAGACCCAGCGAGTGTTCCACCTCCATCAGACGCTGTTCTAGAAATTAGCTCAGATCCTAAAGCCTATGATCAATCTGAAAGGCTTTCTCATGTTCGGGGTAAGTACTTGTGCAAAGCAAAAGTAGTTTATCCTTTCCTCGTTAGTTTCTAAGTCTCTAATGCTAGGATAAAATTCTTTCAGCCGAGTGTGAAGCAAATATTCAAACTGTTCTCAACACTCTTGAGGATTTGCATATTCCCATCCGTGCTGATCCTATCACTTCTTTTCTAGATTTAGATCCAGAAGAAGTTATTCCAGAGCCTGAGAAAACTGTACCAACTGTTGAAACAGATCAAGCGACTGACAAAGTCAATGATAGTCCTCAGGGTAAGCATTGTAGTATTTTATTTGTAATTTCTACTTAGTAGAAATTTTGCTTGCTTTTCTCAAACGCTTACATGTATTAGCTCAAGATGCGCCAGACACTGATGCACACCTCTATCTTGAGAAGTTCCCATTGAAGTAGATGTTGATCTGGAAACTGTTGTGGATATAGCTAAAGAAGTAACTCAAGTCCTTCCTGACGCTAAAACATCTCCAGTCAGTGAAGCGACACTGCATGCTGAGCGGTCGATAGAAGTGGCCCCTATTCCAACAGAGTCAATTACCTTTGTTCCTACTCCAACTGGTTCCCCTCATCGTGTCGTCGATTTCTTTCCTTACGGATATTCTGCCGAAGTTGAATTTTATTATGCTGCTAGAGAACGGGACACCCCTTGCTGAATCAAAAATCAACTTTCAAAACACTCTCCATAGGCCTGATATATCTAATTCTGCCAAGTTTGAATTCTTCGAGCGATTTGCCGACCTAGGTCTCTACAATCTTGAACGTCTTCAATCTCGACTTGAGTATATTTGTCGACCAGCGTTCAACATGACAGAATTTGACGACAAGCGTTTCAACTTTACTGGCCATTCTGAAGAACCCTTTTATCCCTTGCGCCAGAATAAGATTGTTATCAAGAATCTACATATGGGTGACTGGTCAAACAATGCAGACGAAGAAATTCTCAACAGAATCAGATACTCCGCTGACCCCAAAGTTGTTCATGCTCCTTAGAACGCTCTATCCCCTAAACCTCTCAGATTGGGGAAAGGGAAAGAACCAGTAGTTGCTGAGCTTCCAAACCCTACCAACTCGTGGATAGAAGATGAAGCCCGAGAATACCTTGCAAGATTATGGGCTGAGGATTATGATGAAGAAACTGAACGCTTTGAGAAATTCCTTGCTGGCAGAAAAGATCAGAAAAAAGCTCACAAGCTTGGTAAGCGATGGATGGTGGATACAGCCAGATTGGCTGAAGAGTTCTTTTTAAACTTCTATACCCTTGAAGAACTTGTGAGATATCCATTCTTTTTTGAATTTGGAATAGAATACAGACACCGAGGGTTTGCTACCTTTTTACTTCATCAGCGTCAACATATTGCTGGAAATATCAGCGATCTGTCAATTTACAGGCAACCCATCGAGAGCTACATTCGCCAACAGCTAGCCATATTCAGTCAAGGCGGACGCTATGTGTTTCACCCCTGTCAAGCGTTTGTTCAGCGAATTTTTCCAGATTTGAACGAAGAAGCCTCCACCAGTAAACAGCCACTTCTTCCAGGACAAAGTGAAATTTTTGTCGATATTGCAAATGAGCACGCTGAGTTTGCTGAATTCTACCGAGACAGAAGAGCAGTGATAGAAAATGCACAAGTGATGGATATCACTTTCAACCACTATTTAGGGCTAAGCAACTTCCGAGGATACAATCTTCACCCTGTGTTTTTTTGTGAACAGAACATTCAAGTGGCCAAGATGATATCGCTGATCAGGCCAGTAGACCAAGAAGCAGCTCAAGCGCTAATGCATTTTATTTTGGACTTCTACAACTCTTATACTTCAGGAGTTGATTTTCCAGAAGGAATGCAACTTGCCTAAGCATTGAAGAGCGTGAAGACGCTATATTCTTTATCCCGCAGACAAACCTGATTAGTCCAAGGTATGTAATGGAAGCGATTAGCCCACTCTGGGTCATTCCTGTTGCAAGTCCAGCGTCTCCAATTGAGATTGTTGTAATAGAAGAAGAACAAAGTCCTTCTGTGGAAGCTGCTCAATCCACAGACGCTGATATGCAAGATGTTGCCCCCAGCGCTCCAGCAGTTGAGGTTCCCCTTGTTGAACAACTTGTTCAGATTGACTCCGCAACTCAGATGCTAGACTCAGCAATAGAAGAGGTTCATGCTGACTTAGCCGCACAGCCTGAAGAGCCTATTATCAGAGACAAATCTAAAGGTAAAGCTCCAGCAGTCTCAAGCTCTCACGGACCTGAGCGTTCCTCTTCCAATTCATCAGATTCAGACTCCGACAGTGATCCAGAAGCTAAAGATTTCAGGAAAGCAGTTCGACATTCTCTCAGCGATATAAAGGGCTCATGTTCTCGATTAGAAGAGCGAAGTAATTCAATGCTTAATCAAGTAGAAAACGTTCTCAAATCGGATATGCGAAATGCCAATAAGCTTACAATCTCCATGATGAACTCTATCGCTCCTCTCATCAAAGAACTGTCCGATGATTTCAATCGGACGCTTGCGCAGAATGCTTCAGCTGATACTGAGCGTCACAATTCCTCCAACCTTATCTCTCAGAGTATCGCTAAACAGATTGCTCTCCGAAGGGATATCGCTGACTTAAAGACCTCTCTTGATGATGCTAAGAAAGGGGAAGATAAAGAAAAGTCCAAGGCAATATCTAAAACCGATAATAAGCATTGGCTTTCTTTGTTCGATGAAATAGCAGGAATAAAGAAAATGCTAACTAAGAAGCGCAAGCCAAGATATTATTTGGATAGGCACAGACTTCCAGATCTAGACATTGAATTCTTAGAAAGTATGGGTTTTCATCCATATGCCGGACAGCTTAGAAGGCCTTTAAACTGGAAATCCACCAATGATCGAAGACAAGATATTTACCATGACTTGATCCGAGAGCTTGGATTCCCTCCGAGGGATTAGGTGGAAAGGTTTTTAGAGTTAAAGGAGAGTGCTAGACAGAAAAGACATGATTTTGACGAAGTCCAGTACACTACTAAGTTAGACATTGATCGACTATTGCTGGACTTAGCAAATGAAATATATCAAGGAGAAGAAATGACCAAGCCACAAAGAAGATGATGCCTCATTTCTTTTTCTTATATTTATATGTTGTTATTGTTGTTTTAAATTCTTGACTCAGCACAATCATCTGTATATCTTGCTTTGAAATTATATGAATGAATGATTGAATGCTGAAATACCTTTGTTAGGGCTAAACTAACAACAAACTAACTTATCTAACTTTCTAAATGCTAACTTACTCATTTGGGCTTTTTTTTTAAAAAAAAAGACTCTTAAAAATATAAAAGAGTTAGGGAAATTGTTAGGAATTTCATGTTAGATGTTTTGATGATGACAAAATAGGATTTTTGTGTTAGACCCCAAAATATAATGTAAGTTTATGTTTCATAGATCAATTACATAAGCGTTTGAAAGTATGTAATTTTGTTAGGCTTGTAATTTTTATTTTTTTAGATTTTAGACTAAGTATTAGATACCGAATCGCTAATAGAATTCTAGGTGAGTCTATTAGAGAAGAAGTTGAAGATCAACGTCTGAAGTCAGAAGAAGATGAAGATTTATCCTTAGCGCCTATCAAATGCTAAAGGACTATTTCAGGATTCTTGAATCAAGTGCTCAAAGCATTCTAGCGATCAGAATCAGATTCACCTGAAATAAATTTTCAAGTCATGAAGGACTTAAATGCAATCACTGAACGGACATTTATTTCAAACGGGAAATAAATTCAAATGCATTAAATGCCTGATAAGAGCATTAAATGTGATACACCAATATGACTTGTGGACAAGCCACCTTTTGACTAGACCATCAGAACTTCAGAGTTTATAGTTGCTCTCGTCCAATCGAAACCAGCAGGAATTCAGGAATGTTATAGAAAAGGTATAATCACACGCCGTCTGAAAGGCACGTGCTCACATGTGCCTAACGGACAGATCCCAAGAATTGCCTATAAATACCTCCTTCCAGCAAACCCTAAAGACACGGAAATATAGAGACATACGTAAATACACAAGAAAACTCTGCTGAAATTCTCTTGAAGAAAAAGCTTAGGAACTCCATAGCCAAAATCTTTCAAGCTTTTTACATACATTCCATATAGTCACAAATGTCTCAAACATCTTCCAAAGAAGAAACCTAAACTCTTACTGAGATATTCCAAGTTGTTTGATCTTTTCAAAAACAAACAAACCTATGTGATAAAACCCCCAACCTTTCATCTGAGTGAGAAAGTAGTTGAAACCTCTTACAGGCAGTATTTTTTAGTGAGAAAAGCTTGTAGAAGAAGATCTTCATTGGTTCTGAAATCTGTGTGATCAAGGAGCCCGAGATCATTTTCACCTATTTACTATCTTGTAGAAAATTTTGTGTGATTCTTTGATAATCATCTTAGTAAATTCCCTCTAAGTGAAAAAGGAGAAGAAGGACGTAGCTGGGATTACATCACCCAGTAAACCTTATATATGTTGTGTCATTTACATTTGTTATTTTCTTACTTTATATTTTCCTAATTACTTTGAAAAAGATAAGCGTGACTATTTAACCAAAACGAAAGCTAAAGCTTTAAAATCATTTCCGTTGTGCTAAGGCTGATTAAGCGATCTAATCATTACCTTACTTTGGTAATTTTCCGAAATCACTAAGTCTAAGTTATCTATACTGTAGCGCCTGACCCAAGTGCTCAGCTTCCTAAGCGTTCTAATCTTTAAAAGTGATACGAATTTTTTAAGTCGAAAAAGGCTTAAGGGTTTAGTCAACATCCCCCCCCCCCTTCTAGACCCTTTCGTAAGCCACTTGGGACCACCAGTTTGTATGGTACACCGTTATAAGCACTCATAATTGTCCGTGCTTCTTTAATTTGTTCTAGAGTAACACAATCCAATGTCTCACCCTCATTTGGGAGATTGAAGTTCTTGACAATGGATGCAGCAGACAGTACAAATTCTTTTGGTGACTCCTTCTTGGATAGAGGAATGAGACAAGAGATCGACTTCCTGTCATCGGAGAGTTTGACAGTTTTCCAAAAGGTGTCGATTTCCATCGGAAACAGATAGGAGTATTGAGTCAAGAATGTTTTAAGTCCAGCCTTGGTGATAGAGTCCATCATTTCTGTCAGGTTAATCTGAGGTTGTTCATATAGAAACTTCCATTCGACAACAAGGCCTTTAGTGACCTTGATGGTAGGCTCGGCAAAAGTAGCAGTAGATTTCTTTGGTGCCATTTTAGTGAAAGAGATGAACTGAGATTTTCTTTTTGAAGAAGAGAGAGAGATAGAAATTTTGCAGAAAGCTTTGAGTAAGAGTGAATAATTTTTTTGCAGGAATTGTGTTTTAAATGACACAGTAAAGGAGTTTTTGAAACACAATGTTCTCTCGTCTTAGTAGGATTTTGACACGTGTAAAGTTATTTAATCTCATCTATGAAAGTTTTAACTGCGGATGCGAGTTTTAAGCAAGAGAGGGAAGTTACATCTGGTAACTCCCATATATAAAGATTTGAAGTCTGAGTTAAATTTTTAAAACGATCGGGATTTTCGAAGTGTAATGCACGCGCCTGATGGTATACTGACACGTACCCAGGCATGAACTAACTCTGAACCGTCATTTTAAAAAGTTTTGATTACCCGCCAGTTTGATGT
Source organism: Buddleja alternifolia (assembly GCA_019426215.1). NCBI lineage: Eukaryota > Viridiplantae > Streptophyta > Magnoliopsida > Lamiales > Scrophulariaceae > Buddleja > Buddleja alternifolia. The sequence goes on along the minus strand of CM033408.1, from coordinate 15,877,250 downwards.
GATGGAAACGTGTGAATAGAGCCCAAAATAGACTTTTGAGTCTATCCACTACATCAAGAAGCGTGAATTTTACAATTTTATGCATGAATTTTACAAACAATTTTATAATAAGTGTTGAAGGGAATAAGTTCAACGCTTAACAAATACCACTTGTTAACGCTTGTTGTAACTGCTTTATGTTAACGATTGTAATCAAAGTCTTTTTATGCTTGAGCATCCAACATATTGTGCACAAATAATACTGAGCGTTGATGATCATGCATATGAATTTTTTTATCATTGACGCTTGCAGTTAGATTCAAGTACAATTTTAAAGTTCCCCTTAAATTTGTTAACTTGTAACAACTTTTCAAAGATCTTGTGGACATAAGTAAAGTGGATTCTCCCTAAATTATATGTCTAATAAAATATGATGCAGAAAATGATTAAGCATTTAAGTCGATCATACCTAATTCATTTCTCAAAGTGAGAAAATGTTGTTCGTTGAGAGGTTTGGTGAAGATATCTGTCAATTGTTTGTCAGTTCCAATAAAGTGCGTGGAGATATCTTTCTTTTGAACATGGTCACAAAGAAAATGGTATCTAATGTCAATATGTTTTCTTCTGGATGAAGAACAAGGTTTTGAGTCATGGCTAGAGCGCTTTGGTTATCACAATGAATGGGGGTTGGACTTAGGATTATACCATAATCTCTAAGTTGTTGCCTCATCCATAACACTTGTGCACAACAACTTCCAGCAGCTATATACTCGGCTTCAGCTGTAGAGGTAGTTATTGATTGTTGTTTCTTACTATGCCATGAAACTAACCTATCTCCTAGAAATTGACATGTACCACTAGTACTTTTACGATCTATTTTGCAACATGCAAAATCTGCATTTGAGTAACCAATTAGTTCAAAAGGAGAGTCCCTTGGATACCCCACATTTTGTGTGCCTTTTAGGTATTTAAGGATCTTCTTGGCAGCAATTAAGTGTGACTCTTTAGGATCAGCTTGAAATTGGGCACACATGCATACCAAAAACATAATATCAGGTCTACTAGCAGTAAGATAAAGAAGTGATCCAATGATACCTCTATAATTAGTGATATCAACCTTCTTCCCACTTTCATCTTTATCTAATTTAAGCGTTTGGCTCATTGGAATTTTTGAATATGATGCATTTTCCATACCAAATTTCTTAATCATATCACGTGTATATTTAGCTTGGTTAATAAATATGCCATTAGGGAGTTGTTTAACTTGTAATCCTAAGAAGAAAGTTAAATCACCCACCATGCTCATTTCAAATTTCTCACACAGACGCTTGTTAGTAGAACCAAATATAATATCATCAACATAAATTTGGACTAAGAGAATATCTTCGTCATTGGTAATTTTAAATAACGTTGTGTGAACGCTGCCTTTTGAAAAACCTTTACCAATAAGAAAAATAGAGAGAGTGTCATACCATGCTCGAGGTGCTTGCTTAAGCCCATAAAGTGCTTTTTTTAGCTTTTAGACTATACCCTTACCATGGTTGTTGATGAATCCTAGTGGTTGCTCCACATATACCTCCTCTTGGATTTTACCATTCAGGAAGGCACTCTTCACATCCATCTGATACACTCTAAACTTGTTGAACGCTGCATACACTAGAAACATGCGGATTGCTTTAAGACGGGCGACAAGAGCATATGTCTCATCAAAGTCAATACCCTCTTCTTGGCAATATCCTTGAGCTACAAGTCTGGCCTTGTTCCTTATCACAATGCCATTCTCATCCATTTTGTTTCTATAAACCCATCTAGCTCTAATAACTCCTTGGTGAGTTGGTCTTGGTACTAGCGTCCAAACCTTACTACGCTCAAACTGGTTAAGCTCTTCTTGCATAGCTTTAATCTAACTTGGGTCGCTTAGCGTTTCATCCACTTTCTTAGGTTCCATTTGAGATAGAAAGCTTGCGAATATAGCCGCATTGAATGTAGCGGCTCTAGTCCTAACAGGCGCTTCAATATCTCCAATAATCTACTCAGTTGGATGATCACGTAGCCATAGTCTATCAGGCTGGAAAGGGTTAAAAGGTTGAACAGGTGCTTGACGATCAAACGCTTGACTACTCTCTTACGTAGGCGCTTCAAGTTCATAGATCCTTGTTTCCTCTTGATGATCACTCTCTTCATGATCATCAGAAGTGTTAGGAATTTCATATTAGATGTTTTGATGATGACAAATAGGACTTTCTGTTAGATTCCAAAAAGTGTAAAAGCTTTCATAGAATGTTATGTATAAGTACCTGAAAGCTTATTTATCTTAGACTAAGTATGTAACACTAAAACACTTAGGAAAATTCTGAGTGAGTCTACCAAGTGATAAAGGTGAAGATCAAGCGTCTAAAGCTACAATGGATAAAGATAGCTTGAAGCATCCGTCAAATGCTTTAGGGATTATCCCAGTGATCAAACTACGAATGGATAACTCAGGCCGAATACTCAACATCAAGCGAAATGACGGAATTCTCAGTGAGACCATCAAGACAAGATTGAAGAGTAAGCGTCTGAAATAAAGAAAAGAAAGACAGGATCAGTCCAAGCGTCTGTCCAATACACGAGAATAACTATTCTCTTCAGCAAGCGTCCAAAAAGGTTAAACCAACACAACCTACAAAGAACGTAACCTGAAAAGAATTCAAACCCAAAACCATCCAAAGACTTAAAAAATGCATGAATCAAACGGACGAATTATTTCCAACGGAAATAAGACAAGATGCATTAAAAGTCGGATAAGTGCTATTAAAATATAAGCACTATAACTTATGGGCAAGCCATATCTTTGACCTAGACTGTCAGATTTATGAAACCAAGACCATGCCTAACCAATTAAATATACCCAAAGTTAGAAATGTCTGAACTCAAGGAATGTTTGGGGAAACGAGACTCCAACCGAGTCAAACGGACAAAAACCACCAATACCTTATATATAGCTCTTTCAAAATACAAGAAAGTGTGCGTGACACACAAAAATACCTACCTTGTTGAAAGAAAAGCTTACTAAAAATCATAGCCAAATATCCATATAAGCTTTTCACAAATATTCCAGAGACAGTCACCCATATCTCAAATCTCTTGTTAAGAAGAACCTATACTACCATTGAGATATCCCCAAGTTGTTTGAACTTTCCAAAAACAAACAAACCCGTGACCAAAACCATCAACACCTTTCATCTAAGTGAGAAAGCTGGTTGACTTGCAAGCAATATTTTTGTGTAAAAGAAGCTTGTTGAAGTTGATCTCTATTGGAGCTGAAATCTGTGTGACCAAGGAGTTCCGAGATCAAGAGTAACTTGCACCATTTCTGAGTGAAAGAAGCAAGGGGATAGAAGATCTTTAGTGGAGCTGAAATCTGTGTGAGCAAGGAGTTCCAAGATCATATCCAATCTCCCTCTATCTTGTAGAAGTCTCTGTGTGACTCTTCGATAATCATCATAGTGGAAAACCTCCCTGATAAAAGGAGAAGAAGGACGTAGCTGGGATTACATCACCCAGTGAACCTTACAAATATCTTGTGTCATTTACCTCTTTAAGCATTCATTGTGTTACTGCTTTACTATTCCTACTTCATACATTCTGATAAAGTCTTAAAACAACTAAGCGACTACTTTCGAATAATTAACTGAACGCTAAGCTATAAAATACTTCCGCTGTGCTAACTCTGATTTAGTGATTAAACTCTGCCCTACTCTGGTAAGCGTTGAAATCACCGAGTCTAAGTTAACGTTTCTCAAGCGCCACATCTAGCGCTTAAACTTGTCAAGCGTTCAAATACTTCAAAGTAATACGAATTTTTAAGAAGTCAAAAAAAGACTTCAGGGTCTATTCAACCCCCCCCCCCCTTCTAGACCTTTTCGTATACCACTTGGGACCAACAAGTGGTATCAGAGCAGTTGAAGTTGAAACCTAAGCGTTTCCAAGCGTAACTGCTTGTTCAGATCCATTTTTTTTATATAGTCGCTTCAAAATTACTTTAAATTCTTCATGGCATTTTCTAAAGTTCCCAAGTTGACCGAGTCAAATTATGACTCTTGGAAGGTCAAAGCGTTTACTTATTTGTGTTCATGTGATGATGAAATGTGTGATATCATTTCAGATGGGCCAATCAAAATATACAAAGTTATCACCAGAGCGCCCGAAGCCACAGGAGAAACACCTGACGGTTATGTGGAGAAGCCCAAACAAGAATGGTCCACCAATGAGCGTCGACGAGCCAATCTAGACAATGTCGGTCGGAATGCATTATACACAGCCATTGGTGACATTGACAACTTATTCAACAAGGTCAAATCATGCAATACAACTAAAGAAATTTGGGATAAGTTGGCTACTATTTGTGGTGGCTCAGCACAAATAAAGGAAAACAAATTATCAATTGCCAAAGAAAAATTCAACGGCTTCAAGATGCTACCTAATGAGACGTTAGAGCAATTAGACATGAGGTTTACAGCCCTTGTCACTGAACTAACATCTCTGGGTATGGAGCTACAAAATCGAGAAACAGTGGTCAAAATCTTTAGGAGTCTTCCAAGCAGATTCCTGATGAAAACAACTGCAATGAGAGAATCAAACAATCTGGACAGCCTAACTCCAGAAGATGCTTTTTCAGAACTCAAAGCATTTGAGTTTGAGCTGAATTCGGCCAGTGATGCAGTAAGTAATCCAGTGATCGAATCTGGAGCGCTAATGGCATCAATCAAAGGAAAACCTATCAAAGAAAAAGGTTCGGACATAAGTGAGGAAGAAGAACTGGCGCTTCTAAATAGATTCAGGAAATTCCTGAAATATGAAAAGAAGGGAAACAGTCCTAAGCACCCAGGACAAAGTTCATATCAAGCGCTTCCTCAAATACAACCACAATATCAAGCGCCTCACTATCCTGCGTCCTCCTCCCTAGCGCCAATTCAATATCAAACTCCTTCTCAGCAAGATCTCTCAGCGCCTGCAGCGTTAAACCAACGATCCACAAGATTAACAAACGAACAAAAGATGAAGACCAATCTTTGTTACAACTGCAGGAGACCAGGGCATTTCCAAGTTAATTGCCCATATCCAAATGTGTCTAAACCTACAAAGCAAGATCACACGGATAGAAACCAATTCAGGAGCAACCTGAGACAACAAGGCTTGCTAGCAGAATCAGAACCTCTCTATACGCCTGAAGAGGACTTGGAATCATCAGATGAAAGCAGCGATGATGAACCATCAAAGGACTCAGCATTCATTTGTCTCATGGCAAGAGAAAATGAAGCATCTAACGACGTACCATCTGAGGTAACCACTGATCTGTATCATCCTCTCTCTTATGATGAATTACTTGACAAAGTAAAGGAATATTATACAGATTGTCAAGATGCCACCCAATTATTCCAAAATCACCATCGTATTATTTCAGCACTCAGAAGTGATAACTTAACGCTCAAAGCAGAGTTGCAAATTCAGCAACAGTGCATTGAGAAAAACCAATCACTCGAGAGTGAAATTACTCAGCTAAAAGGTGATCTTGATATAATAGTCAAAAGAGAAACTGAAATGGTCGCTAAACTTGCCAAATCAGAGCAGCTTATCTCTTCATTATCAAAAGCGTCTAGAACGCTAGATAATGTGACTAAAGTAACCAGGGCATTTGGTGAAAAGACCGGTCTAGGTTTTGATAAATTCAGTTATAAAGCCAAAGCGTCCAATGTTACAACAATCAACAAAGGAAAAGGTGTAATCTTTGTTGAAGAAAGTTCAATCAGATAAACGCTGAATGAATCAACAAATACTGGTACAAAAGCTAATGATAAAGTCAACATTGACTCAGGCAAAGGAAAGACCAAAGTGAATGTCTCACAAAAGAAAATATATCCAAACGCTCAAAAAGCTAAGGAAATATTTTCTGCCAGTGAATCAAACGTTAAGCGTCACGCACCAAAAGTGCATCCTAAGCCAGTACCAAACAGAATCAAACGTCCATATCCAAAACAATCCAGTTCATATTATCAACACTATGATAATTGTGAATACGATTATGATTATCACTATAATCAAGGATATTTCTATACATCTAGAAAAGGTATGCAACTCAAAACGAAACCCAAGAAGGCCAATCTTTCTCCCATAGTGAAGATAAGGCAAATATGGGTTCCGAAAAATCTAATTCACGTCACTAACAAAGAAGGACCCAAAACAAAATGGGTACCTAAAGGAAATTAGATCTGCCCTTTTGAATGCAGGTACCTAGAGCCAACACCGACGCTTCAGTATGGTACATAGATAGTGGATCATCGAGACACATGACTGGATCAAAGGATCTCTTGATCAACTATCGTGCAACCAATGGTCCTCAAGTTATATTCGGTGATAATTCTAAAGGTAAAACTAAAGGTATAGGTATCATGCATAGGGGGAACATCATGATCAATGATGTATACTATGTTGAGGGTCTTAAACATAATCTCCTAAGCATAAGTCAATTTTGTGATAAAGGCTTTGAGATTAAATTTTCTAGTGACTTGTGCGAGATTATCGATGTTAAGACAGGATCTACTAAATTAAAAGGAAGAAGAACAAACAATGTATACTTAGTAGATTGGGATTCAACATTAGATAACAACTCTACATGTTTCGTAGCTAAGAATCAAAACGAATTAGGTTGGTTATGGCACAGAAAAATGAATCACCTCAATTTCAAAACAATCTCTCAATTAATATCTCTAAATCTCGTAGAGGGATTACCTAAAGGTTCCTTTAATAAAGATCGCTTATGTGATGCCTGTCAAATGGGTAAACAAGTTAAATCATCCTTTAAGAAGAAGCTTCATCTATCGACCTCTCGAATACTTGAATTACTACATTTAGATTTGTTTGGTCCTATTCAAATCATGAGCGTTAGTGGTAAAAAGTATTCACTAGTAATAGTTGATGATTTTTCACGCTATACATGGGTAGAATTTCTAGCATCTAAAGATGAAACTAGTGCCAAGCTCACCTCTCTAATTCGTCAACTACAAAACTCAAAAGATCTAAAAGTAACAAGAATTAGAAGTGATAGAGGAACTGAATTTACTAACCATATTGTTGAGAAATTTTGTAAAGACTTTGGAATACTTCATGAGTATTCAGCACCTAGAACACCTCAACAAAATGGAGTTGCTGAACGACGGAACAGAACGCTTAAAGAAGCCGCTAGGACTATGTTAGCCGAGTCTAAGCTGCCTCAAAGGTTGTGGGCCGAAGCTATTAACACTGCTTGCTACACTCAGAACCGGTGTATGATCAACAAGCAACATGAAAAGACTCCATATGAGTTATGGAAGGGACGTAAGCCGAATGTTTCATACTTTCATGTATTTGGTTCAAAATGTTTCATTCATAACAATGGTTCTCAAAGCCTAAAGACATTTGATCCTAAAGCAGATGAAGGAATCTTTCTAGGTTACGCCAAAAATGGAAAGAGCTTTCGCATCTTAAATAAGATCAAATCGAAGGTTGAAGAATCCATTCATGTTGTGTTTGATGATGCTAACCAAGAACCGAGTAAGGTTAATATTAATGATGCAGGAATTGAAGATTTATCTCAACAAGCGTCACAAATCAATCTGTGTGATGATAGTGATATTGATGAAGATAATGAAATCATTATACCTAATCCTAAGACTACTCGTAAAGACATCAACGATGACATTGCAAGAAACGCTGATGATCATGAAGGGAATGTTCATCAAGAGCAAATTCAATCTACAAACACTGAAGCGCCTACGCAAGGAATTGGTCAAGCGCCTACACAGTTTAATCAAACGTTAGATCAATCTCTTAACTCGTTCCAACCAGACAGAAAATGGCTCAGAGACCATCCACCAGAACTAATTATTGGAGATATTGGAGCACCCGTTAGAACGAGAGCCGCTACAATAAATGAGGCCATGTTTGCAAGCTTTCCTATCTCAAATGGAACCAAAGAAAGTGGATGAAGCGCTTAACGATCCAAGTTGGATAGAAGCCATGCAAGAAGAGCTAAACCAATTTGAAAGAAATGAGGTATGGACGCTAGTACCAAGACCAACCCACCAAGGGGTCATTGGAACTAGATGGGTCTATAGAAACAAAATGGATGAGAATGGGATTGTGATTAGAAACAAAGCCAGACTCGTAGCTCAGGGATACTGTCAAGAAGAGGGCATCGACTTTGATGAAACATACGCTCCAGTTGCCCGACTTGAAGCAATCCGCATGTTTCTAGCGTTTGCAGCATTTAACAAATTTACAGTGTATCAAATGGACGTAAAGAGTGCATTTCTGAATGGTAAACTCCAAGAAGAAGTATATGTGGAGCAACCACCAGGATTCATCAACAACCATGGGAAAAGCATGGTTTACAAATTGGACAAGGCACTCTATGGTCTTAAACAAGCACCACGAGCATGGTATGACACTCTTTCTATCTTCCTTATAGGTAAAGGCTTTTCAAAAGGCAGCGTTGACACAACGTTATTCAAAATTACCCATAATGAAGATATTCTCCTAGTTCAAATTTATGTTGATGATATTATATTTGGATCTACCAATAAGCGTCTATGTGAGAAATTTTCGAAAATGATGCAAGATCAATTTGAAATGAGCATGATGGGTGAATTAACTTTCTTCCTAGGATTACAAGTTAAACAACTCCCTAATGGCATATTCATCAACCAAACTAAATATACTAGAGATATGATCAAGAAATTTGGTATGGAAAATGCATCACCTTCAAAAATTCCAATGAGCCAAACGCTTAAGCTAGATAGAGACGATAATGGAAAGAAAATTGATATCACTAACTATAGAGGTATTATTGGATCACTTCTTTATCTTACAGCTAGTAGACCTGATATTATGTTCTCAGTATGCATGTGTGCACGATTTCAAGCTGATCCTAGAGAATCACACTTAATTGCTGCTAAAAGAATCCTTAAGTACCTAAAAGGCACACAAAATGTGGGCTTATGGTATCCTAGGGATTCTCCTTTTGAACTAATCGGTTATTCAGATGCAGATTTTGCAGGATGCAAAATAGATAGAAAAAGTACTAGTGGAACATGTCAATTTCTAGGTGATAGACTAATTTCATGGCATAGTAAGAAGCAACAGTCCATCGCTACTTCCACCGCTGAGGCTGAGTATGTAGCCGCTGGAAGCTGTTGTGCACAGATCCTTTGGATGAGGCAACAACTTAGAGATTATGGAATAATCCTAGATCCAACTCCTATCCATTGTGACAATCAAAGCGCCTTAGCAATGACTCAAAATCCAGTTCTTCACTCTAGAACCAAACACATTGACATTCGCTATCACTTTCTACGTGACCACGTTCAAAAGAAAGATATCTCCATGCACTTCATTAGTACAGAAAAGCAACTGGCAGATATCTTCACCAAAGCGCTTAACGAACAACGTTTTCTCACTTTAAGAAGTGAACTAGGTATGATTGATCTAAATGCTTAATCATTCGAAACATCATACTTTTGTTAGGCATGAAATTTAGGGGGAATTCACTGTATGTTATGAAATTTATGGGGAACCTACATAGGGGGAACCTTAAAGAGCTAACTATACCTAAGTGAATATGACCAAAAATGTTTTCCCTTGCATCGGTCATACGCACTTAGCACCATACACTTAAAACCTTTTTGACGCTTACTACACAAATCTGTCTTAGCGTCTGCACTTCTTTCAAAATAAACTAAACGCTTAGCTTTATTCCCGGCTAAAGCAGTTAGTAAAAAGACCTTTTTAAAAGCAAGCGTACATTACCCTACGCTAAAACGAGAAAGTGGATTAGTCAATCAATGCAATTAATGCTGACTTGACATTCCTCACCCTTCGCTCAAGAAAACCCATGGGTACTCATCACGTTTTTCAAAGATGGTTCAGCACATGTACACGCGTCAGTACAATTACCATGTATCTTAGACGAATACAACCAGCGCTGAATATTTTAAACCAAAAGTAAAACACTACTACCAAGACCTAATGATAAGTACTGGGAAACTGTGTCCTCATATACACCCTGAAAGGAATAATTCTATATGTTACAATGACCGCTAAAGCACAAAATGTTACTTGAAAGAGACTCTCAAGATTCTCAAGCGTCCACATAACACTAAATTGTTTCAAGCGTCATTCTGAATAAGTCCGGACGCTTTAACAAATTTTTGGCGGGCATTTGAATAGTGTTCAAAATTATGATTCCCGAACAGTTTTCATAAAGAACGTATCCGCTTTTCATGGGCACACGTATCACTCTCAGTCTCTGTTTCAAACTTTTAATCGGACTTCAAAATAGTATATGTGGCAGTTACTAAAAGAAACCGTGCCTATTTAATCTAAATTCACGTCCACAGTTATATTTTAATGGCTGAGATTTATATTCCTCCACGTGTCAACATCTCAAACTTCAAACACACCGAACATTCAAATTGAAGTTTCTGCAGAACACAAACACTCTTATACTCTATTACATTCGTGCAAAAACAAGTCTCTCTTTTTCAAAAACGAAAAATTTTCCTTCGTAATCTCTGTCTACTGCTCACTAATGGCACCCAAGAAAGCTACTGCTGGAACCGCTGAAGTTATTGTCAAGATCACTGAAGGCCTTATAGTTGATTGGAAGTTTCTCTATGAAAACTCCCAAATTGATTTAACGAAAATAATGGATTCTGTACCAGAGGCTGGGCTTCAGAAATTTCTCACGAAATACTCGTATATGTTTCCTGAAGAACTAGAATTTTTCTGGAGAAATGCTCAACTGTCTGACGATGAGACTTCCATCACTTGTTTGTTTCCTGTCTCCAAGAAGGAATCAAAGACGTTCACTCTCTCTGCGGCCTCTATTGCCCAGAATTTCTCTCTACCTAATGCTGGAGCCACTTTAGACACTATCACTGAAGAACAAATTCAAGAAGTCTGGACTCAGATTAGCACTTACGATGATGTTCCATACAAACCGTACTTTGAGAAGAAAGATATAGTGAACAGGTATCGAGTCTTGGCTGATTTCTGCAGTAAAAACATAGAATGCAGAGTGGGAACCTTCGACAAAATCAACCCAACCCAGTTCCAGATGATGACTGCCATCCTACTCAAGATAAAAATCAACTGGAGCGCCTATATATTCAGCAGGTTCAGAGACAGTCTACGCACTTCAAACAGACCTTATGGTCTAGTTTTAAGTGATCTAATTTTCCGAGCAGAGTGCACCTCTTCAGCAGGAGTCACCGTGGCCAAGCATAAGTTCTATGGGCCAAGAATCATCAATAATCTCTTCAATCCACCCAAAGTTGGAGGTGCTGCTAAGCCTCTCTCTGAGCGCCAAGTTGTCCGAGCAGCGTCAGATGAGGAGGCTGAGCGTCCAGATCAGGCAAAAGCCAAACATAATGTGAAGCGTCCCACTGTCACAAAGAAACGGGCTCCTCGAAAGCCCAAGGCTCAACCTATCAAAAGCGATGAAGATGACGAGGATTCTATACCCCTCATTAGTTGGAAAGATCTGGAAAAGGTTCTCAAAAATATTGACTTTGAAGAACCTGCAGTTCCACAGACTCAAGCGTTCCCCGCCGAAGGTATAAATGTGAAGCGTATCTTCAAGAGGCGTAAGCGTCCAACTGCTGCCATCTCTTCTGAGGCTACACAAAGAGATCAAGCCATAGCTGCTGTCCCGATATCATCCTTCGAAACACCAGTTGATGTCCATCTGGATGTTGATATGGCCCAAATTGTGGCCATCGCACATGAAGCTGCCATCGAATCTACAAATCTCGAGCCGGATGAACCTAAAAACCCAAGGGCTCAACCATTGCTTGCATTACCTAGTACAACAGAGGCACGCTCAGAAGGTCAGAGCGATGCTAACGACGTTGTGATCCATCGACATTTCTTCAAGCTGGATCCTTCAAAGACTATCGATCACTCAGTCGATTATTTGCCTCCAACGCCCGCAGAGAACTTCATACCTGCAGGTTACAATGAAGAAAGTCTTATCAATGCCGAAAATGATATCGCCAAGCTCATAAAGTTTGATCTGGCTGTACGCAACACTCTCTTTAATACAGCCTCCACCCCAGCTGATGAAGCTTACTACACAGCGCTTGAACTCGGGAAGACTCCCACACACATCCCGGCTTCCGTCACTCTCCAAGCACAGCGGCAAGGAGGTACGACTCCTAGAGCTGATGTTGATTTAGCTTATTATCTGGACTGTGGGACAAGCAAACCCACTGGCTTCGCTCTCCGAGACTACAACATCAGAGTCTATGAGCGTCAGGATCAGCTTCTGAACCCAACGGAAGAGCTACTAAACAGAGAAGGCTATTCTCACTCTCTAACACTGGTCAAAAGCGAGGAAAACAAACGCTCAGCTAATCCTCTCCTCCTGTGGAAGAATAAAGGAGTACATGCCGGTGAGCGTCCAGCATCCCTGACCGAGATGATTCAACTTGAAACCGATGCATATTTTGACTGCGTCTGGAACGCTAACTACCAAACCGACAGGTATCGTTTTGAATCCATCTGTGATATTCATCACCAAGGGTTTCGTGCTATACTTAATGCAGGAACTGAGTATTGTATGACTGAGATAAGATGGGCTGAAGCTTACATGGGTGACACGTATAAATTTGAAGACTTGGTTAGTGCTCCCCATCTATTCAGAATAGGGATTCATGATAAAAAGACCAAATTTGCACGCTACATGCTGACGCAGCGCCAGCATAGACTTGGACCTGTTCTGAAGCTGCCTTTGATCCGCCATCAACCTGAACACCGCTTAAGACAAGCGTTGCACAAACTGGCCAACTCTTCTCTACGCTTTGATGATCAAGCGTCCACCAGCGGTTCTTCTCCCCTGTCCTGTCTGAACTGCACCCCTAGCCACTGTGAAGACAACTTTTCTCTCATGATGGCAATTATGCCTCCAGTCTCTCTATTCGACAAAATCTTCACAGACAATCTGCGACAATGGGATGGCTCTCGGATCAATCCTTTCAGAGGATATCCACTTCTTCCGTCTATTCGACAAGAAGTCTTCAGTCACTATGATTTTGTTTTATCGCTGCTAGAAAGATCTCAAGCGCTTGCTTCAGCCATCTACCCATACTTGGAAGAGTATTACCGGCTCCGCGTTCCCGACTCTCGGAAACCGAAGACTCTCCCAACAAATCGGCTAATTGGCTTCTCACAACACTATTGCCCAGATGCCTTATTCTCCATCTGCAAAGCGCCCTCCAAAATCTTTCCCACTCATGTGCTGGATATCCTCGGGCCACTGTATATCAGAGCACTGGATAGTCCTATCAGAACGTTCATTCAAGGTACTTATCTCCCCACTCTACATTTGAATGAACTTCTGCAGACTGCTACGTATCCATATGCAGATGAACCGTTTGCCAGCTTGGACTTTCGGTTTACGGACTTTAGCCGTATAGAATCAGAATTCACTGCTCCTGAGCGCTTATTAGAATTACCTCAAGCGCCTCATTCCCCCAGTCCCACTGAATCCGACTCTACTGCATCCACCGAGTCCAACACTGCTCCAGAGCTTCGAGGAACAGTATTTGATCCTACTAATCAAGTACCTATTGAATCTCTCAAACACACATCTCGTTTTAAGCCTCAAGTCCGCACTGCACTTCCCAACGCTCAACCGTCCATGACTGAATGCCTCACTCAAATACAGCAACTATCTACAGCTACTCAGGCAAGTCATGTGGCTTTAACCAATGATCTACAAGACCGGTTCACGGCTCTCAAGACCTCTCTCACAGACGCTAATCAAGCTCAACTCCTGGTCATGAAAGAACATTTCGACCAGCGTCTAACCACTCTTGAGGCCTCTGTCGCTCAGATTGCTGCTCAAGTCAGTCTTCTTACTCAGCATTTCATACAGACTGATGATGGCAATAAGGGGGAAAAGAAGGGAGAAAAGAGGAAATCGTTAACATCTAAAGATCAAGTTCCTCCTCCACCATCCAAGCGTCAACACATTGATACTTCTCTCACACTGAGTGCAGAACCAAGGTATCCCTATCCCTCTTGGGTAACCACATCGGTTGAAGCGTCCAATAAGAAAGAAACTCCCAGAGTGCTCTATCCAACTCTTCCATTGCCTTCAAGAGCACTGCTTGAACAATTTGACATTCCTCTTCTCAGAGCATCAATACCAGAACCATCTGATCCAGCAGTATTAGCCTTAGAAAGAAAAATGTCTGACTTCGACCAAACCTTCAGAATTTGCCTACGATACATAGGCATCAGTCCAGAGGAATGGGATAAACACTTCATTGCCTTTAAGGCACGACAAGTTCAAGAAAACAAGCACATAATCAGTAAAGATCATGCTGCAATGATGACGTTAGAAGATCAGATAACTGAAGCAATCCGTGCTGAAATGACTAAGAGATACAAGATCAAGCCACGATCTTGATTTGTACTTATGCCTCTCTCTTTTTAGTTGTAAAATGCCTGTACTGTGAGATATATATATAAAATGCGTTTTACAGCTGAAACATCTCGTTAAAGCTCAAACTAACTTACTAACTTACGCTAACCTTCAGGTATCTAACACTTGAACTAAATAAGTATTGCCATCATCAAAAAGGGGGAAATTGTTAGGAATTTCATATTAGATGTTTTGATGATGACAAATAGGACTTTCTGTTAGATTCCGAAAAGTGTAAAAGCTTTCATAGAATGTTATGTATAAGTACCTGAAAGCTTATTTATCTTAGACTAAGTATGTAACACTAAAACACTTAGGAAAATTCTGAGTGAGTCTACCAAGTGATAAAGGTGAAGATCAAGCGTCTAAAGCTACAATGGATAAAGATAGCTTGAAGCGTCCGTCAAACGCTTTAGGGATTACCCCAGTGATCAAACTACGAATGGATAACTCAGGCCGAATACTCAACATCAAGCGAAATGACGGAATTCTCAGTGAGACCATCAAGACAAGATTGAAGAGTAAGCGTCTGAAATAAAGAAAAGAAAGACAGGATCAGTCCAAGCGTCTGTCCAATACACGAGAATAACTATTCTCTTCAGCAAGCGTCCAAAAAGGTTAAACCAACACAACCTACAAAGAACGTAACCTGAAAAGAATTCAAACCCAAAACCATCCAAAGACTTAAAAAATGCATGAATCAAACGGACGAATTATTTCCAACGGAAATAAGACAAGATGCATTAAAAGTCGGATAAGTGCTATTAAAATATAAGCACTATAACTTATGGGCAAGCCATATCTTTGACCTAGACTGTCAGATTTATGAAACCAAGACCATGCCTAACCAATTAAATATACCCAAAGTTAGAAATGTCTGAACTCAAGGAATGTTTGGGGAAACGAGACTCCAACCGAGTCAAACGGACAAAAACCACCAATACCTTATAAATAGCTCTTTCAAAATACAAGAAAGTGTGCGTGACACACAAAAATACCTACCTTGTTGAAAGAAAAGCTTACTAAAAATCATAGTCAAATATCCATATAAGCTTTTCACAAATATTCCAGAGACAGTCACCCATATCTCAAATCTCTTGTTAAGAAGAACCTATACTACCATTGAGATATCCCCAAGTTGTTTGAACTTTCCAAAAACAAACAAACCCGTGACCAAAACCATCAACACCTTTCATCTGAGTGAGAAAGCTGGTTGACTTGCAAGCAATATTTTTGTGTAAAAGAAGCTTGTTGAAGTTGATCTCTATTGGAGCTGAAATCTGTGTGACCAAGGAGTTCCGAGATCAAGAGTAACTTGCACCATTTCTGAGTGAAAGAAGCAAGGGGATAGAAGATCTTTAGTGGAGCTGAAATCTGTGTGACCAAGGAGTTCCAAGATCATATCCAATCTCCCTCTATCTTGTAGAAGTCTCTGTGTGACTCTTCGATAATCATCATAGTGGAAAACCTCCTTGATAAAAGGAGAAGAAGGACGTAGCTGGGATTACATCACCCAGTGAACCTTACAAATATCTTGTGTCATTTACCTCTTTAAGCATTCATTGTGTTACTGCTTTACTATTCCTACTGCATACATTCTGATAAAGTCTTAAAACAACTAAGCGACTACTTTCGAATAATTAACTGAACGCTAAGCTATAAAATACTTCCGCTGTGCTAACTCTGATTTAGTGATTAAACTCTGCCCTACTCTGGTAAGCGTTGAAATCACCGAGTCTAAGTTAACGTTTCTCAAGCGCCACATCTAGCGCTTAAACTTGTCAAGCGTTCAAATACTTCAAAGTAATACGAATTTTTAAGAAGTCAAAAAAAGACTTCAGGGTCTATTCAACCCCCCTCCCCCCCTTCTAGACCCTTTCGTATACCACTTGGGACCAACAAGAAGATCTTGCATTGTTATCCGAAATAACCTCACGAGTAATCTTAGGAGGTGGCACTGAGATCTCATCATCATTGTCACTATCATCATCAATGGTAATCTTAGACGCTTGATGACATAGATCTTCAACTCCTACATCATTCATATTAACCTTACTCGGTTCTTGGTTGGCATCATAAAAAACAACATGAATAGATTCCTCAATCTTTGATTTGATCTTGTATAAGATGCGAAAATTCTTTCCATTCTTGGCATAGCCTAGAAAGATTCCCTCATCCGCTTTAGGATCAAATGTCTTTACGCTTTGGGATCCATTATTATGGATAAAACATTTTGAACCAAAGACGTGAAAATATAAAATATTTGGCTTACGTTCCTTCCATAGTTCATATGGAGTTTTCTCATGCTGTTTGTTGATCATGCAACGGTTTTGAGTGTAACAAGCAGTGTTGATCGCTTCGGCCCAAAACCTATGAGCAAGCTTGGACTCTGCTAACATCGTCCTAGTAGCTTCCTTGAGCGTTCTGTTCCGGCGCTCAGCAACACCATTCTGTTGGGGAGTTCTGGGAGTTGAATACTCATGATGTATTCCATTCTCTGCACAAAACTTCTCAACAATCTTGTTAGTAAACTCAGTACCGTGGTCGCTTCTTATTCTTGCAACCTTAAAATTTTTCAATGTTTTAAGTTGCTGAATAAGCGTTGTTAACTCGTCACATGTTTCATCTTTGGATGAAAGAAATTCCACCCAACTGAATCGAGAGAAATCATCTACTATCACCAAAGTATACTTTTTACCGCTTACACTGATCGTTTGAGCAGGTCCAAACAGATCCATGTGAAGTAGTTCAAGTATTCTAGAGGTAGATAGATGAGGTTTTCTTTTGAAAGATGATTTAACTTGTTTGCCCATTTGACAAGCGTCACAAAGGTAATCCTTGTGAAATGGTCCTTTTGGTAATCCTTCTACAAGATTTAGATTTATAAGCTGAGAGATTGTCTTAAAGTTGAGGTGATTCATTTTTCTATGCCATAACCAACCCATTTTAGATTCATTTTTAGCAACAAAACATGTTGGGTTATTATCAGTTGTTGAACCCCAATCTACCAAATATACGTTGTTAGTTCTTTTACCTTTCAATTTAGTAGACTTAGTCTTAGCGTCATTTATATAGCAACAGTCGCTTGAGAATATGACTTCAAAGCCTTTATCACAGAATTGACTTATGCTTAATAAATTGTGCTTCAGACCCTCAACATAATAAACATCACTTATCATGATGTTCCCCCTATGCACAATACATATACCTTAGGTTTTACCTTTGGAGTTGTCACCAAATACAACCTGAGGACCATTGGCAGCTCGATAGTTGATCAATAGATCCTTGGAACCAGTCATGTGCCTTGACGATCCACTATCGAAGTACGAAACAGATGTATCAGCTCTAGCTCTAAGTACCTGCAATCAAAAGGGAAGTTCTATTTCTATTTAGGTACCCATTGTTGCTTGGGTCCTTTAACATTAGTAGCATCGTTAGTTTGAATTAGAACTTTAGGAACCCATATTTGTCTAGTCTTAATTGTAGGAATACTGGCCTTCTTGGGTTTCACATTGTGTTATGTGTGCTTTTTGGGAGTATAATAATATCCTTGATTAAAATAGTAATCATAATCATAGTCATAATCATAATTATCATAGTGTTGATAATATGATCTAGACTACCTTGGATATTGACGCTGGTATTTCCTTGGCGCTGGCTTGGGTTGCACTTTTGGTGCTGGACGCTTAGAGCTTGATTCACAATGGTTAGGTTTATCCTTAGCCTTTTGCGTGTTTGGATGAACTCGTCTTTGTGAAACATTTGCCTTTGCCTTACCCTTGCCTGAGTCAACTTTGGCTTTCTCATTTGGCCTCGTACCATTGTCGTTTGGTTCATTTTGTGTTTGACCTTGTGAACCTTTCTTAACAAAGAAAACACCCTTTCCTTTGTTGTTTGCCATAACATTAGATTTGTTTGGTTGTTTCCCGAATTTATTGCATCCTAAACTGGTCTTTTCACCAAATAATCAGCTTTCTTGACGCTTTGGACAATGATGAGATGAGCTGTTCTGATTTAGCAAGTCTAGCAATCAGCTCAGCTTCTCTCTTGACTATTATATCAAGGTCACTTTTTAGATTTGTTATTTCATTTTCAAGTGATTTGTTTTCTCAATGCATTGTTGCTGAACTTGCAACTCTGCTTTGAGCGTCACATTATCACTTTGGAGTGATGAAATGATATGAAAGTGATTTTGATATAATTTAGCGGCATTTTGACAATCATTATAATATTTTTTGACTTTGTCAAGTAATTCATCATATGAAAGAGGAAGAGATAATTCAGTGTTTACCTCAGGAGACGCTTCATCATCTCTGGCCATGAGACAAATAAGCGCTTAGTCATCCATTGGCTCATCATCATCACTACTCTCCTCTGATGATTCCAAATCTTCAAGTGCGGACGCTTGTTCTGATTCCGCTAGCAAACCTTGTTGACGAAGGTTGCTCCTGAATTGGTTTATATCCAAGTAATCTTGCCTTGAAGGCTTAGATATGTTTGGATAAGGGCAATTTACCTGGTAATGCCCTGGTTTCCTGCAATTATAACAAAGATTAGTTTTCATCTTTTGTTCATTTGTTAATCTTGCATTGTGTGGTTTTGAGACCACGGGTGTTGAAGGATTTTGAGCAGATGCTTGGTACTGAACAGGCGCTTGGGATATAGGAACAGAATACTGAGGCACTTGAAACTATTGTTGTACTGGAGCAGGCGCTTGATATGAATTTTGTCCTTGATTGCTGAAACCTTTTCCTTTCTTTTCATATCTCAAGAACTTCCTGAATCTCTTCAGTAAAGCCAACTCCTCTTCCTCGCTAATATCTGAAACCTTTCCCTTGTTACTCGATTTACCCTTGATTGACGCTATAAGAGCTCCAGACTTAATCACTGGACTGCTCATTGCATCACTAGTCGAATTGAACTTAAACTCAAATGCTTTGAGTTCTGAAAAAGCATCTTCTGGTGTTAAACTATCCAAATTGTTCGATTCCCTCATAGCTGTTGTCTTCATCAAAAATTTAGTGGGTAGACTTCTAAAAATTTTGACCACCATTTCCCGATTTTGTAAATCCATACCCAAAGATGTTAATTATGTAGTAAGAGCTGTGAATCTTATATCCAATTGTTCTAAAGTCTCATTGGGCAACATCTTGAAACCATTAAATCTTTCCTTGGTAATGGAAAGCTTGTTCTCTTTAATCTGAGCTAAACCACCACAAATTATAGCTAACTTATCCCATATCTCCTTGGTAGTGTTACAAGATTTGACCTTGTTGAATAAGTTGTCGTTATCACCAATAGCAGTGTACAAAGCGTTCTATCCAACATTGTCTAGATTAAATCTTTGCTCATCTGTGGACCATTCCTGCTTGGGCCTCTCAACATAGCCATCTGGAGTTTCTTCTGTGGCTCCAGGCGCTCTGGTGATTAATTTGTAAATCTCAATAGGTCCATCTAAAATGACATCACACATTTTGTCATCACAGGAACATAAGTAGGTAAAAGCTATGACCTTCCATGAGTCATAGTTTGACTCGATCAACTTAGGAACTTTAGAAAATGCCATGAAAAATTTAAAAGCAACTAAATTTTGAAAAAGGATCTAAACAAGCAGTTATGCTTGGAAATTTTAAAATTTCAATTCTAACAGCTCTGATACCACTTGTTGGTCCCAAGTGGCATACGAAAGGGTTTAGAAGGGGGGGGGGAGGGGGTTGAATAGACCCTGAAGTCTTTTTCTACTTCAAAAATTTCGTATGAAAAATGTGTTGGACGCTTGAAAAATAGGCGCTTGACTGAGCGTCTATTGAAGACTGTTTTTAGAAAAATAACTTAGATTTCAAGATTTGAATACTATAACCAAACAGGTTTAAGCGTTCAATTCTTTGATCAGTGTTAGCACAGCGGAATTGATTTGATAGTCTTCTTGTTTGAAAGCTTTTAGCGTCACAAACTGTTTCTTAGTTGCTTAGCTTTTAATTGTGTTTTACTTAATCAATTTATGCAATGATATGTTAATAAGAAAATTAACTGTAAAGTAAACAACATAATATTTGTAAGGTTAGTTGGGTGGTGTAATCCCAATTACGTCCTTCTTCTCCTTGAGCACTTGGAGGCAATCCACTAAAATGATTCTCAAATAATCACACGAAATCTTCTATAAATTAGGGACAGATGGTTGTCGATGACTTGAGTTCCTTGATCACACAGATTTCTGCTCCAAGACACTTCTATCCTCTTGCTTCTTTCACTAAGAAATAATGCAAGTATCCAACTTCGACTTCACACAGATCGCGAGGCTTGGATGGGGTTTTTTTAAACAGTTTGTTTGATTTTGATAAAGTTC
Source organism: Buddleja alternifolia (assembly GCA_019426215.1). Taxonomy (NCBI): domain Eukaryota; kingdom Viridiplantae; phylum Streptophyta; class Magnoliopsida; order Lamiales; family Scrophulariaceae; genus Buddleja; species Buddleja alternifolia. Next base: position 15,856,419 of record CM033408.1, on the reverse strand, counting down.
AAACAACTGGGAATATCTCAATAGTAATGTAGGTTTCTTCAAAAGAATGTTTGAGATATGGGTTGACTGTCGCAGGATTTGAAGAAAAGCAAAGAAAATGTTTGCTTGAATATTCTGGCTTTTCTGAGAATTTAAGGAATGAGACTTCAATTCAACATCAACTTGGCTTAGAATCAATTGGGTGTTTTTGGCTTGTTGTTGAGGTCCTATTTATAGGCGTTCTTGGAAAAAGTGTCTGTTTGACACATGCACAGGCGCGTGTCTCTCACTTCCGCGAGTGAACAGCTTTTGTCCTTTTTCCTAAAAATCTGCTGCACAAAAGTTGGTGCTGCAGTCTGTGAATAGTTGACAGTCCAATGGGGTGGCTTCTCTGTATGTCCGAAAGAGCTTATCACATTTAATGCTCTTATTAGCATTGAATGCATTTGAATTAAATGCCCGTTAGCATTTAATGCACTGAGAATATTTACATTAAACTCCTTCTGGACTTAGAAATAAATTCAGGTGAAATCAGTCATTGATAGAAGCTCATTCATCCTTGAATAACTTCTGTCCTAATGAACGCTTGAAATAGTTGGTCGTTTTGGACACTTGGAATCTTTATCTTCATTCAGACTTCAGGCGTTTGAGTCTTCAAACTTAACTACTGATAAACTCACTCAGAAATTATCAGACGCTCAGTCTAAGAATACTTAGCCTAACACTCTAGAATAAAAATAAAACAAAACCTATAAAGCCTATTACAATTCTAACGCTCAAAGCTTATACATGATTTCTCTAAAATCAAACTTACATATTTTGGGGTCTAACAAGTAATCCTCATTGTCATCATCAAAATATCTAACATGAAATTCCTAACACTTCCTATCCCATAGGAAGTAGAGGGATCGCACTGAAAACACGGACAAAACGTTTTACACTACTTATAGATGTAGATAAGATTACAAGATAGATGCCCTATCATTCTATTCTCTATGTCATATGAGGGCATAATCCTAACAACGGTTCCCACACGCTTAATTTTTTCTAGGTTGATCTAGGTCGGAAATACCCTTTCTCAATCAGGATGACCTTGTAAAACAAACTACCGAGCTACTTACATACCTCTTGGGGATCAAGTCTAACGTAGTTCCAAATTTAAAAGTAATTCACCTATAGTGTCATTAATCTGTACACTAACCTATCCAAATCTATACGTAACGGGATTGTACTGTCAAGTCTTATTCTAAATAACGAATCTAGGACCAAGGTTACGAGTATATTAATTGCTTAGATTGCAGTCCCCTTTCTCTCAATAAATGTGGTATTTATAGTGCTCATATGCTGGACAAGTGTTGTTTTGTCAGCTGGAGGCCTCTCTAAGGTGATGCTACGTGTCCTTAAATAACGGTCAGGATTGTACCTCGTAGGGTCGGGTCATTGGTTTACCCGACCCGAGTGTTAAGAAACACGCGGATCTTGTAGTGATTTTCAATTACAGGGCTCGTTAGGGATATTTTTGTGCAATTTCCCTATCTACGACGCTGTGACCTCGTATTTATAGCATAACGATATAGATTTAATCAAAAACATAAGTTAACGAAGTACAACAATTCGTTTGGTTTTATTTGATATATCATTAAGTCCCCCACTTCGTTAGTGATGATGAAAATTTAGAATTTATAATCAATTTTTGAGAATCGATGACGAAGTAACGAGACAAAACAATACCAGACAAGTTCATTAAATGCTCTGACATGCCCACGCACGCCGCAATAATCATTGTGCCTGATGTCTGTTATTTCCAAGGAACGACAGTAAATCCAAAATGCCATGTCGTATTGACCGTCAGATCAGATTTCCTTGGAATAATCTGAACTGTAGAAACCTCATTTTTACCTTAATATAAGCAGTCCCAAATCGCTTTCATTTACCCCACCATATCATTCTTAGCAACCTCGTAAAGCAAGTTCGTTAGAGCAAGTGTTCGTTCAGTCATCTCACATCGTTCAGCATCTTCAATTAGGTATGGTGCCTCTACTTTATCCTTTTATTTTTGTTATTTATAGCTTCCAACATTCCAATAGATAGGTTCGTAGACTTCTTAGGAGACGACGATTTAGGCAAGGATATAGAAACATCACCAAACCTAGGATCTCGTACGGATGAGGGTACCGGCACCTCATAGAATGTAGGACTTGTGTTAACGAAGCTAATGGTAGTAGTGATATAAGAAATGACTCTGATGATGATTCCGATTCGAACTCAGATGAGTCGAGTAGCTCTAGCGAGAGGGAAAATGATGATAGTAACGGGCCTAGTGACCACAACCAGGCTGACCAGGAGCCTCTTGATAATGCTCCTCAAACCGAGGGTCTCATAGTATATGCCGATTATAAGGGTAGAGAGGACCCTAATGCCAACTTATTTCGGTGCTTGGACAATTCGTTACCCACACTCGTCATTCGGTGCCTGGAAAGATAAATATTTTTTTATCACCCCCCAGCTGGACAAGCTTGGTCGGTAAATCGTAAATGGAATCTCAATATTCCAACCAAATTCATAGGTGTTAGGAACCCTACGATATCCCTTACTAACCTCAACGAAATTCTCGGGTGGTATTATAACGCCACCCTGATACACGAATCTATTTTATGAGCCTATAGGCTCAGTGCTGCCGAGTTTAATCCCATCGATAATATTGGTAAGGTTATATCCATCGTATATTTTAAGTATTATTTGTTTATAAGACTCTTACATTTTTCCTAACTTTCAGGGATGGCGACTCGTAAAGCCCGTATGAGCTAAAGACTGATTGATGATCAAGAGGCAGCAAAGAAGGCTTAAGCTGAAGCTCGTCACCAAGGTGGGGGCCAATTTCAAAGGCCCAAAATCCAAGTCATTGACCCCAAGGATCATCAAATTAATCAGGCCCCGGCGGTTCGTACTCAAACTATGGATTGAGCTTCTGGGCCTTCGGCATCTGCAGACGATGTATAGATTCTTGACCAAACCGACATTGTCTTACCAGCACAAACTCCAGGCGACGATGGTGGCTTATGACTTAGGTCAGAGAGAGTGTGCAACGAGGCGAGCACATTCGTGCCCACTGTTCAAACTAGGCCCAGAGCACCTCGTCAGACGAATTTAGGGCCAGATGAACTGTTCAAGGCAATGGACATACTAGAATCACTACGTATTTAGGACTATATCGATTTTAACATCGTCGATGGGCCCGACTTAATTCTAGAAGCAACTCCATTAAGCCCATAGTGGCAAATCTACGAGGACAGCACATTCCTCGGCAGCGAGGGACCAAGTAAAACCCTTGAATTTTTCAACAACATCCTCCTACTCTAGGATAAACTTGCTATGATGAAGCATTCTCATCCATGGGTGGAGAAGCACGCTGCTACACTTTTATCTAAGGTAATGATCATTACATCAGTGCATTTTTAATAATTTTAGACTTATTAAATCATAATTTATAACTTATTCCGTACTTCTTTTTAGCTTGTTCTGTGGATTCATCAGCTTACTCTCACCAACTCCAATCACAAGGATAATAGCTCATCTAATGAGAAGAAATTCACCAAGTATAAGGATCAAGTGGTCGCGGAACTGCAAATGGCTCAGGAGGATCGTAACAAGTTTGCTTCAATTCAGACTAAGCTAGACATCGTTTGCAAACGTTTAAACATTGAAAAGGCGTAAACGGCGATGCTGCAAACTGAGAAGACCCAACTGACGAGGGAGTGCATGGAGCTACAGAAGCAGATACTTGACATTGAAAATGTGTTGAATTCGGAAAGGCATTAAGATCACGAGCTTAGGGTGAAGGAGTTCATCTCCAGTCCAAATTTTGCAGCCAACATTCAAGAGGCTTGGATTGGAGAAGTAAAAGACTTCGTTCAGTCGACCCAATTCGACGATATCATCATATCTTGGGCTATTGATGTTCAGAGGGATGGCTTTTACAAGGCCATAGATTACTTGAAGCAGATTGGAGGCTTCAATGTTGGCATCATTCCCGAGGAATTTTAGCGGGAATTTATTAACATGGATTTGATTCGTCCGTCCCTAACTCTAGACGATGATTCTGAATACATCAATCGACTTGAGTTCAATGATATTGTTCAATCTCTTGGCATCGTCCCTGAAGAAACCCGCGTAAGTACTTCTTTCTAGAGAGGGCTCGATGCCAGAGTAGCTCGAAGTGATGAGCCGAACGAAGCACCTGATCTAAATCAAGTTTAATTTTAAGGTTTTTAATTTTTATGAACAATGTCTTTATTTTATGATGCAAATCCAGTATTTTGCTTCGTTTTTGGTACGCGGTTATGAATAAATCAGTGCTTTTATATTGGTTTTACTTCATTATGATATGTTAGTTTTTGTTCAAGTGTTTATCTTTAATTCGTAATGTGAATCTTATTTTGGTTCATTGCAATTTCTATGTTTGAAAAATTTGTATGTCTTTTCTTCAAGTTTATCTAACTCGTATCCAACTGTACTTTGTATGGTCGTATTTTTCTCATAACAACAAAAAGTTTCTTATATGTCAAGCATAAAATCTTCTAAGACTGTTAATATTCTAGAGTCGGGGTAGATCTTTTTCCTCTAAATCTTGCAACCAATAGGTCATCCCTTTTGTTATCTTCACTACCTTGTACGGCGCTTCCCAATTAGCCTCTAATTTTTTGACATGCCTGGACACTTCAACTCGTTTCAAAACTAGATTTTCTACCTGAAATGATCTTTTCTTTACTCGTTTGTTATAAGCTCATGCATTCGTACTTTTCTGCCTGAGTATGTTCACATAAGCTCATTTTTTTTTCTCTTCTATTACATCAAGCTCATATACCTTTGCATCCCTATTCTCACTCAGATCATAGGAATCTACCAGATGCATAGTCATTCCAATTTCTGTCGTTGTCACTGCCTCTGAGCCATATACGAGACAGAATGGTGTGTCACCTGTGGATGAGAGCGAGGTCCTTCTGTATGCCCAAAGAATTCCCAGTAACCCGTCAGCCCATGTGCCCCGTTCACCATCCAATCTTGTTTTGAGATATTGAAGTAAGATTCTGTTCGCCAACTCCATCAATCCGTTGGCTTGGGGATGACCTACCGACGTGAAGTTTTGTTGAATCTTCAATTCATGACACCAGGACGTGATGGACTTACCATTGAATTGAGTTCCATTGTCAGATATGAGGATTCTGGGGATGCCAAATCTGCAAATAATGTTTTTCCCGCATGAGCATTGAATTATTCGATAAAATATGTATGCAATTTGTTCTAAAATTTATCGACCTGCAAATAATGTTTTTCCACACAAAGTTAATGACAACTGTTTTTGTGATACGAGCTACTGCTTCGGCCTTGATCCATTTCGTAAAGTGTTCCACGACAACGATAATGAATTTCTTTGACCTTGGATGGAAATGGCCTTGCATTCGAGCACATTTTGTAAGTATTTTATCTCATTTGATATGATGAGTATTAGGATTTAGCGTTGAGAAGGTATAAACCTCATATATCAATGCCCCACTGATCAAATGGATACACGATTTTTATCACTTCAATATGTCTTCCCGGCTGATGAATTTTGCTGGAATGGAGTTGCCATTCTTTCCATTTCTTAACAAAATCTTGAGCATCCTTTACTAGGGTAGGCCAGAAGTATCCTTGTCTCGTAATCTTTTGAGCTAACGATATTCCAGTCGAGTAATTTCCACAACTTCTGTCATGTATGTCTTGAAGGACATATTGTGCTTCAGTGGGTTTTAAGCATCTTAGTCCATTTATAGATCGTTTGTATAAATTATCATTCACAATTGTAAACCTTATGGATCGGTTAATTATCTTTTGAGCCTCAACTTTATCTTCGGGCAGGTCTTCCCTCTCTAAGTAATCCATTAAAGGATCCTTCCAACTTGGCTCGTCATCTATTGGTGCAATTATCGAGGGTACTTCTATTTCAGAATTATCCGCTACGAGTAGCATGACCTTCCTACTCTTCGACCCCGTAATTTGATTGGCAAATTTTGACAAGGCATCTGTGCGCTCATTATCTTCTCTCGATATTTGGTATAATTCAACCTTCTCAAATTCACTCATCAATTCTTTTATTTTGGCAATGTATTTTATCATCGTTTTCTCATGGGCCTCGTACATGCCTGCGACCTACTTTGCAACCAATTGAGAATCAGTATAGATATACATCAGCTTTATCTCCAAGCTCTTTACCATTCTAAGATCCGCAATCAGTGCTTCATATTCAACTTCGTTATTCGTTACATCGAAATTCAACTTAATGGCGAACTCCATATCTGAACCATCTGGCTAGCGAAGCCATAAATCAACACCTCCTCGTCTTGTCATGGATGAGCCATCCACATGCAATAGCCACGGTTCCACTGGACTCACCACCGATACAACTTCAGCTTTGTTCTCGGCTATTTCTACCAGAAAATCAGCCATCACTTGGGCCTTAACCGTAATTTGACTTCGATACTCAATGCTAAACTCCCTTAATTCAATGGCTCATTTGACAAGTCTGCTTGACATATCTGGTTTAGCTAATATTTATCTCAAAGGTTGGTTAGTCAACACCACTATTTGATGTCATTAGAAGTAAGGTCTCAACTTCCTTGCCGAGATTACGAGTGCTAATGCCCATTTCTTAATATCAAGGTAGTTCATTTTAGCTCCATGGATCAATTTACTCACATAATAAATATGGTGATGCTCCCCCTTGACCTCTCATACCAGGACTGCACTTATTGTTGCCAACGAGACAGCCAAATATAAGTATAGTGGTTTCCCATATACGGGCTTTGTTAATAGCGGAGGAGAGGACAAGTATTCTTTCAGTTCTCAAAATGATCTTTCACATTCATCCGTCCACTCGAAATTATTTACCTTCCTCAAGATTTTGAAAAAATGAAGTCCTTTATCTGGCGACCTCTGTTGATCTCGATATGAAGCGATTTAAGCTAGCGATAAGACCTGTTAACTTCTGTACGTCTTTCACACACTTCAAAGATGTCATGTCGAGGATTGCCTCAATCTTTTCTAGTTTGGCTTCAATGCCCCGTTCGGGACTATATATCCCAAGAACTCTCCACCTCGCACCCCGAAAGTACATGGATTCAAATTCATACCATATCGTTTCATGATTTCAAATGATTTCTTTAGATGAACAAGATGGTCAGTTTCGTTTGTACTCTTTATGAGCATATCATTCACATGTACTTCCATCATTTTTCTGATTTCTTCTTTGAACATCATGTTTAAAAGTCGTTGTTACATTGCTCCAGAATTTCTCAGACCAAACGGCATGGCATTGTAACAATAAACACCCCGTGCCGTCACGAAGGATGTTTTATCATGATCCTCTTCGGCCATCATGATTTGGTTAAAACCTTGGTACGCGTCCATCATATTTAATAAAGAACAACCTGCAGTAGAATCTACTAATAGATCTATACGAGGCAAAGGATAAGGGTCCCAAGGGCAAAATTTGTTTAAATCTATAAAATTAGTACATATATGCTATTTGTTTTCAGCATTTGGCACAAGGACTACATTTGCTAACTATTCAGTAAATTGAATTTCGTTAATGTAACCTGCATCTAGAAGCTTCTTTACTTCTTCTTCGATGATGGCATCCCTGACGGGGGTCGAAATTTCTTCACTTCTAACGAACTGGATTAACATCTAGAGCGACATTCAAATAATGCACGATGACAGAGGGATCGATTCCTTGAAAGTCGGCTACTTTCCATATAAAAATGTTCGAGTTCTTCTTCAAAAACTTCACCAAACTTGCTTTCATCTCCCAGCTTAATTCACCCTTGATCCTCGTCATTTTTTCCGCATCCCCTTCAAAAACTTATATCCTCTTGTGCTCCACAGGCTGTACTCACGTATCTTCCCTCTTCTATTTTTTGTTAAGTTGCCTCATCAGAACTTCAGTATCTTAGTCGATCAGATGAACTCTCGTTGCTTCAATCTTTCGTTTCTTGACACGCAAAAAGCTAACGTGCTATTGTAGCAAGTGCACTAGTCGTGTGTAGTAATAAGTGTGGACGAAAAGTCCGGGTTGTCGAACCACGGAGACTTGAATTCTAGTTTAAGATTTGTAATGAAGTGAATAAACAAAGTAAGAATAAATTCAAATAAAATTTGTAAAGAACAAGAACAAAGATGAGCAAGTGATTTAAAACCAATTATAAAGGGAGACTAAGGCACATGCTAGGTTCAAATTGATCAAATATACTTATAAAGGTTCTTGTTGAAGGATTACACTTATATTGTTATGGTGAGAACTCCGAGGGTAGAGAATAACCGATGTCTCGCGTATAAACTCCTATGCTTAGATCGTGATTTCCCAAATATTCCTATCCGGAAATCTAACCACTAAACATGCATTAACGTACTAGAGTTCACTCGATTTGTATCGAACAACTTCACCCGGGAACCTTTACCTATGTCTAGGGCAATTCCTCATTAGTTACGGGTCATGATGTGAATTTCTTGCACCCTAAGTCAATTTTCTCCCGAAATATTAACCTAGGCATAAGATTCTAACATATAGTGATCAAGTATATGCAAGATAGGCAAAAACACAAATTCACATCACATAACAATATAAGAACAACCTCAATAATTATCTATTATAAGCATATATCACAATTTGGCCTTACATGGCCCTAGTCTTATGAATTTAGTTCATAATGGATAATATGAAAAACATAAATGAATTAATACACATGTTCATAGACATGATTGAAATAAAAAGCTATAAAAACTCCCTCAAAAGTGAATAATGATGGATCTTGAAGTTGAGCCTTCAATCCCCAAGCTCTTTTCCTTCCTCTAATTTTCCCCTCCAAGAGTGATGAAGAATGGTGATGAATGGTGGAGAAATCAGATTAGGGGCTGCCCCCCTCTCCTCTAAGAATCTAAAATTGATAGTGAATGATGAAGAGTATGGGTTCTCCCTCCTTTTATAGCTAAAATTTCACTAAAGTATGCATTAAGAATTCCCATTAAAGTTCCCCAATGAGAATTCCACCTAAGGTGATGCTTAAAGTTTGGCTTTTAAGATTCCAACCAGCTAAAAAATGTTGAACTTTCGGCCATTAAGAATTCCACCAAGCCTAACCATGTGAAAACTTCAACAAAACACATGCATGCTGCCATTTTCTTGCTTTCCAGCGCAGTCTTAGTATTTTTCTCATACACTTCTCCACAGATCTCCAAATTGGATGATTCAACTCCCCATGTTCAGATAAAACGTAGATCTACAACTTTGAAGAAGGACATTTTGTCCAATTCGGTCTCTAAGTATACCTAAATTACGTTTCAACATGGAGGTTGTTTCTGATTTGGCGCCCATAAAGTAAATCTACCAAGAAACACACTTATGACAACCCCTCAACACATGTGATGAATTATGGCCAAAAGTGATTCTTACTCATCATATAATGCTGGAATTTAGGCTGAAAAAGGAGTAACATTCGGACTATCCATGCCTAGGCATGACTAGGAGGGCGTTGGGGCGTATCCTGGCACATGTACTTCTCTGTTCGGCGCAGCAATCGTATTTCCTTCACAATTATCTCTATAGACCTCCGATTTGGATGTTTCAAGTTCCCATTTGAAGCTAAGACATTCATCTAAAACTTTGTAGAAGGAAACGTTGTCTAAGTCGGTCTCGAAATGTACGGAATTATCGCTCGAATGTGGTAGGAGATGCATAAACCGCCTAGGTGTTGAAAAACATGCTTGAACTTGTTTTGTGCATCGTTTTTCTTCCCTTTTCTTCATGTATTCTCATTTATTACCTGTATTCACTTAACACACCTATTAAATGCAAATGTGACATGATTTAAGCAATAAGTGAATCCAAATCATAAGAATTACGGTCTTAAAAACACGTAAAAACACCTCTTATCATTTCTTTCCAACCTCTGGCTTCAAAGAAGTCATGTAGCATTGACGCGCTTCGAGCTAATTTCCTTGGACTTATTCAATACCATCCCAAGTCTTTAACTTTATCTTGAGGTGGGGAGTTGATACAATCGTTTTGAACTTGTTCAACATTGGTCTACCCACAATCATATTATAGGCAAATGGAGCGTCCACATCCAAAAAAGTCACTCTCATTGTCTTGCGCTTACCCTAACGAAACATCGAGCTCCACAAATCATGTTGGCATAATCTGATAACTAGTAAATCCCATTAATGGTGTGTTCACTATCTTTAAACCTATCTTTCCAAGATCCAATTTTTGCAACACATTCCAAAAAATAATATCAGCCGAGCTGCAGATATCCACCAAGACTTTGTGCACGGCATAGTTAGCAACATCCATAGTAACGACCATCGAGTCGTTATGCGAAACAACCATCCCCTCGTAATCCTAATCATCAAAGGTGATCGACAGGTCAGTTGGACTTACAAATAAGACATTCAGCGGTTCAGAGCGATAGTAACTTAAGCACATCTCTCTAGCATGCCTTTTCTTCGAATTTGATGAAACCCCATCAACATGACCTCCCGAAATCACATGTATTTCTCCTCGATCTGCGACATTTTGTTCACGGTATTATTTTTGTTCATTTCCTTGAGTGAGCTCATTCCTCCGCTAGTCATTCAGATGATGATCGTCATTGCGACGATGATTGTCACTATGAGGATTATCATTACGTCGGTAATTATCATAGTGGCGATTGTCATCATTTCAACGATATTCATTTTCATGAGGTCTGTTATATCCTCTGCCATCCTGATAGCCTCGTTGGGTGTGTTCTTGAGACCTACTGCGACATGTATGGCCTCTATTTTGCAGTCAGCCTTCGGGGCTCTTACTTCCGCTAGAGTGCGATCTATAAATTCATTCAAACATCCCAACTTTATCAATCATTCGATCACATCTTTGAGCTGATAGTGGTCTTTTGTGTTGTGGCCCTTATCTTTGTGAAACTGACAATGCTTATTAAGGTTCTTTTTTAGCCCCGCAAGTATCGGTTTTGGCCACTGAATTGCATTTACGTGATGCATCTGAGCCGAGAGTAGAGCTCTTTCTCATAGGGCATTCAGAGGTGTATATTTTTCTTATTAAGCGTATCGGCAAGATCGTTCATGGTTTCTTTCTGACCTCGACTCTGTTAGAGTTAGTGCCCGGCGCACCACTTATTGGGTGCCATTCTTTGTAATAGTAACTCTAGAGTTGAACAATCATTTTCTTGTAAATAAAGTCAATCTCTTTTTATATGTGTGGCATGTCTTTATTCTTAAATTAGTTTTTACTTTGTCTTAGAATAAAGTTCAAAAGGATCACACATAGCTATGGGACATCATTGCAACCCTCACACATGGCAATGATGGAATATGTCTCGAAGGCTGTGATCTTTAAACATTGTTCCAAGTCGTGAAAGGGTTCATCGAGATGAAGGGATATCGATGCAACCCAAAAGACTTGCTCATATGGTACATACTCTGGGAGAAGTGTATCTCGTTCCATAGATACTGGCACGGTGAAAGCCAATCCATATATGAGGGTTGCCATTGTGGTAATGGGCGAACTGAACAACCCCATGGAAGTTCCTGAAATGGATTCCCAGCCGAATGTGGAACTTCCAGTGGTCTTGTAGTATAAGAGTAATCCTTATGGACCTAAGATTCCATTGGATGTCTTATGCGTAACCGCGCATGTTCTTGATTTGTTACATGATCACTTACGATGATTAAATATGGGCAAACTCAGACATGCACGTCTTACGTAGTAAGGCACGTGAGAATCGAGAGGAATCTATCTCTGACATTAGCCAGTTGGTTAATCTCCTATGGTTACATAGTGAATCGACTTAAGGAATCTTCGGCCGAAGTATGATATCTAAAGAGGCGTAGGGCTTCCTTGTTTAGATAGTCGAAGTTGATTTCACATAATGTGGGAAACATAGTATTGAATTAATAGATCATCGACCTTAGCCACTGCTCTAGATTCAATCGGGAGATTAGATAGAGGGATCTTACTTATGCGAGGATCAAGATCGCGAAAGGCGTATCTTTACTTTTCGTTTTATCTAGGTCTTCGGGACCCTATGCTAGGTGGGTAACTGCGATTTGTAAGTGCCGAGAATTATCTTGGTGACTAATTCAAGGCTTGATTAAATCAAATGATTGATTTAATGTAGTACTTTCCATTTTTGGAAGGTACACTAGCACTGTGGGAAGGTGTACTTACTACTAGATAGAAACGAGCCTAAGGGGTCACACACTAACTCGAGAATCACTGCTTGAATAGATGTGATTAATCAATTTCGAGGAAATTGAGGGAATTAGGAAAGTGTAGTACTTTTCTAATATAGAATATAAATTAATTGAAGGATTCAATTAATTTTACTCTTTTAATTAATCTTGTAGAATTAATTAAATTAATGGATCTAGTAGAATCCAAGTATTTTATTTAATTGGGTAGAGCCAAAGTTAAATAAATAAATGTTGGAATTAGTTGGTTGGATTTAATTTGACTTGTATTTAATTGATGGGTTGAGCCTATAATTAAATTGAGAAGTCAAAATTAAATCCTAGAGCCCAATTCTCTTGTGTTGACCGATTTTTATGAGAAAAATTAAGGGAGGGGGCGTTTTTTATATGGTGGAGGAGGAAAAGAGTTTTTTCCTCCTCCAAGTCTTCATAAGATAAGGATTACTAGAGAGTTTAGGAGAAAGGAAGTTTCCTTTTCCTAATTGGACTCTAGGTAATCTTCACTTATAAATAAGAGATGAAGAAGACTAAAATAGAGATCATTTTTGCTGGAAAAATTCGCCCCCACTTAGACCTAAAAATCGGCCACCTCTCTCTTCCTTTCCAATAATACGTCGTTCTATTCATGTTCTGAATTAAACGACTTAGAAAATATTCCTACCCTTCACATAATCATGCCTAAGTTAAGCTTAGAATCGTTTTGTTGTCTAGCACGCAAGGCAAGACGATTGGTGACTTGAACGAGGTGTGGATACATCTTAGAGGTGCGACGCTTGGAGCACTCTAAACTGGGAGCTACAAAAAGACGACGGGCAATTTCTCACCCAAGGGAAATTGTGTGGATTTGCACCACAGGGTTGTTGAGATCCAAAGTACGAGGTGAAGCGAAATTTTTGAAAGGTATAATTTCGCTTACCTCCTTATCAAATTCGATCGAACCAATTCCATATTCCTGTTTTCGGTTGGTTGTACGCTTACTTTTGTAAAATTTTAATTTCCGCTACCACGAGCCACCCGAGAGAATGAATCAACCCAACAGACTCCTCGTTTCGATTACTATTACAATTTTTTCGATCTTTTTGATCGTCCAAGGGAAAATTCTCCTTGTCTTTGGATAATTTCATCTCCTCTTCATTAATGTATTATTCTTGTACTTGCATCAATTATTCCTAATCCCGGGGGTATGCCTAATCCCGGGGGTATGACGAGCTAACGCTGACGCGAGGAGTCCTCTTTTTAACGCCAGCAGGAGAAAAGTTACAGTGAACGCATGCGTTAATTCGGGAATCTCAAGGACTTCTTGGTTAAAACGATGCACGAAGTCCCTTAAGCTCTCCGTGGGACCTTGTTCGAAATTTAAGACTGCCGAAATAGACATCTTAGCCTTCTTGTTGCTTGCAAAATGATTCTCAAATTTCTTCACTAGTTATGTGTACGACACAATCATCCCCGGTATCTGACTCGTAAACCAATCTTGAGCTCGCCCTACCAATGTCGTCACAAACATCTTCGCGCTCACAGTGTCGGTTCTGATGATACAAAGTCATTAACATTTCAAACAAAGTTAAATGTGGTTTAGGATCACCTGTTCCATCGAATGTCGACATGTTTGGCATTTTGAAAGATTTAGGTAGAACTTCCCTCAGAATCTCCTCTAAAAATAGTGTCTTCGCCATCAATGCTGATATGGGCACTACACTACTCCTCGGTAGCTCCAGGTTTTGGCTGGCCTTTTTCAATCTCTCATACATGTCATAAATCTCTGCTCTCGATAATGACGGTCTCTCCCTCTCATCTCGCATTGGTTGTTTGCCCCTATAAACTTCCGACCGCACACCTACTTGGCTTTCCACCTCATCTTCTGACTAATCTCCCCCCGTTGCCTCACCCTTCTTGTTTTCTTCTGGAGTAGTTCCTTCTGGAGTACAAAACAGCCTATTCGAAGCCAGTGGAACCTGATGCGGCTGCTGAACATTTGGAATGGCTGGTGCCGCTTCCATAAATCTCCTCAATGCTTCATCGATACGATCCTGCACCAACCTGTCCAGATCCTTCTTCATCATGCTTATTCTTCCTTCACTTGTTCCTTCCAATTCTCTTCGCGGTGAAGTCACACGAACATTGGATGACAACCCCTCAATACGAACATGCTTTTCATTTCCCAACGTCATATCTTTGAAATTCAGACACAACAACTCTTCAGTAGTTTCCCACAGACGGTGCCAATTGATCTAGGTAAAAAATAACCTTACCTTTACTTAGTCAGGATGACCTCGCAAAATGAACTAAATATAAACAAATCAAGATTATAGACTGCACTTGGGATACCGAACTGCATACGTACCTCTTATGGATCAAGTCTAATGTAGTTCCAATTTTAAAAGTAATTCACCTATTGTATCATTAATCTGTACACGAACATATCCAAATTTATACGTAACGGAATTGTACAATCAAGTCTTAGTCTAAATAACGAATCTACGACCAAGCTTATGAGTATATTAATTACTTAGATTCCAGTCCCCTTTCTTTCAATAAATGCAGGTATTTATAGTGCTCACAGGCTGGACAAGTGTTGTTCTGTTAGCTGGAGGCCTCTCTAAGATGATGCCAAGTGTCCTTAAATAACGGTCTAAATTGTACCTAGTAGGGTCGGGTAATGGGTTGACTCGACCCGAGTGTTAAGTAACTCGAGAATCTTGTAATGTTATGCAATTACAGGGCTCGTTAGGGATATTTTGTGTAATTTTCCTATCTATGACACTGTGACTTCGTATTTACAGCGTAATCATATAGATTTATTCAGAAAAATGAGTTAAAGAAGTACAACAATTCATTTGGTTTTATTTGATATTTCATAGGTGAATTGAAACGATATGAGTTCATCCCCGAGTGAGTGAATTTAATGATATTGTATATCATTCATAAGACCCTCATATATCGGTTTAGATCAACGGTTGCTTTAACCTTTATTAAATCTTACCGTAACAACAATACTATTTGAGATATTGCAATATATACACATGTACATAGCCATAGGTACACAGTTATACTAAAACCAAAGCATAAATGAGGATTGTGGATAAAAAAGACGCAATTGTTCAATCATCATGGGCATCTTGATTGAACATACATGAACGTGTTACTTACACATTAATTTGGCTACAATGAAAATTAAGACGCATGAGAATTCACATGCTTTCATATGTAATAACTATGGTACGCTTTTCTGAGATAAAAATTTAAAGCATCATGTTATAGTTTCTTGCGCTTGATAGACATTCGAGTTTAAAAATATAGTATCAAGCAAAGATGTCAACTAGGTTGGTCTGGGCCGGACTGGCTCAAGCTCAAGACGGGATTCGCACAGGTGATAAGATGCATTTTTACGTGCTTTTAAGCCCGTGATGCTTATGCTTTGGATTCAATTATTGCCTATATCATGCTACATTTGTATTTAATCGGGGTGTTAAGTAATTTTAAGTGATAAACGAGAGCACACGACGAAAAGGGCGAAAGTTAGAGTATCAAACGAAGTCCAGATTAATGCTTTGCAGATTCGCGCCCAGGCGCCAGAAGATGAAGAGAAGCAGCAAGTGCACGCAGACCCATGCCTAGGCGCCAGATTCTTCACTCCTGGGCGCCGACCGACTTTTCCCCCAAGAAACTCCTGCCACGTAGGCGGCACCGATACACCCGCGCCTGGGTGCCGCTGTAACCGTTTTTTGGAAGCTATCAAGCGAATTTTTCAGCTCATTTTTAGGGGTTCAAATTTTGCAGTTGGGAGACCATTCTGCTGGATTTAAACAATCTTTTCACCTACCTTTAAGGGCAAGCAGAAGAAAAGAGCTAAGGATTGAAGCTCCACTCGAGGATCCATCACCATTCAACCTTTTAGGGAGTTTATTCAATGTTTATTGCATTTTGTGTTTACACTTATGTATATGAATATGTTGAATTCTTTTATATTGATGGTTAGGGGTTAAATTCATATGGCTAGGATTCTTTTATATTGATGGTTATGGGCTAAATTCATATGGCTACGGCCTTGTAAGAATTGATTTGTGACTTATTCGTACTATATGAATATGTTGAATTCTTCTATGTTGATGGTTATGGGCTAAATTCATATGGCTAGGGCCTTGTAAAAATTGATTTGTGACTTATTTGTATTATTGATAATCGTTGAATTAATTCCTCTGTTGCTATATGTTATGAATTTGTGCTTATGTTTCTTACATGTGATTGATCACCATATGTATGATTTATTGCCTAGTTTAGCATTTTGAGAAAGACTTAAATTAGGGTGCAAGGGATTTATAACGTCACCGAACCAAATAGGAGTTGCCCTAGACATAGGTATAGACTCCCGGGTGAAGTCGTTCGATTCTAATCGAGTAAACTCTAGTTCTTTAATGCATACTTAGAGGTTAGATTTCCGGGTAGACATACTTAGGAAACTGCCATTTAAGTATAGGAGTCTATCACGGGACATTAGTTATTCTATACCTTAGGGGTTTTCACCATAGCAACTAGGTCTAATAATTCAACGAGAGTCTTTGTGCGAATAAGGATCAAATCAAGTCTTGCATGTGCCTTAGTCTATTTTCACACTTGAGTTTCAATCCATTGCTTGTTCTTACTTTTGTTCTTTGTTTACTTAATTGTTTTACTCTTACTTTACTTTAATTGTCTTCTCTTTTATCGAAAATCATAAGCTAGAATTCACGTCCTTGTGGTTCGACAACCCGGACTTTTTGTCCATCTATCACTACACACGACTAGTATACTTGCTACCAAACACGTTAGGTATTAGCATGTCAACGGGCCCATCTCGGACCGGTCCACCAAATTTTTCTAAGTGGGCCATCCCAACTGGGCCAGTCAATGGAGGCTCAAATGGATCCACACGATATACTGTTAACATGTACTTATAGTTGTGTAGGAAACTCGTGGAAGACGTCTAGAAATTCTATAGTATGTATCTAAAAGTGTTATGGAATGTGTGTAGATAGATCCATGTAAAATTTTAGGTACAATTCATTTAGATAAACAATCTTAGCCCTTAGATTAGATTAACCTCCACCGTCCATTAGGTGGTCTAGTATAAATAGGAGGAAGGAATTATTTGAAATCCATTCAAGAAATTATAAAATACTCTAAATATTCTTCTCAAACTTTCTTGCCTACTTTGCTAACTTTCCCTTCGCACACACGAGCACGAGTTTGGGGTAAGGTTGACTTAGCAAGCTACGCAAGAGGCGGGTCGACTAATGCCTCACGCAACGCTACTGCAAGAGTAAGTCTGTGACACAAGGTTGTCTTAAAAACATGCAAGCTACTTATTAGTTGGGAGTCATCCATAGAATACGCAAGTTGACACATTAATATTGGGAGGATTCATGACATATCAATATGAGATCAATGGTAGCTAGAGGAAAGAGGTATAGGTTATAAGTTTGTAATATATAGGAATGTTGTTCTTTTCTGGACAGAAGTAAATTTACGATTCTTAAAGAAAAATGAGAACTACATATACAAGAGAACGAAGGAGATGCAGAACAATTAATCACCACACCACTAAATCAATAACGGAATTTTATCAAATAAAAAGTTGAAAATCAGTGCTAGCTGCGGAAAAATGCATGTACCCAACCTTAACAGAGAGCGAGAGTTGCTCCCCTGTTCTTCGAGTTGCAGCATATATAGTAAGGAAGATCATTATTGACGCAGCCGCAGTCCACACCATACGGCATCTCCGACAAAATGTCATCGTCATTGACGTGTACCAGCTCGAGTGAGTGCAACAGTCAATCTACCAGTAACAAATCCATGTCATGTTTTTGTAAGGTTTAAACAGGAATTTTTGTACAAAACTAAAGCAACGCGAGAGAGATTTTTGAAAATTCGAATTGTTATGAATGGAAATTAAACTTAGTGACAAAGTATAGGGGAAATTCTTTGCTGGGCTGAGACTGTTGGTCCCGGCCAGTCTTGGCCCGCCACGTGTCCAGAACTTTTTCATTGTTTTTTTTTATTAGTTTGATAACTTAACCACAGTTAAGACATAGCCCAAATTATAAAAAAAAAAGATAAAATTCATTTTAACTTGGCTGAATAACTTTTCGCCCCTTTCCACGGTCAAAAGCTTTTCAACCATTTTCCCTTCTACCTGCTGAAAAAAAAGGGATAATGGCAGACACCCCCCTCAGTTATGAGGTGATGTGCACTTTGCCCCCTCACTATCATAAAATGTGCACTTCAACCCCTCGGGTAGGGGCAAAGTGCTACAAAACACATAAGTGAGGGGGCAAAATGCTAAAAAAACACATAAGTCAGGGGCAAAGTGCTACAAAGACACATAAATCAAGGGGCAAAAGTTCAATTTTTATGATAAGTGTGGTGCCCGAATCTACCCGAACTGTCTGAGGGCGTGAAGTGCACATTTTATGATAAGTGAGGGGGCAAAGTGCATATTTTAATAAGTTAGGTGGCAAAGTGCACATCACCCCATAACTGAACTGAGGGGGGTGTTTGCTATTATCCCAAAAATAAAAGGCAAACTTCTATCTAATTCTAGCTACTGTGTTCTCGTCGCTCGTCGTCATGGCTCCACCACCACCGTTCTGGTGGTGGCGTCCTCTTCTCACCATTTTCATAAAGCCCATTCCTCAATTTTCACAACATATTTCGCTCTCAAACCTTATTCCTTCACTCAATCTCCGTTCGATTAGCAACGATTATCCCGCCGGAGCTG
The DNA here is from genome assembly GCA_019426215.1 of Buddleja alternifolia. Taxonomy (NCBI): domain Eukaryota; kingdom Viridiplantae; phylum Streptophyta; class Magnoliopsida; order Lamiales; family Scrophulariaceae; genus Buddleja; species Buddleja alternifolia. The sequence goes on along the minus strand of CM033408.1, from coordinate 15,837,398 downwards.
TTTGCACCACCACCACAACGCATTTCTTCATAACCCGTTAATTTGTTGATTGTCCACTCCAAGTTTCTGGGTTGTCTTCTACTATCGGGTCTCCAACTCACCAAAGTGGATATGCCCATGGAAGGTAAGCATATTGTGGAAATGGTATATATTAGGGGTCATTACATGTACTGCTCTTGAATCTACATATCATTTTAATGCCACCCATTTTTTATTTTTTTTTTAAAATGGCTTACATTTTCTTAGAGATTAGTTGACTCTTCATATAATAATATATCACTGTCGTAATGGATTCCATGCTATAAACTGATTTAACCTCTTATTTGAAACCATTCGATAAACACATTATCTAATTGTAGAAAATATATTATAAAAAATTTAACTGGAAGAGGAAAGTATAGTATTGATTTTTCATGTTTATAGATTATTAACAGTCCGCCTTAATTATTTTTTTTCTTTTGATTTTTCAGGGACTATCTGTCTGATTCCTGATATTAATGAAGATACTAATGCAGTTGCCGAAGTTACAAAGGAAAAGGTACAATGTTTTAACTCTTCTAATGAGTTAGAATTGAGATTGGCAGTGGGTCAACAATTTTCTTGTCCTGATGAGGCATATACATTATATGTGAAGTATGCAAATATCAAAAGGCATTAGTGTGAGGAAGGGAAAAAATTACACTTTTTGGAAATCTTCCGAGATAAGAGCTAAGTTATTTTTGTGCAATAAAGAAGGAGAATCTCAAAGAAAAAGTAGTAAGGAAGTAGATAACAAACAATATTATAATCTTGATACAAGAGAAAAGTGTGGAGCGCAACTTTACATTGACCGTGAAAAGGATAGCCCGTGGAAGGTGATAAAATTTGTCATCGAACACACACATGAATTGGCTGCCCCAGATGAACTTCACTTGTTGAAATCTGCCTGCAAGATTTCAGAAGCCAAGTCAGGGACCAAAAAAGAATGCCAAAGGAATTGATCAACTTTGTGAATCAAACACAAATCTCAATCGAATGATGCAAGTGATGTCTCAAGCAAGTGAACAAGCAACGAAGCATTTCACTTCTTCCACATTTGAGCTTTACTAAAACTCACAAGTTTCATTTGCTATTATTTGTTCAAATAATAAAGTAGGATCCATTATTATGTTATAGCTACTCTTATTTACATCTTGCTAATTTTATTAATTATATTGTAGGGAGTTGAACATGACTTGACCATGTGTGTCCCAAGTGAATATTTTACAAATACTTTACTTGGACTTGACTATAGAGATCTACAACCTGTTAACATAATACAGGTATTTTAATTTTGTAGATGAAATTTATTTATGAAAATATGGAATATTAAATTGGAAAATTTGTACCTTTGTAGGATCTCTCTAACTTTGATGGGAAGTTGAAGTGAAGCCACAAATATAACTCATTTTTGTGAGATGAAATGTTAAATATGTAATTAGCTTGTATATTGAAAAGGTGGAGAACAAATTCATTATTTTTGCTTTTAAAGTAACTCCATATTGTTGGGGAGTATACTGCTACAAAAGTATGAGTACTATAGCAGTATATAGTTACTTTAAAAATGGTCATAGTCCATTATTTTTTGTTGTTTCCACTTTTTTCCCACTTCAACTTTGATTGTATTTTGATTTGTGGTGATATAGCAAGTTGTGATACATTTAGATCTTTATTATTTTGTGAGATGTAGCAAAATGGAAAGTTTGTATTGTTTTTGCTATATTGGTTTGGTGTATGCTAATGTTTCTGCTATGTGGCTTGGTGGAATGACTTGTCTTTTTTATCACAAAGTATGGGAGACTAAAGCTCCATGGCTTAGAAGAAAGAAAAAATTCAACAATAAATGCCTAAGAGGCTCAAATGTTTGAATGGCTTCCATTCCAAGCCCATGAGAAGCATAAGCAGTGATCATTGTAATCAAAACAATAAAATTTCTTAAGTTTGGTTTTATTCTCTCAAAGAACCATTAGTCTAGGCTTGGCTTTTTCTTTGCCCAAAGAAATGTAATTTATTTTTATTTTTTTTTGTGTTGTAGCTTCCATGTATTTATCTTTATAATCTTTATTGCCAAAATTTGTAAGAAAAATTGAGGTAGTTTATGGGCAGATCATGTAATGTGACCAGATTTATTCATTAAGAAAAAAATTTAATCTATTTTAATTTTGAAAAATAATTGCACAAACAATATAAATACAGTAGCTAATTAGTAATCAAGAAATCAAATTATACAAATAAAAGATTAACACATATTTTCTAGCCCAAGTTAACTATTCCATACATAAATATAATTCACTATACACTTAATAAAATCCAAATATATGATTAATAAAACTCAAGCTTAGCCCAAACAAATAAGAAGTATAATGTAGCGACTTCTTCTCCTTCTCCTTCTTCTTCTTCTTCTTCTTCTTCTAATAGACGACTTTATCCACAACTTTTCTGTATCCATTTGGGGGCAACGTCTCCGGCAATTTTTCCGGTCTAATGATCCAACCCTTTTCCCTTAATCCCATTTCCTCTACGTCTCACCTCAAACGGAGAGTTGTTACAAGGGAAGTGCCTGGGAGGAACCTCCACCAGATTTGGCACCAAAATAGCTCAAGAAGTTGCATCTCCATTTTGCTTGAGAAAGAAACGCTATGAATTGGGTTTTGTATCTATAAAAATGCATTTTTGGTGTTGAGACTTGAGAGAGAGAGAGAGAGAGAATTAAGTCATTTTTGGTCTGATTTTTTTTTTGGTCTTATATCAGTAAAATCTCTTCTACCAATTTGAAATTTGAAATCGAATTTTTGAGCGGAAATTTCATTCATGAGATGTTTGGCGGGCTTTGAATTGCAGAAAGGAGGAGCAATAACTCTAGTTGGGTTAGTTGAATCTTAAAAATTAAAAAAACAAATGGAAAAAGTTCTGGACACGTGGCGGGCCAAGACTGGTCTGGACCATCAATCTTGGCCGAGCATAGAATTTTCCCAGAGTATAGTAGTATATATAGTTCTGTTCCACACCACGCACATGCCACGTGTCGCTCCCTCGTTCAATTGTCCCACAACAAAAACTTTAACCCTAACAAACAACAACTAATCCCCTAACAAACCAAAAGACGCCCAAAACTGCTATATATTATACTAGTAAAAATGTAATGCAATGCAATGCTGAATTTTAACAATCATTGTTCACGTCTCGTCTTATTATGAGGTCTTTTAATTTTCTGTTAAAGAAATTAGGAAGAAGAGAAGATATCGAAATTGGTAACGGTATATATATATATATATAGAGAGAGAGAGAGAGAGATATGAGTTAAATGAATTCATATTCCTTATCATGTCAGGTATTTTTAGGTGTTTTTATGCAAGCTGGTCACATGACTCCATTGCGACAGCACTTGTCTACATTTACAACCAAATAAATTCAAGCCCCGCAACACATTTGGGTCTTTGGACTTGTCTCATCTTGCTATCTATCAAAAATTACAAACAGAATTAATAGGAGAACTAGTTGTCAGATTAATTACCAAATTATCGATAGTTGCCCCCATTTTAGTGACGCCTTGCTTTGAGGATTAATGTCTATTTTGTATCAAAAAATAATCTAATCTTCATTATTTCTCTAATGGATCTTTAAGGATTGTGAATAAATACTTTTAAGTTTTAACCTTATGTCGTACAATTTTTTTAAGAATAATGGATTAGGGGAGATGGATGTCTTGTTGAACTAAAATGCAAAATGAACAATTTATAAACGTTGGATAAAGAAAATATAAATACAAATATATATATATGCTCTTTTATATATACTAGTCTAAAGCACGTGCGTTGCACGTGGATGTCTGATTTTTCTGATAAATGTTTATAATTGAGATATAAAAATAAAAAAGTAATTGAATATTCTAGTAAACATTTAACTGAAATGTTAAGAACCATAGCAATTAAATATTGTAATAATCGAACAATAATTAAAAATAATATTGTAGATGCTTTTTCTTGAATTTTGTATGAAATTGAGTGTTCGAATTTAAATTTAAAATTTTGTTGTACATAATACCGTTATTCTAATATGAATTTTAAGATTTCTAAATCAAAATATCTTCAATCTTTCTTTATTTTTATTTTTGGTACTTCGTTGCCTTTGTACTTTTTGGTTCCTTTTCTCTTGGCAAATAAAGTTGCTATTGTTATTACTTGTAAACCACCCCTCTGAACAAGTTTCAAGCAAATAGTCGCCTGCATGTCAAAAACTATATAGAAAATTAGGGCGGAGAATAGTTAGTTTTCAAATTAATAAAAATACAATAATTTTTCACTAATTAAGCAGAAGCGATTAGTAAGTTCTACAAACTATTAAAATGGCAATATCATCACAAAATTTTATTCAAGTCATTTCTCACTATATATTTTTTCCCTAAAACCTAGATTTCGTGTTCAATAGTTATAGTTTTAAACGTATCCTTCCTCATTTCATCCACTGTTTTCATCAACAATAAGAACTTAAATCTTTCCATAATTTTTCAAGTTGCTTTTGGAATGTTTCTTTGATATCGTAATAGAACACAAACCTATCTTCACAGCTGTCTTTAGCAAGATGTAATATTTTTGTTAGCAAAATTTTGAAACCGGGGGACCTTAGGATTTTGCAACATATAGTTATTCTGATTTATCATTATTCAATGGTATAAATTAATATGACTGTGTGTACCATATTTGATACCCTCTTAGTTTTTTTTATCGATATGTACGGACATTAATAATATATTATTGTGAATTTGCTCTTTGGTTATTTTTTTTTTAACTGTATTGTGAATTAAGAACATAGTTGTATACTTTCGAAGAAAATATACATCTCACTTGCCCCTTATTAATCTGCAATATTTTTTAAAACGTAAAAACAATTTTTAGCTATAGACAAAAGTACGAGAAGCGGCAGCACTGAATTTTACAAAGTGTTCTTTAATCCTTGAACCTAAATTCTAAAAATATGCACACTATGAAAGACAAGGATGCTGGAGGTGGCCGGTGAGAAGAAAAACCCATTTTTTTTATTTTTAGTTCTCTCTTCTTAAAGAAAAAAATCTCGTATTTGAGTTTTGTTGATATTGATTAGAATCCATTTTCATTTCTTTTAGAATTAGTGGATGAAAGGAGGGAGACTATGTTGACGTTATTGAATAAGAAATCTATATTTTATGGGAAAATAGTGAGAAATGACATAAATAAAATTTTCTAATGAAAGTTTTAATAATTTGTAAAACTTACTAATCCCTTCTCCTTAGGGAGTAAATGTTGTGTGTTTATTAATTTGAAAACTTCATATTCCCTAAATACTAATTTCTCCAAAACTATATGTAAATTCTCTAGAAAGTTTATAGATTTATTAGTAATAAAGTAATATAAATGTACTTCTTACAATGCTTATAACATGCAAACAGAAGAATCCTTTTCATGTCTTAAACTATTTTCTTTGGGCTAAATTCAAATATGTACATAATAGCCAACTAATGGCTACATAAATATTCTTAGTACAACAAATTTCTACCTAACGAAACATGTCTTTTCAGATTATGAGCTACATAATACGTACAATATGCCATACAATATGAGGCTGCTCTAAAATTATATAACTTCTTTGTAATTCATGAAATATTTATTCAACATATAACGTGGTAACATATTCTTTCAACGCCAAAAAATCCAACTCAAAAATATAAAACATGACAAATAAATATATTATTAACATGTGAACATAGATAAAATATCAAGGGATATAATATAAAGTTCGTAATGTCTTCAAAGCACGGATAAAATCAATTGCATTACAAGAATTTGCGCTGCACACTATGCAATCCCCTATGTGTGTCAAAGAGCTTATTCATCCTCGTGGTTGCACAAAGGAGCTTATTAGTGGCAACAAGAAGCTGGAGACAAACTCTACAACTGTAGTTATATAGAAACAGAGCAATCACTTATTCATAGTTGTCGTTTGGGCCATAAAGTTCCAGGTGGGCATCATGTAAAGAAGATTTGAAATTTCCCTGCCACCACAAAAATCCGATCCTTTTCTTCAGACTTTAATCCAAGAAGAGTAAACATTCTTCTTGGCATATGATTTTCATTGGGGAAAGATTAAAGATTTTATTAAATGTGTTGTGGAATTTAAAGAACGTTAAAAGTTTGGGAAAGCTCTAGAAAGATAACACTTTTTTTGGCAAATGGTATCATGAAGAGTTAAAAAAAGGTGGAAAGCTTGGACAACTTGTAACTCCTATTAGTAGCCATCAATTCGCAGGAAAATGGAGTGTCATCTTTTATCATTCATTAGTGGAGGATTTAACATGTAGAAAATAGTGTTACAATTAGATAATGGTTACAAAATAAAAAAAGTTGAAGAGTCCTTTATTAATTACCCCTCAAACTAATAAAATTGAATTGGATGGTTGAATTTATAAAATGTGTGTTAGTAAGGGTAATTGAGTCAATTCACAATTGGAACAAACAACTATGAGATCCACACTTTTAGTATAGTATAGACTAGTCCAAGGCCATCTTGAAATGCGCAGTGTATTGTATGTGATGTAGGGTACAATTGTAAGTATGTGAAAACGTCACATGATTACCACGTGGGGAGGGAATCCGACCCAACACATGACAAACTAGGCACTAGCTTGGTTTATGTTTAGACTACACTCGCTATAGGCGAGCTGCCTACATACCCAATTTGGTGAGATCAAGTTTTTTCGTAGTTCAACGGTGGAATTATTCTCTGTAATAGTCAGTTGTTTTCTCTCTAACACTCTTTTTAATTGAGAGAGTAGATTATCGTCTATCATCAGCTCTTTTGGGGTATATATGGAGCTGATGGTGGGCTATGGGACAGGACTTAACTATCGACCCATTTGCTTATTTATTAAACTAGTGCATATATGCTATGTGTTTATCGGCCCAATTACTATTGTATCCCACTTGCTAAATTGGGCTCTTTTGATGATAGACCTTTGGTTACGTGGGCCAAACCACATTAATTGTACCCAACTACACCGGGCGTTTCTACCGAGGTATAATCTGGCCCAAATCCATAGGTTGGCTATACAATTATGCCCGTATCAAAATTGGTGCACATCATAATGTCCCCACCACAGGGTGTGCTGTATAGGATACCGAGAGTAGAAATATATACGGGTGTGTGGCAATCTTCATCGACTTGGGGGGTCTAACGAGTCGCCCCCTTGAAAGGGGATATCGTAAGTGTTACCTTGGGGCAATGTGGGTGTCACCTACCTCAAGGTCGGATACCTTGGGGTCGAGCGCCTTGAGGTAGGATGCCTCAGGGTCAAGCGCTGCGTGGTCAGATACCTCGGCGTCAAACGCCGCGAGGTTAGATGCCTCGGGTGTTGGGAATCCTATTGGCATGCACAGCGGAAATAAAAAACAGATCCGAAAACCAAGATCAATTTGTTGCTTTTGTCGATTTAAACATGAAAAGGATGAATACGAAAACTTACCTTTTTCCTATTCAATTTTTAATCCTCGCGAATCTTCAATCTCCAACGGTTCAAGTGTACTGTCTCTAGATCATCGCGCAGGAACGGACTCGGGGAAATCTCCATAGGCAGCTAGGCAAGATTAAGAAGGAAGAAGATTTTTATGTCTTGTATTTTCTGGTGGAGGATTTCACGTTTTGTGAATTGTGATTAATTGAATTAATTAATTAACTTTTGAGCTTGTATTGGAGAACTAAATAAATCCTCCAACTTATGCCATAAGTCACACGCCCACTATGGGCTTTTGGACTTTAGTTAGGCTAAGTTGACCCAGTCAACTTAGTCCAATTAATTTAATCATCTATTATTTAATCTAATTAAATATAGACATGGATTAAATTAATAATCTAATTAATTATTTAAATAAATAATTAATAGTTTTAATTGATCAAGTCAACACAATTAATTTAATTATCCATGTTTAATTTTATTAAACAATCAATTAAATTAATTAGTCCAATTAATTAATTTGACCTTCCAAAGGACAAATTACCAAAACACCCTCTATATGCAAAACTCAATTTCCACATCTATTCCTTTGTAGCGCGACTCTCTAGGTTCGTCTTGATTGGAAATGGGATGATACCAAAAGGTGTGGGTGACACGTATCCATCACTGTTGCCTCACATCGTAGCCCAACTGAATACAAAATGACTATGTCATTACGAAGCTCTAGATTATAAATACTGTATGAGTATAAGTCATTCGCTGACGTATCCCGATCGAGTGAGAGTCACGGAATATGTCAAACTTACAGGACTCGATGTTATGTTAAGAATCATAGTAATATGAGATTATCGAACTATCCTCCGTGTCAAACACGAGTTAGTTTATCAGCTCTGGCCAAAGACTTCTAATCTCATTTACCTATGATCTCATAGGATACTTCTCGTTTACTGTCAAGACAGTGAATTCCCTCATGGCAATCACCTCACATGCTACTTGCCCATTGGAATGCATTTCGAGGTCAGCTCCACCAACGGGTGAATTAAGCCTAACTACTCTGATGACAGAATCCAACGTCACAAGCACATGTGATCGTGACTCCTCAAGTGTAAGTCTCACGCATACCATTACAATCAGTAATCCAATTATTGACAGTCAATGAGTAAAAACCCATGTGATCAGATTACTACTAGCCGTGTTCGAATACACTAATCTCATCAATGTATCTATGACATAAACTCCCACTATCCCATAGTGTTCGACTGGCACTCCTTGTCAAAGCATGTGTCATGCAAGTCCAAACGAATCTCAATGCCTAATTGAGATTCTCCGACTTGCGAACCATGTAAGTGATCAAATAGCAAACCCTTCCAGTGACATTCCCCTTAACTACTATAAGGAGTGCGAAGGTTTGCCTTGACACACATGGACTAGTTGTTCATTTAAGACTTTTAGATGCCATTAAGAATTATATAAACAACATACTATTGCCTTTATATTAATAATAGGTTGTACAATAAAAACTAGTGCCTTATATTCTAACTTCTCGTTGGCATTGAGGGCACATTCCCAACAATCTCCCGCTTGCGCTCAATTCCAATCGCTATGGTATCTAATACCCATCTTCTAAATATGTTGCTCTAGCACTGCCTGTGATAGTGGCCCCAGTTAGTAGGTCAATCGTTTTATTGACTGAGCTTATTTTCTACAAGGCTACATCGCCATTTCCAACGATCTCTCAAGAGATGTTGTATCTCTCATTAATTTGTCTAAATTTGTGAGATCTCGGTTCCTTTCCTATGCATCAGCTTCATTCATCACAGTAAAGTGATAATATTTAAATGGCAGTTCGAATAAAACGTACTTCTGCATCAAAAAAACGTATTCGTAAAATTTTTTGGAAAAGGAAGGGGGTATTGGGCAGCATTAAAAGCATTTTCCTTCGGGAAATCTCTTTCTACTGGGATTCTAAAAGTTCTTTTGTGCAACAAACAAATTAAATAAGTAATAAAACATCACTACAAAAAGGATAATGGTAACCCCACCAGTAACTACTTCATTTATGAATTTCATAGTAATAGAAATACATGTCCTACTGAGACAGGATTTGTAATTTGTTATCCTCTTGCCTAGTAGGCAAAGATTTACCTACGCGGAAAGGATGATTCATTTGGATCGACATGAGAGTCCAACTACATTGCATTACCCTGCACCAAGATTCAGAATCTTTGGAACAAATTCTGACTATATTAAAAAATCTTACAGAATTAAGGGTTCAAAGTGCAGAATTTCAACCGGTTCTCAACTTTCTTTCGCAATTTGGATTTGATTATGGAGTATGGTTATGGAATTCGAACATATGGCTTTTTTATTGGTTTTGGAAAAATGGATTGGAAGCGATTGAGGGCAGCTAACCCACCGAAAGGAAGGGAATGACCCTGAACTTCAGATCCAAATAGTTTCCTTGGCAGCTTCCAACGCTCCAAGGTAATTTCACATTCATTCTCATTAGTGGAGTACTTTACTTGGAACTCTTCCAAGTCACTACACCACAGTTGAGGGTGCATACTAACCCGGAGTGGAATTTTAATCCTTTTTGTCAGACTCTAGGTCTGAGTAAGTATTAACTTCCACTATCAGTTCTCCATGGGCATAGACGAAGAATAAATCCTAAGTTCTTCTCAAGTACTTCATGATGTATTTTATGTTTACCCATTGCTCTTCCTCTCTAGGCAAAAGCCCTTTCTCAGATCTTCTATCCTAAAATGCTTTAGGATTTTATTCTAAGCAAAGGGCTTGGGAGGGCTCCATCATCCTATTTGCTTTATCTTCATAGACGCGAATGACTTCTCCCAAGTCTTTCATGGAGAATATGCTCGATGTTTCTGTCTTGACCCAGTCAATGAGCCCACATCATTTCCCATAAGTAGAGCATTCTTTACATATAGCACCAGAAATGATATCTCACTCCTACAAAACTTATTGTGCACAGATGTTCTTTCTTCATTTTTGGATATCATACTTCCAAATTATGTCATCAAAATAAAGATTCTAACTACGAGAGGTCCGATTAAATCCATAAGTGGATTCATACAACATGTAGACCTTATGATAATCGACCTCAGATGTGAAACTCTTGGGCTATTCAAAATGGGTGTCCTTCTGAGGATTCCATTTGTGAACGAGTCTACATATCCACGTGCCAGATTTTCATAATATCGGTGTCTTACTATCGAAAGTAAGATTCTAGTGGGTCTGATTATAGCTGTGGCAAAGGGGCTTCCTCATAGTCAATGCCCTTCATTTGACTACACCTTTTTGCCATCAGCTTGGCCTTGCCATTTGAATCAATCTTTCTCTAGTAGATGTATACTCAACCAACGGATACAATACTCTCAGTGTGAACTACTAGAGTCTAGGTTTGATTCAAATATATCTAATCCATCTTCACTTTCATAACCTTTACACCTTCTCGTAGAGTCCATAGCCACCATCGATTTGTCATGTGTAGATGGATTGTATCCTTGATTCTCCTTTGCTACAACATACATCTTATGCTTTTCTTTTAGTAGACAACCATTTTTCTCAGGCGGCTGAGATACTCTACCAAATCAATCGTTGGTAGTTGTGTTATAATGGGCTCAATTTGTTTCCTTAAATAGTAATGTCCTAAGATGTTTTGTTTTATTCTCTCAGAAGAACTTTTCACCTTCTCTAATTTCGTGAACGATCTTATCTTCGAGCAAACAGACCTCTAAGTCCATAATGATCCTCTGATCATCATGTAGGTAAAAAGAGTTCCCCCACAGAATCCTTAGGATAACTGACAAAACATCCTTTTAAGGACCTAGCCTCCAGATTCTATACCTCCATCTTTTCTACGTAGGTTGGGAATTCCCATACCATCACACTTTTAAGATCAGGCTTCCACTTGCGCCACATCTGAAATGGTGCTTTAGGAATGAATTTGGAGGAATGTCTATTCTGTTAGAGTGTATGCCCTCAAATGCCATAAAGAGGATAGATTTATAGGGCATTGACTTGTAACTAAACAATATCATTTTATTATATATAAGGCATTATCTTGTTGTTTTCTTATAGGCGTTTGTAAGGTGTTAATAAACAACGTAAATTCTTTGAGTATAAGGCAAACCTTCTAATTCCTATGGGATAGGGAAAATGGCACTAGAAGGGTTTGATCCTTATTCTCTAAATAGAGTTCGCAAGTCTAAGAAAGTATTTGACTGGACATCAATACAGAACAAGGACTTGCATGATATAAGTTTTGACAGAGAAAGTGTCAGTCGAACACTGTGGTAATGATAGTGGGAACTTATGTCAAAGACATATAAGTTGGATTAATATGTTCGAACACGGCTCGCATCAATTTCATCACATGGGTATTCACTCACTGACAGTCAATGACGAAACTGATAAGTTGTGATAAGTACGCGTGAACCTTAGACCTGAGGAGTCGAGTTGAAGCTGTACTTGTGACATCAAGTCTGTCATTAGAGTAGTTAGATCCAAATCACCATTTGGTGGGATCGACCTCGAAGTGCGACTTGATAGGCAAGTAGCATTGTTAACTGATTAGCAAAATGAGATTTATTCTCTCATAAGTGAATGAGCTAAGTATCCTATGCAGTCATGAATGAGTGAGGTTAAAAGTCTTTGGCCAAAGCATAAAATGACCTCGACTCATTATGAGCTAAGCATATGGTTAAGTCATGTGAGTTTGACTAAAACCATGACTCTCACTTAACTGGGATACAAGAATAAAAAGTTTATACATGTACGGTATTCACAGCGTATATGGTTTGGAATGATCATATTCATTCGTTCTTGATTGGGATACGATATGAGCCACGTGACTGGCTAGGTGTTACTCACATCCTTTTGGTTTCCTCCCAAATGCCTTTTGAGACGAATCTAAAGAGTCGCGCTTAAAGAAAGTGCAAAAAGAAAATCATAGGAAAAGACTTGAGAGAATTCTCAGTATTGAATATCGAGATTAATTAATTAATCATTAGATGATTTTATTAATTAATTAAGGTAATGAATTAATTAAATTCCTCATGGGAATTTAATTATAATATTAACATGAATTTAATTGATTATTTAATTAATTTATTTATTGGATAAATAATATTAATTATTTAATTAATTAATAAACAAAAGCCCAAAGGCTTAAAAGCCTACAAGTGGGTGTCCACATATGGGGCTTATGAAGCCTAGGTTATTGTTTTCTATCGTAGTATATATATATACTACTTAGTGAAAAAATAACAAGGTCAAGAGAATTAACTTACAAACTTTCACTCCAAGTCAAACTCTCCTCCCTTTGTCTCTCACTCTAGCCGTCCATCAAGGTGAAGAAGAAGGAGATTTTCGTTTTTGACTCCAGCATGGCAATTTAGAGACAGCGACGGATTTGCTGTTCAAGAAAGGATTGCAAAGCTGATTCAGATTTCAACATACGCGAGAATGGTAAATAATTTCGTAAAACCCAAATTAAATACGAGAAATAGAGATGAGCCACAGGGATTAAATTTATTATTCTTCCATTGCGTTTTTGATTTTACCAATTTTTCCCAACAGTGGTATCAGAGCCAATCTCCGATTTCTGTATTTAATTGACTACGTGATTATGTGTTTTTCGCATTTTTTGAAGCATGTTTTGAATATGTTTTTCATGATGATAATCCATGATTTTTTACGTTTAATTCATGTATGTTTTAGTATGATGACTTGTGAATTGAAAAATCTAATTTTTGTGAGAATCGGGTCGGAAAAACCCCGCGACGAGCGCGACGAGGACAACGTGTGCAGAATGCGCGCTGTGCGCTCGACGCCGTGCACCAAGCACACGGCGTCGTGTGATGGGGGCCAGGCCACGCTCAAGCCGTGCGCTGGGCGCACGGCGCACGTCGTCTTGTGCGCCTAGTTACGTGGGCCTGAGTCCATGACCCCGGTCCTAAGGGGTCTGGTTATTTTTCCTCGGGTCTAATTTTTTATTTAAATGGATTTTGGGCTATTTTAATTATCCAGGTGGGTCAAAAGGATGATGACTCGGATTTAATTAAATAATCCCAAATTCTTTTATTTAAAAATATGGACTCTTCAAGAAATTAGTTTTGGGCCTAATTAGTTAAAATTAAATATGCCAATGGACATATGTGTTGGTTTATTGCTTTCGATGCATATTCATTAGTTGTATGAAGCATGTATGTTAACAATATGCGCTATATAAATTGAATAATGTGCAAAGTGAGACTTAGATAAATGTTTAGAACATGAATTCTCTCAAGCAAGAATTAATACTAAGTTAGTAAAGGGTGCTAGGTGATAAGAGGCATTTTTACGTGTTTTTAAGCCCCTTTGCGTTTATGTCTTAGGTTCATTTATCGCTTGATTCTTGCCACATGTGCGTTTAATTCGTGCATTAAGTGATTTCAGGTCTTAAATGGATACAATCAAAGAACGGGATGAAAAATGACGTATAAAACAAGTTTAGGCCAAATTGCTACGCACCCCTATGCTCAAGCGCCTAAAAACCCACGGCCAGGCGCCGGACAAGTTGGAAATAACGTCAACATTCTGCTTACCACGCCTAGGCGCCATCTTGCCCACACCCGGGCGCCGTATCTACACCACTTTCCACGTTCGAGCGCTATTTACGTATGTTTAGAGGCCGAATTGGATGAAATCTCCTTCTACAATGTTGTAGAACTATGTGTTAGCTTCAAATGAGGACTTGAATCATCCAAATCGGAGTTTCGTGGAGAAAGTTATGAATGAAATACGATTACTGTGCAGGATACATTGCATTTAATTTCAGCATTCTGAATCCCGCGCCCAAGCGCCGTAATGCCACGCCTAGGCGTGTCCACACCCGAATTGAGATTCTTTTCAGCCAAAAGATCATCATTTGATGGGGGAATGGAACATTTAAAGCCAAGAGGTCATCACATGTATGAGAGGGATGTCATAAGTATGTTTCTTAATAAATCTACTTTAGGGAATTTTATACTACTCACTTTAAGAGTAGTGGAGGACACACTAGGGGAGACACACACTAGGAGCTGATTTGTTGTGGTCTTCTTAAGGCATTTTTGAGCACACTTGACCGAACACATCTGGGGGGAGGGAAGAGAGAGAGGCATTTTGGCCATCACTTTTCACTCATCATCATTCATCACCATTCTTGATCACTTTTGGAGGGGAACAAAGAGAGAGGAGTTAAGGATTGAAGTTCAAGAGCAAGGATCCATCATCAATCAATTGAGGGAGTTTTAATTATTTGCATTTACATGTTTATTTCCATGAGTATGTATATGTTTGTATTAGATTTTCTTAAGGCTTTGATGAGAGGCTAATATTGTAGAACTAAGGCCATGTGAAAGCCAATTTATGAATCAATATATGTGAAGTGAATTTTCGTATTAATTCTCATATTGCTTTGTGTGTTGATTTTGAGCTTTTATTACAATCATGTGCTTGATCACCATATGCTTGCTATCTTGCCTAATCTAGTCATTCGAGAGAAGATAGGTTAGGGTTCAAATGAATCAACACATCATCCGAAACTAATGTGAAATTGCTCCTAGAAATAGGTAAAGATTTCCGGGTGCGGTTAGCCGGATTTATCCGGGGAAACTCTAGAACGTTAATGCGTGGTTATTGATTAGATTCTCGGATAGACATATTTAGAGAACCATCAATTAATCATAGGATTATTATGTGCCGAGACATCGGGTAATAATTATCTGAGGAATTTCCACCAAAGCAATAGGAGTCTAATAATTCGAAGAGTAGCTCATCTATATTGACGAGTAGATTCGGTTGTAGCATGTGCCTTAGTCATTTTATCATACGTGAGATTTAATCTATAGTTCGTTTCTTTTGGTTCGTCACTAGCTTACTCGTTTTATTGCAATCTACTTTTGTCCATTTTCATTAATCATAAACTAAAATTCAAGTTTCCGTGGTTCGACAACCCGGACTTTTTGTCCACTTATTACTACATACGTCTAGTGCACTTGCTATTATAGCACGTTAGCTTTTAGCGTGTCAAGTTTTTGGCGCCGTTGCCGGGGACTTGTTTATTTTAGTTTTTTTTATTTTCGTTTACATTTTTTATAATTCTTAGTTTTCGTTTATTTCTTGATTTTCTTTTATTTTCGTGATTAGTCTAATTTTGTTCTTGTATTTAATTGTTAGGTTCTTGAGGTGCATGACCCGCTCCTCAAACAAGCCTCTATACGAGTTGGAGCCCGAAATTGAACGAGTTCTTAGGACTAGTAGGCGAGCAAGAGAAATGGCCAATAATCTCAACCAAAACCCAAATGGAAATTTCCCGGACATGAACTCACCGGAAACTAGGGAGTGGTTACAAGGTGTTCTACAAGCCATGCAAGCGGTACCTCCTCCACAACTCCCGTCGGTTCGGGGTAGCTTACCACCTAGGGTCCATACCATTCCGGGGCCCGTAGTCGTGCCTAATTTCTTCACACCAAACTACCACATTCCGGCTCACATTTTTAATATGGTGCAAGGAGATCCTTTCTATGGAGAACCGCACGAATCACCACACGCTCATTTGGAAACCATAGATGAGGCTCTTGTGACCATTCAATATCACCTACGAGATCTTGATGCGATTCGTCTAAGAGTCTTCCATTTCTCATTGAAGGATAGGGCGACAACATGGTACAAATCCTTACCTCCACAATCTATTACAACATGGAGTGAGTTGGTCGATGCCTTTTTAAATAAATTCTTTCCACCCTCAAAAATCAATGAGCTACGGAGTAATATAAAAGGGTTTAGGCAAAGGAGCAATGAATCTTTAGCCGAGGCTTGGGCTAGATATAAGGGCATGCTCCGTAAATGTCCCGATCATAATTTTGGGTTGAATGAACAAGTACTCCATTTCTATGATGGGGTTAGGTCACGTATTCGGCATAGACTCAACGCGGGTGCGGGAGGAGATCTCCTTGGGTTAGACTGTCAAAGTGTATGGGACAAAGTCGAACAGTTGGCCCGAGAAGACGAGCTTTACCCCGACGATGAAGAGGCCTCATCCTCTAAAAAGGTTGCTTGTATTGAGGAAGTAGTAGAGGAAGTAGTAGTCTTGGAACCGGAGGTTGGCAATGTTAATTATGTGGGGAATCAAAATAAACCTCGGGTGAACTTTCATATACCCGAGAATTTTCCAAAAAGACCCAACCCCGCATAGAACGCACAACCGGGGATCTATCAACCGGGGATCTATCAAGCTCCACGACCACCCTTCAATAACCCACCCCCGAGGCAAGGCAATTTCAATGGACAAGGTCAAGGTCAAGTGCAAATGCGACCTCCCACAATCGATGAGAAACTAGATGCTCACATGAAAAAGTCCGATACATCTTTCAACGAACTTCGGGGTATGATAAAGGATATGTGTATGGAGATGAAGGATTTGCGAACACAAGTAGGGCAACTTTCTAATGCGGTTAACGGTAGAGCCCCGGGGACTCTCCCAAGCGACACGGAAAAGAACCCGAAGGCCCAATGCAATGCCATAGCCTTGAGAAGTGGCAAACAATTGGAGAAAGACACTGCCAGTGCATCCGCGCCCGAGCGCCCCGACATGCACGCCCAGGCGCCTGATCTACCCTGTTCTGGACAAAATTCTCTGTTTCCCGCGCCCGAGCGCCCCGACCTGCACGCCCAGGCGCCTACAGATACGCGCCTAGGCGCCAATATACGCGCCCAGGCGCCACCCACAAACCTGCCAGATGCATATGTTCTGCATCCCGCGCCCGAGCGCCCAGAAATGCACGCCCAGGCGCCAACAGATCCGCGCCTAGGCGCCGATATACGCGCCCAGGCCCCGCCTACTGTTTCAGTGGGTTTTCATCCGTCTAATCCAACGCTTTCTCCCCCTATCGAAGTTCGTCTCCCCTTCCCAAATGCTCACAAAAAGAAGAGAAAGGAGATGGATCCGAGCTTTCTTCGAATTTTGGCAATCCTTCGGGAAGTGAGAATTAATATTCCGTTTATTGACGCCATTCTCCAAATGCCGAATTATGTGAAGTTCTTCAAGGACATACTCTCCAACAAGCAGAAGTGAGAAGAGAATGAGACGGTGTGCCTCACGGAAGAATGCTCCGCCGTATTACTCAATAAATTGCCAACTAAGCTCCAAGATCCCGGGAGTCTCACAATCCCATGCACGATTGGATCCCTATCATTCAAGAAGGTGTTATGTGACTCGGGGGCCAGCATCAATCTTCTTCCATACTCACTGTTTAAAAAGCTAGGCCTTGGAAATCCCAAGCCGACCTCAATGAGCCTTCAACTAGCCGACCGATCGATCAAGAGGCCCAAGGGGATAATCGAAGACGTTATTGTCCAAGTCGACAAGTTTTATTTTCCCGTTGATTTCGTAGTACTCGACATGGAAGAAGATGTGGAGGTACCATTAATCCTAGGGAGACCATTCCTAGCCACGGGTAAGGCGGTAATTGACATTGCTAATGGTAAGCTTACCTTGAATGTGGGCGATGACAAAGTTACCTTTGATGTTTACAAAGTCCTTAAACATCCTATTGATCATGACTCGTGTTATCGAATTGATACATTTGACCATTTGATTGTTGAGTATTTACAGGACAATACAATTGAAAATTCTCTCGAACAGAATCTTATGAAATCCATGCAAGTGGACTCGGAGAAAGATGATCTAGTGGAAAAGGTTCTAAGCTTGGAGTACAAATCTTCCTCTCATTCGGGAGGATTCATCAAAGTTGATAGATCATTGTCAGGATCACCTCGCCCATCTATTGAAGAACCCCCCTCTCTCGAACTCAAACCCCTCCCCTCCCACCTTAAATATGTGTACTTGAACGACGACGAAACACTCCCATTGATCATTTCCTCATCTCTTTCAGGATCACAAGAAGAGCAATTAATGACGGTGTTGAGATCTCACAAACGGGCTTTTGGGTGGAAACTTGCGGACATCAAAGGCATTAGTCCAGCGATATGTATGCACAAAATACTTATGGAGGACTCCACCAAGCCTACACGCCAACCCCAAAGGAGATCAAACCCACAAACCCAAGAGGTAGTAAAGAAGGAAGTGATTAAACTGCTCGACTCAGGTATAATCTATCCTATTTCTGATAGTGCGTGGGTGAGCCCTACCCAAGTGGTGCCTAAGAAAGGGGGGATAACGGTAATTGAGAATGCGAATAATGAGCTTATCCCAACTCGTATAATTAGTGGGTGGCGTGTATGTATAGATTACCGTAAGTTGAATGATGCCACACGTAAGGATCATTTCCCCCTTCCCTTTATTGACCAAATGCTTGAACGATTAGCCGGGCATGATTTCTATTGTTTTCTAGATGGTTACTCCGGCTATAATCAAATTGCCATAGATCCTGAGGACCAAGAGAAAACCACTTTCACTTGTCCTTATGGCACATTTGCTTATAGAAGGATGCCATTTGGCTTGTGTAATGCCCCGGCCACTTTTCAAAGATGCATGATGACTATTTTTCATGATATGGTTGAAGATTTCCTTGAAATTTTTATGGATGACTTTTCTGTTTTCGGAACAACTTTTGATATTTGTCTTGCTCATCTAAATGTTGTGCTTAAACGTTGTGAAGAAACCAACCTTATTTTGAATTGGAAAAAATGCCATTTAATGGTCCGGGAGGGGATTGTGCTTGGCCAAAAGATCTCTCAAAAAGGGATCGAAGTGGACCAAGCCAAGATTGAGGTCATTGAAAAACTTCCCCCGCCCACATCGGTAAAAGCTGTTAGGAGTTTTCTCGGGCATGCTGGTTTCTATAGGCGATTCATCTTGAATTTCTCTAAAATTGGGAAACCGTTGTCTAATTTGCTTGTTAAAGATGCACCTTTTGATTTCAATTCTTCTTGTATGCAGGCCTTTCTTGATTTGAAGGAACGCTTAGTTTCCGCCCCTATCATGTCATCCCCCGATTGGAGCTTACCATTCGAATTGATGTGTGATGCGAGTGACACCGCGGTTGGAGCGGTCCTTGGCCAAAGGAAGGAAAAGGTATTTCGAACCATTTACTATGCTAGTAAAACTCTTAACGATGCACAATTGAATTATGCCACCACGGAAAAAGAATTACTCGCCATAGTCTTTGCATTCGATAAATTCCACTCTTACCTCGTGCTAAACAAAGTGATAGTTTACACCGATCATTCGGCTTTAAAATATTTGCTTGCCAAGAAAGATGCTAAACCAAGACTTCTTAGGTGGATTTTGTTACTCCAAGAATTTGATTTAGAGATAAAAGACAAGAAAGGCACCGAAAATGTAGTAGCCGACCACCTCTCACGATTAGAGCTAGTGAATGATCCGTTAGATGAGACACCAATTCGTGAGGAATTCCCGGAGGAACACCTCCTTGCTATTTCTGAAAAAATTTCACCTTGGTATGCTAACTTTGCCAATTACATTGTTACGGGCCGTCTTCCCCCGGATATCACTTTTCATCAAAAGAAGAAATTTCTATCTGATGTAAAGCAATATCTTTGGGACGAACCCTTTTTATTCAAAGTTTGTGCAGATGGTTTAATTCGACGTTGCATACCCGAAACGGACGTGCATGCTATCCTATCTCATTGTCATCATATGGCGGTAGGTGGCCATTTTGGGCCTTCCAAAACGGTAGCTAAGATCCTCCAATCAGGTTTCTTCTGGCCTACTCTTGTTAAAGATGCACATCATTATGTCAAATCTTGTGATCGCTGTCAACGAATGGGGAACATCTCTAAACATCATGAAACGCCCTTAAATAGCATGTTAGAGTGTGAGTTGTTTGATGTATGGGGTGTGGATTTCATGGGCCCTTTCCCCAGTTCTTGTTCAAATAAATATATCCTTGTTGCGGTAGACTATGTCTCCAAATGGGTGGAAGCCGTGGCCTTGCCTACTAATGATGCTCGGGTTGTCACTCGTTTTCTGAAGAAGCATATTTTTACTCGATTTGGAACTCCCCGAGCCATCATTAGTGACGGGGGCACCCACTTCTGCAACAGGCAGTTTGAACTTTTATTGACCAAGTACGGGGTGAAGCATAAAATTTCGACCCCATACCACCCACAAACTAGTGGCCAAGTGGAGGTCTCGAATAGGGAGATTAAGCGTATTTTAGAAAAAACTGTCAACGCATCAAGAAAGGATTGGTCCCTTAAATTGGATGATGCTCTTTGGGCTTATCAGACCGCCTATAAAACCCCAATTGGCATGTCCCCGTATAGTCTTGTTTTTGGCAAAACATGTCACTTGCCCGTTGAACTCGAGCATCGTGCTTATTGGGCCATTAAGTTTCTAAATTTTGACTCTCAAAGTGTAGGTACACAACGTTTGCTACAACTCAACGAGCTCGAAGAATGGCGTCATCTTGCCTATGAGAACGCAAAACTCTATAAGGAGCGGACCAAAATGTGGCATGACAAACATATTCTCCCTCGGGAATTTCACAAGGGAGAGCGGGTGTTGCTATACAACTCTCGACTCCGACTCTTCCCCGGGAAGCTTAAGTCTCGATGGTCGGGCCCATTTTTGATTTCCCAGGTCTATCCATCCGGCGCCGTCGAGCTTACAACAGATAAAGGACATACTTTCTTGGTCAACGCTCAACGTCTAAAACCTTACTTAGGGATGGATGGACCAAGAGACAAAGAGTCCTTCATCCTCGCGGACCCTTCGTGATTCTTCGCTTTCAGTCGAGCTAATGACTCTAAACTAGCGCTTCTTGGGAGGCAACCCATGTTTTCTTTCCGTTTCCTTTTCTTTTTTTTCCCTTATTATCCCGTTTGTTGCTTTATTTTCTAGTCTTACATCTTTGTTAGTTTGTGTTTTAAGTGTTTTGTCTCTTCCCTTTTGAAACAGGAAATGAAATTCTTTACAAAATATTTCTGAACGGGGCGCCCAAGCGCCGAGACAACAGGCGCCTAGGCGCCCGGTTCTGAAAGGGGCGCCCAAGCGCCGAGACAACAGGCGCCTAGGCGCCCGGTTCTGAAAGGGGCGCCCAAGCGCCGAAACAACGCCCGCCTAGGCGCGGGCATTACCAGAAAAAATCCAGGTACGCTGTGTCGTGCGCCTAGGTGCCCAAACACGCGCGCCTAGGCGCCCGTTTCTGATTTAAACAAATTTGTGGGTCAAACGGTCAAAATTCTTCACAAACTCTTCACAACTCCTCTCCCAAGCGATTTCCGGCGACACTCTCACCTTTTCCCGCCATCTCCACCGTGTTTTACCTCCACTTTCCATCAACATCACTCGCTGCACAGTGGCCCCTCCTTCACATCCAACTCGGTGCAAAAATTTTGGGGAAAAAGGTGAGTTTTGGCTTTACCCTTCTTCCAATTCCGATTCATAGACGACGAGTAGGTGCCTTACATTATATTTTGAGGATTATTTGGGGCTTCGTCCGATTGTGGATTGAATTTTTTTTGTTTGAGGACTTCTATTGAATTTGTGGATCGTAATCAAAAAAAATTGAGGGTTGTTGTTGTTGAATTGGATGATCTATTGTTATCAATTTGAGGGTTGAAATTGAATTTGTGGGTTCTTGTTGTTGAAATTGGATGCTATTTTGTTGATTAAATTGTGGATTATTGCTTAAAGAATTGAGGAATCGGTTAAATTCGTGGATTGTTGCTAGATTGTGGGTTGCTCTCTGATTTTGGTGTGTTGTTGGGCGTTGACGATTGTTGTATTGGGTTGGTTGCATTTGGGTTGATTTGAGTAGTTGAGAAGTTGATCATTGTTGTTGCAAATGACGAGAACTACCAACAGACCGTCCAAGGGTAAGAAAAAAATGGGTGAGGGTTCCTCTAATGAGCCCGAGACTCCCGATAATACTCGTTTTGAAAATTCCCAAGTCCAAATTATGTGTCAAAGTTTGAGCACCCCCCGCACCCTTATTAAGGAGCACTATTTAACCACCCGGGGACAGCCCTCTGTGCACGAATTGATACAGTTTCATCGCTTACAGTTTTTCTGTCAAAAGCCCGAGGCCATTCGTCTTCCTTGGGTCCTGGAATTCTTCAGCTCCGGGGTTTATGATGAGATTGAGACACGAGGATGGCTGGGGACTACCCTTTTGGTTCGGGGCAAACATGTCAATTATGAGTTGAGACAGATTAGGGAGAGCATAGGCACCCCGACCCCTCAGACATGCGAGTTCACCACTCTTTACAATGCAGGGCGCCTCCGAGTTAGCCTGTTGGATATTTTGGGGGTTATTGGCCGAGAGGGGTGGGAATGGGTACCCGGAGAAGCTCATGTCCCCCGTAGGGCTCTATTACCCGAGGCTGCTTTCTGGCTCGACTTCATCCGATTCAATTTAATACCGAGTACCAATCGATCAGAGGCAAACAAGGAACGGGCCACCCTCATCTACGCTATTATGTCCAAGAAAGCTGTGGACTTTGCCCGGGTAATCCACAAGTCTTTGACGGACCACTTTAGGAAGTTGAAGAATGAGTTAGGGCCGTTGATTAACAAAGAATTGGCTAAGCAAAAGGGAGAAGGTCCCACTCGGAAGATTCCCATCATTCTCCCGTCACTGATCACAGCTTTATGCAAGGCGGCTAAGGTTCCCACATTTCCTATGGAGCGTACTGAGCTTCCTGGTTCTTATCTCACCGTGGTAGATGACGACTCCCAGGCTCCTCCACCACCAGCTACTTCCAAGAGGCCTCGCCCGTCTTCATCCCGGTCTACTAGCTCCCCACAGTTTCCACCTATGGATGCCGCCGCCATTAGACAATTAAAGGATGAATTGAGGGATGAGTTGCGAGATGAGATGAGGGTGGTCATGTCCGACACTTGTGCTTATTTCCGTCAGCTTTTTGTAGAGCATGATGCGTTTGTCGGTTGGGGCCGTTTGATTATTCTACTCCTCCACCTTACCCGCACCCCCCTCCTCAGCAGCCCGCAGATATGCACGAGTCAGGTGCTCTCGTTCCTGAAGGAGGTGATGATGAGGCTCATAATGATGAGGGTAGCCCGTTGATTGATTTGGATGATCTCGGCGGAGAGGATGAGGATTACATTGACCGTTTTGGCACCACCGATTAGGCTTATCTTGTTTTATTTCCATGCATGTTTTTTTTTTGTTTTTGGATATCTTTTGTTGGGTTGTTGGATATTTTATGTTTTATGTTTGGATGCTTGATGTTTTCTTTCCATGCATGTTTCTCATTTTTGTTTGTCTCGTTTTGTTTTATTCTATTCTATCCAATGTTTGATGCTCTGTATGGCTAGCATTTGTTTACCTATGTAGTGATCGACACAGTGATTGCCATCCTTGGACTTGTTTGCCTTCAGTGGACTCGGGTTTGCTTTTCAGCTTCCCTATGGTGACGTGTACCTTGCCCTTCTCTTTTTCAAACATTGGGGACAATGTTCATAATAAGTGTGGGAGGGTATACTAGATCCATTATAGTCATGTTGATTCATGTTTTACATATTTCGATCCAAGTTTGGGGGGTGCTGTACCTCTACATGGGAAATGTGTGCAATTTTAATTTTTTTTTTTTTTTTTTTTTTTAGAATTTCAACCCTTCACTTGAGGCATTGAGTATGGTTAATTTGAATACATGGTATGTTTTCTCTATCAATTTGGTTTTTAATGGCTATACACATCGTTCTTTGCTTATGGGATCCTAACTAGACTAGATTAACCTTAAGATGATTCACATATGCACCTAAATCGAAGGTAGAGGAGTTGAGTGGGCAATCATTTTGAAACACTTAAAGGCTTGATCCCGGAAATATCAACTTAGAATTTTCACATGTGTTATGAGTTGAGAACGTTAACTTCGTGTGCTTAATAATAATAAAAAGAGGTTGAACATTGGTATGACTGAAAAAGTCAGGCTTAATAGATACTGGGGGCGAAGAGCACCATGCCTAGAATACTATACTATTTTGCTAATTTGAGCTAACCTCAAGCCAATGAAATTGTAAAGGGAATAGAGATCTAGTTTGGTTTTGTGGCCTTTGGCACTCGAGCAATTAAGCCCTTAGGAGTGTCTCCACATTTGATACCCTAAAGCCATCTGGTTTAGGAGTTATTGGCCTAAAGCTCGTTACACGGGTGTCATAGAAAGCCTAAGAGGATCAAACATTGCACATGGTCTAGCCTCTAATGTTTCGAGTTGAAAGTGCATAAGATAAATCCGAAAGTGGAATGAAGTGATGAATTTTTAAGTGGCTATGAAGTTGTATTCAATTCTCGTACCATGTGAATAATCAAAAGTTGATAAATATGGGGTTAATGTTTGAAAAGTGGTAAGAATGCCACTTGACTATAATACTTGAGATTTATTACACTACACCCTTAGGATGATCTTTTCAATGTTAAGGCGTAACATGAGCAAATGTGTGATGTGTATATATTTGTAATTTGAGCTTAAACAGATGAATTCATACCATTGTGTGCTATTAATCATTGTAATTTACGTTGAGTGATCGGGGTTGAAAATCTTTCGATTTTGTGGGTATATCGTCTGCAAACCCTCACGAGACTATAACTCGTCCTTTGAGGTAACTCAAAGGTTCAAAGGCTTGTTGCATTCGCTAAATGCAACCGTTTACTCCACGAAAGTGAGTTAGGTAGTTTTCTTTTTGTTTCTCTCTTTGATTGATGATGTTTCCTTATCTTAGAACTCTCATTGCTCGAGGACGAGCAATTGATAAGTGTGGGGGTGTTGATAAGAGGCATTTTTATGTGTTTTTAAGCCCCTTTGCGTTTATGTCTTAGGTTCATTTATCGCTTGATTCTTGCCACATGTGCGTTTAATTCGTGCATTAAGTGATTTCAGGTCTTAAATGGATACAATCAAAGAACGGGATGAAAAATGACGTATAAAACAAGTTTAGGCCAAATTGCTACGCACCCCTATGCTCAAGCGCCTAAAAACCTGACACGCGAAATCCTAGCAAGTATACTAGGTCGTGCAATGTAATAAAGTGGACTATTTAGCCCGGGGTATATCGTCTCCACAGGGACAATTGGATTCAATGCTCGTAATTGCTATGTTATCTAATTCTAAGCTAAATCAATTTATAAGATGATAGGTGTTTATACTATGAAAATAATCAAAGACAACTATGTGATAAACAAGATAATAAATCGAATGGAAAGAGGTGATTGGGTTATGATCCTACTATGTTCTATTCTATGTTCATGAACTCTCAATTATCCGGATTCTTAGAACGTTCTTGTTATGGCGAAACCCCCTAATGTATTTATTATTCAATCTCTTGAAATAACAAGCCAATATTAGTTAACAACTTCCTATATCTCTATAGTGAAGATTGAATTAACTAACATGCATTTAGGTTCAAAGGAATTCCTTGTTTACGAAGATCCTACATTCAATCGGGTCATCTTATCACAAAAAGCCACACAACGCAATCGATTCTATCTCTAGTCAATTGTTACGTTATGATGTTTGATTTTTCGATCTCCCTTTATTTATCTCCTCTCGGTCTCAAGACAAAGCATTTTATCAAACACATGGTGATCAAGCATATGCAAGCATTAAGTACAAAATCAAACATGTAACAAGAATGTAATAAATCCGGAAATTAATGATTCATTAAACACAAAACATCACAAAGTATTCACATAACCCAATCACAAAAATACTTAGCTCATACTTACAACAACAAGTGATTCAACAACTCTACAAGACATAATTGAAATACTAATCAAGAGAAAGAGTTGAATTACTCCCTATTATAAAGTGTGAATCCAAGCTTTGATGATGAAAATGATGATGATGAGGATGATGATGGCTCTTCAAGCTTCCTTAGGACTTCCCATGGCTCCCTCTTGGTGTTTTAGAGCATGTCTAGCCTTTTGATAAGTGAAGAATGTGTTATAAAGACCAAAAACGGCGGATATATAAAATAAGGGCAGCTGGAGAATCGGACCGCGGCACAAACATCAGCAGACCGCGGCACAAAAAGTGCGAACCAATTTTCAGAAGCAAGACCGCGGTCCTGTGCCGCGGTCGTCTCACGCAGAATTCGTAGCTTTCGTAATTTAATCATAACTCTCTCTACAAATGTCGGATTGAGTTGTTTCAAGTTGCTACGTGAAGCTAAGACAATGCTCTACAATATTGGAGAAGAAACCGTAATCTGATTAGGCTTTTAAGTTGACGAAAATCTCGTGTCTATATGAACATTGTGTAAAATCTTTCGTCAACTATCTTCTTTTGTTTCTTTCTTCAATTTCAAGCTCAATTTGGATCTCCTTTCTCGTCTTTCATGCGTAAATCAACTTGTATCCTACAAAACAAAATCTATACCAATCAAAGCATTATGAGGGATAAAAAGTGATCAAAGTAACGATCAAATCATATCACAATGGGGCATAAAACACTGTAAAATATGGACTTATCAAAACCCACGGCCAGGCGCCGGACAAGATGGAAATAACATCAACATTCTGCTTACCACGCCAAGGCGCCATCTTGCCCACGCCCGGGCGCCGTATCTACACCACTTTCCACGTTCGAGCGCTATTTCCGTATGTTTAGAGGCCGAATTGGATGAAGTTCCCTTCTACAATGTTGTAGAACTATGTGTTAGCTTCAAATGAGGACTTGAATCATCCAAATCGGAGTTTCTTGGAGAAAGTTATGAATGAAATACGATTGCTGCGCAGGATACATTGCATTTAATTTCAGCATTCTGAATCCCGCGCCCAAGCACCGTAATGCCATGCCTAGGCGTGTCCATGATAAGAGGCATTTTTACGTGTTTTTAAGCCCCTTTGCGTTTATGTCTTAGGTTCATTTATCGCTTGATTCTTGCCACATGTGCGTTTAATTCGTGTATTAAGTGATTTTAGGTCTTAAATGGATACAATCAAAGAACAGGATGAAAAATAACGTATAAAACAAGTTTAGGCCAAATTGCTACGCACCCCTACGCCTAGGCGCCATCTTGCCCACGCCCGGGCGCCGTATCTACACCACTTTCCACGTTCGAGCGCTATTTCCGTATGTTTAGAGGCCGAATTGGATGAAGTTCCCTTCTACAATGTTGTAGAACTATGTGTTAGCTTCAAATGAGGACATGAATCATCCAAATCGGAGTTTCTTGGAGAAAGTTATGAATGAAATACGATTTCTGCGCAGGATACATTGCATTTAATTTCAGCATTCTGAATCCCGCGCCCAAGCGCCGTAATGCCACGCCTAGGCGTGTCCACACCCGAATTGAGATTCTTTTCAGCCAAAAGATCATCATTTGATGGGGGAATGGAACATTTAAAGCCAAGAGGTCATCACATGTATGAGAGGGATGTCATAAGTATGTTTCTTAATAGATCTACTTTAGGGAATTTTATACTACTCACTTTAAGAGTAGTGGAGGACACACTAGGGGGGACACACATGAGGAGCTGATTTGTTGTGGTCTTTTTAAGGATTTTTGAGCACAATTGACCGAGACATCTGGGAGGAGGGGAGAGAGAAAGGCATTTTGGCCATCACTTTTCACTCATCATCATTGATCACCATTCTTGATCACTTTTGGAGGGGAACAAAGAGAGAAGAGTTAAGGATTGAAGTTGAAGAGCAAAGATCCATCATCAATCAATTGAGGGAGTTTTAATTATTTGCATTTACATGTTTATTTCCATGAGTATGTATATGTTTGTATTAGATTTTCTTAAGGCTTTGATGAGAGGCTAATATTGTAGAACTAAGGCCATGTGAAGGCCAAATTTATGAATCAATATATGTGAAATTGCTCTTTGTATTAATTCTCCTATTGCTTTGTGTGTTAATTCTATGTTTTTATTCCAATCATGTGTTTGATCACCATATGCTTGCTATCTTGCCTAATCTAGTTGTTCGAGAGAAAATAGATTAGGGTGCAAGAGAATTAACACATCATCCGAAACAAATGAGGGATTGCCCTAGAAATAGGTAAAGATTCCTGGGTGTTGTTAGCCGGATTCGTTCGGGGAAGCTCTAGAACGTTAATGCGTGATTTTTGATTAGATTCTCAGATAGACATATTTAGAGAACCGTCAATTAATCATAGGATTATTATGTGCCGAGACATCGGGTAATAGTTAATTTAGGAGTTTCCACCAAAGCAATAGGAGTCTAATAATTCGAAGAGTAGCTCATATATATTGACGAGTAGATTCGGTTGTAGCATGTGCCTTAGTCATTGTATCATACGTGAGATTAAATCTATAGTACGCCGGGGATCTATCAACCGGGGATCTATCAAGCTCCACGACCACCCTTCAATAACCCACCCCCGAGGCAAGGCAATTTCAATGGACAAGGTCAAGGTCAAGTGCAAATGCGACCTCCCACAATCGATGAGAAACTAGATGCTCACATGAAAAAGTCCGATACATCTTTCAACGAACTTCGGGGTATGATAAAGGATATGTGTATGGAGATGAAGGATTTGCGAACACAAGTAGGGCAACTTTCTAATGCGGTTAACGGTAGAGCCCCGGGGACTCTCCCAAGCGACACGGAAAATAACCCGAAGGCCCAATGCAATGCCATAGCCTTGAGAAGTGGCAAACAATTGGAGAATGACACTGCCAGTACATCCGCGCCCGAGCGCCCCAACATGCACGCCCAGGCGCCTGATCTACCCTGTTCTGGACAAAACTCTCTGTTTCCCGCGCTCGAGCGCCCCGACCTGCACGCCCAGGCGCCTACAGATACGCGCCTAGGCGCCAATATAAGCGCCCAGGCGCCACCCACAAACCTGCCAGATGCATATGTTCTGCATCCCACGCCCGAGCGCCCAGAAATGCACGCCCAGGCGCCAACAGATCCGCGCCTAGGCGCCGATATACGCGCCCAGGCGCCGCCTACTGTTTCAGTGGATTTTCATCCGTCTACTCCAACGCTTTCTCCCCCTATCGAAGTTCGTCTCCCCTTCCCAAATGCTCACAAAAAGAAGAAAAAGGAGATGGATCCGAGCTTTCTTCGAATTTTGGCAATCCTTCGGGAAGTGAGAATTAATATTCCGTTTATTGACGCCATTCTCCAAATGCCGAATTATGTGAAGTTCTTCAAGGACATACTCTCCAACAAGCAGAAGTGGGAAGAGAATGAGACGGTGTGCCTCACGGAAGAATGCTCCGCCGTATTACTCAATAAATTGCCAACTAAGCTCCAAGATCCCGGGAGTCTCACAATCCCATGCACGATTGGATCCCTATCATTCAAGAAGGTGTTATGTGACTTGGGGGCCAGCATCAATCTTCTTCCATACTCACTGTTTAAAAAGCTAGGCCTTGGAAATCCCAAGCCGACCTCAATGAGCCTTCAACTAGCCGACCGATCGATCAAGAGGCCCAAGGGGATAATCGAAGACGTTATTGTCCAAGTCGACAAGTTTTATTTTCCCGTTGATTTCGTAGTACTCGACATGGAAGAAGATGTGGAGGTACCATTAATCCTAGGGAGACCATTCCTAGCCACGGGTAAGGCGGTAATTGACATTGCTAATGGTAAGCTTACCTTGAATGTGGGCGATGACAAAGTTACCTTTGATGTTTACAAAGTCCTTAAACATCCTATTGATCATGACTCGTGTTATCGAATTGATACATTTGACCATTTGATTGTTGAGTATTTACAGGACAATACAATTGAAAATTCTCTCGAACAGAATCTTATGAAATCCATGCAAGTGGACTCGGAGAAAGATGATCTAGTGGAAAAGGTTCTAAGCTTGGAGTACAAATCTTCCTCTCATTCGGGAGGATTCATCAAAGTTGATAGATCATTGTCAGGATCACCTCGCCCATCTATTGAAGAACCCCCCTCTCTCGAACTCAAACCCCTCCCCTCCCACCTTAAATATGTGTACTTGAACGACGACGAAACACTCCCATTGATCATTTCCTCATCTCTTTCAGGATCACAAGAAGAGCAATTAATGACGGTGTTGAGATCTCACAAACGGGCTTTTGGGTGGAAACTTGCGGACATCAAAGGCATTAGTCCAGCGATATGTATGCACAAAATACTTATAGAGGACTCCACCAAGCCTACACGCCAACCCCAGAGGAGATCAAACCCACAAATCCAAGAGGTAGTAAAGAAGGAAGTGATTAAACTGCTCGACTCAAGTATAATCTATCCTATTTCTGATAGTGCGTGGGTGAGCCCTACCCAAGTGGTGCCTAAGAAAGGGGGGATAACGGTAATTGAGAATGCAAATAATGAGCTTATCCCAACTCGTATAATTAGTGGGTGGCGTGTATGTATAGATTACCGTAAGTTGAATGATGCCACACGTAAGGATCATTTCCCCCTCCCCTTTATTGACCAAATGCTGGAACGATTAGCCGGGCATGATTTCTATTGTTTTCTAGATGGTTACTCCGGCTATAATCAAATTGCCATAGATCCTGAGGACCAAGAGAAAACCACTTTCACTTGTCGTTATGGCACATTTGCTTATAGAAGGATGCCATTTGGCTTGTGTAATGCCCCGGCCACTTTTCAAAGATGCATGATGGCTATTTTTCATGATATGGTTGAAGATTTCCTTGAAATTTTTATGGATGACTTTTCTGTTTTCGGAACAACTTTTGATATTTGTCTTGCTCATCTAAATGTTGTGCTTAAACGTTGTGAAGAAACCAACCTTGTTTTGAATTGGGAAAAATGCCATTTAATGGTCCGGGAGGGGATTGTGCTTGGCCACAAGATCTCTCAAAAAGGGATCGAAGTGGACCAAGCCAAGATTGAGGTCATTGAAAAACTTCCCCCGCCCACATCGGTAAAAGCTGTTAGGAGTTTTCTCGGGCATGCTGGTTTCTATAGGCGATTCATCTTGAATTTCTCTAAAATTGCGAAACCGTTGTCTAATTTGCTTGTTAAAGATGCACCTTTTGATTTCAATTCTTCTTGTATGCAGGCCTTTCTTGATTTGAAGGAACGCTTAGTTTCCGCCCCTATCATGTCATCCCCCGATTGGAGCTTACCATTCGAATTGATGTGTGATGCGAGTGACACCGCGGTTGGAGCGGTCCTTGGCCAAAGGAAGGAAAAGGTATTTCGAACCATTTACTATGCTAGTAAAACTCTTAACGATGCACAATTGAATTATGCCACCACGGAAAAAGAATTACTCGCCATAGTCTTTGCATTCGATAAATTCCACTCTTACCTCGTGCTAAACAAAGTGATAGTTTACACCGATCATTCGGCTTTAAAATATTTGCTTGCCAAGAAAGATGCTAAACCAAGACTTCTTAGGTGGATTTTGTTACTCCAAGAATTTGATTTAGAGATAAAAGACAAGAAAGACACCGAAAATGTAGTAGCCGACCACCTCTCACGATTAGAGCTAGTGAATGATCCGTTAGATGAGACACCAATTCGTGAGGAATTCCCGGATGAACACCTCCTTGCTATTTCTGAAAAAATTTCACCTTGGTATGCTAACTTTGCCAATTACATTGTTACGGGCCGTCTTCCCCCGGATATCACTTTTCATCAAAAGAAGAAATTTCTATCTGATGTAAAGCAATATCTTTGGGACAAACCCTTTTTATTCAAAGTTTGTGCAGATGGTTTAATTCGACGTTGCATACCCGAAACGGACGTCCATGCTATCCTATCTCATTGTCATGATATGGCGGTGGGTGGCCATTTTGGGCCTTCCAAAACGGTAGCTAAGATCCTCCAATCAGGTTTCTTCTGGCCTACTCTTGTTAAAGATGCACATCATTATGTCAAATCTTGTGATCGCTGTCAACGAATGGGGAACATCTCTAAACATCATGAAACGCCCTTAAATAGCATGTTAGAGTGTGAGTTGTTTGATGTATGGGGTGTGGATTTCATGGGCCCTTTCCCCAGTTCTTGTTCAAATAAATATATCCTTGTTGCGGTAGACTATGTCTCCAAATGGGTGGAAGCCGTGGCCTTGCCTACTAATGATGCTCGGGTTGTCACTCGTTTTCTGAAGAAACATATTTTTACTCGATTTGGAACTCCCCGAGCCATCATTAGTGACAGGGGCACCCACTTCTGCAACAGGCAGTTTGAACTTTTATTGACCAAGTACGGGGTGAAGCATAAAATTTCGACCCCATACCACCCACAAACTAGTGGCCAAGTGGAGGTCTCGAATAGGGAGATTAAGCGTATTTTAGAAAAAACTGTCAACGCATCAAGAAAGGATTGGTCCCTTAAATTGGATGCCGCCGCCATTAGACAATTAAAGGATGAATTGAGGGATGAGTTGCGAGATGAGATGAGGGAGGTCATGTCCGACACTTGTGCTTATTTCCGTCAGCTTTTTGTAGAGCATGATGCGTTTGTCGGTTGGGGGCCGTTTGATTATTCTGCTCCTCCACCTTACCCGCACCCCCCGCCTCAGCAGCCCGCAGATATGCACGAGTCAGGTGCTCTCGTTCCTGAAGGAGGTGATGATGAGGGTAGCCCGTTGATTGATTTGGATGATCTCGGCGGAGCGGATGAGGATTACATTGACCGTTTTGGCACCACCGATTAGGCTTATCTTGTTTTATTTCCATGCATGTTTCTTTTTGTTTTTGGATATCTTTTGTTGGGTTGTTGGATATTTTATGTTTTATGTTTGGATGCTTGATGTTTTCTTTCCATGCATGTTTCTCATTTTTTGTTTGTCTCGTTTTGTTTTATTCTATTCTATCCAATGTTTGATGCTCTGTATGGCTAGCATTTGTTGACCTATGTAGTGATCGACACAGTGATTGCCATCCGTGGACTTGATTGCCTTAAGTGGACTCGGGTTTGCTTTTCAGCTTCCCCATGGTGACGTGTACTTTGCCCTTCTTTTTTTTTTCAAACGTTGAGGACAATGTTCATGATAAGTGTGGGGGGGTATATGGTATACTAGATCCATTATAGTAATGTTGATTCATGTTTTACATATTTCGGTCCAAGTTTGGGGGGTGCTGTACCTCTACATGTGAAATGTGTGCAATTTTAATTTTTTTTTTTTTTTTTTGATAGAATTTCAACCCTTCACTTGAGGCATTGAGTATGGTTAATTTGAATACATGGTATGTTTTCTCTATCAATTTGGTTTTTAATGGCTATACACATCGTTCCTTGCTTATGGGATCCTAACTAGACTAGATTAACCTTAAGATGATTCACATATGCACCTAAATCGAAGGTAGAGGAGTTGAGTGGGCAATTATTTTGAAACACTTAAAGGCTTGATCCCGGAAATATCAACTTAGAATTTTCACATGTGTTATGAGTTGAGAACGTTAACTTCGTGTGTTTAATAATAATAAAAAGAGGTTGAACATTGGTATGACTGAAAAAGTCAGGTTTAATAGATACTGGGGGCGAAGAGCACCATGCCTAAAATACTGTACTATTTTGCTAATTTGAGCTAAACTCAAGCCAATGCAAGTGTTAAGTGAATAAGGACCTAGTTTGATTTTGTGGCCTTTGACACTCGAGTGATTAAGCCCTTAGGAGTGTCTCCACATTTGATACCCTAAAGCCATCTGGTTTAGGAGTTATTGGCCTAAAACTCGTTACACGGGTGTCATAGAAAGCCTAAGAGGATCAAACATTGCACATGGTCTAGCCTCTAATGTTTCGAGTTGAAAGTGCATAAGATAAATCCGAAAGTGGAATGAAGTGATGAATTTTTAAGTGGCTATGAAGTTGTATTCAATTCTCGTACCATGTGAATAATCAAAAGTTGATAAATATGGGGTTAATGTTTGAAAAGTGGTAAGAATGCCACTTGACTATAATACTTGAGATTTATTACACTACACCCTTAGGATGATCTTTTCAATGTTAAGGCGTAACATGAGCAAATGTGTGATGTGTATATATTTGTAATATGAGCTTAAACAGATGAATTCATACCATTGTGTGCTATTAATCATTGTAATTTACGTTGAGTGATCGGGGTTGAAAATCTTTCGATTTTGTGGGTATATCGTCTGCAAACCCTCACGAGACTATAACTCGTCCTTTGAGGTAACTAAAAGGTTCAAAGGCTTGTTGCATTCGCTAAATGCAACCGTTTACTCCACGAAAGTGAGTTAGGTAGTTTTCTTTTTGTTTCTCTCTTTGATTGATGATGTTTCCTTATCTTAAAACTCTTATTGCTCGAGGACGATCAATTGATAAGTGTGGGGGTGTTGATAAGAGGCATTTTTACGTGTTTTTAAGCCCCTTTGCGTTTATGTCTTAGGTTCATTTATCGCTTGATTCTTGCCACATGTGCGTTTAATTCGTGCATTAAGTGATTTCAGGTCTTAAATGGATACAATCAAAGAACGGGATGAAAAATAACGTATAAAACAAGTTTAGGCCAAATTGCTACGCACCCCTACGCCTAGGCGCCATCTTGCCCATGCCCGGGCGCCGTATCTACACCACTTTCCACGTTCGAGCGCTATTTCCGTATGTTTAGAGGCCGAATTGGATGAAGTTCCCTTCTACAATGTTGTAGAACTATATGTTAGCTTCAAATGAGGACTTAAATCATCCAAATCGGAGTTTCGTGGAGAAAGTTATGAATGAAATACGATTGCTGCGCAGGATACATTGCATTTAATTTCAGCATTCTGAATCCCGCGCCCAAGCGCCGTAATGCCACGCCAAGGCGTGTCCACACCCGAATTGAGATTCTTTTCAGCCAAAAGATCATCATTTGATGGGGGAATGGAACATTTAAAGCCAAGAGGTCATCACATGTATGAGAGGGATGTCATAAGTATGTTTTTTAATAGATCTACTTTAGGGAATTTTATACTACTCACTTTAAGAGTAGTGGAGGACACACTAGGGGGGACACACATGAGGAGCTGATTTGTTGTGGTCTTCTTAAGGATTTTTGAGCACAATTGACCGAGACATCTGGGAGGAGGGGAGAGAGAAAGGCATTTTGGCCATCACTTTTCACTCATCATCATTGATCACCATTCTTGATCACTTTTGGAGGGGAACAAAGAGAGAGGAGCTAAGGATTGAAGTTGAAGAGCAAAGATCCATCATCAATCAATTGAGGGAGTTTTAATTATTTGCATTTACATGTTTATTTCCATGAGTATGTATATGTTTGTATTAGATTTTCTTAAGGCTTTGATGAGAGGCTAATATTGTAGAACTAAGGCCATGTGAAGGCCAAATTTATGAATCAATATATGTGAAGTTGCTCTTTGTATTAATTCTCCTATTGCTTTGTGTGTTAATTCTATGCTTTTATTCCAATCATGTGTTTGATCACCATATGCTTGCTATCTTGCCTAATCTAGTTGTTCGAGAGAAAATAGATTAGGGTGCAAGAGAATTAACACATCATCCGAAACAAATGAGGGATTGCCCTAGAAATAGGTAAAGATTCCTGGGTGTTGTTAGCCGGATTCGTTCGGGGAAGCTCTAGAACGTTAATGCGTGATTTTTGATTAGATTCTCGGATAGACATATTTAGAGAACCGTCAATTAATCATAGGATTATTATGTGCCGAGACATCGGGTAATAGTTAATTTAGGAGTTTCCACCAAAGCAATAGGAGTCTAATAATTCGAAGAGTAGCTCATATATATTGACGAGTAGATTCGGTTGTAGCATGTGCCTTAGTCATTGTATCATACGTGAGATTAAATCTATAGTACGTTTCTCTTTGGTTCTTCGTTTGTTTAATCTTTTTCTTGCACTTTACTTTAATTGTCTTATCTTTTATCGAAAATCATTAACTAGAATTCAAGTCCTTGTGGTTCGACAACCCGGACTTTTTGTCCACTTATTACTACACACGTCTAGTGCACTTGCTATTATAGCACGTTTGCTTTTAGCGTGTCAGTCCACACCCGAATTGAGATTCTTTTCAGCCAAAAGATCATCATTTGATGGGGGAATGGAACATTTAAAGCCAAGAGGTCATCACATGTATGAGAGGGATGTCATAAGTATGTTTCTTAATAGATCTACTTTTGGGAATTTTATACTACTCACTTTAAGAGTAGTGGAGGACACACTAGGGGAGACACACACTAGGAGCTGATTTGTTGTGGTCTTCTTAAGGCATTTTTTAGCACACTTGACCGAACACATCTGGGGGGAGGGAAGAGAGAGAGGCATTTTGGCCATCACTTTTCACTCATCATCATTCATCACCATTCTTGATCACTTTTGGAGGGGAACAAAGAGAGAGGAGTTAAGGATTGAAGTTCAAGAGCAAGGATCCATCATCAATCAATTGAGGGAGTTTTAATTATTTGCATTTACATGTTTATTTCCATGAGTATGTATATGTTTGTATTAGATTTTCTTAAGGCTTTGATGAGAGGCTAATATTGTAGAACTAAGGCCATGTGAAAGCCAATTTATGAATCAATATATGTGAAGTGAATTTTCGTATTAATTCTTATATTGCTTTGTGTGTTGATTTTGAGCTTTTATTACAATCATGTGCTTGATCACCATATGCTTGCTATCTTGCCTAATCTAGTCATTCGAGAGAAGATAGGTTAGGGTTCAAATGAATCAACACATCATCCGAAACTAATGTGAAATTGCTCCTAGAAATAGGTAAAGATTTCCGGGTGCGGTTAGCCGGATTTATCCGGGGAAACTCTAGAACGTTAATGCGTGGTTATTGATTAGATTCTCGGATAGACATATTTAGAGAACCATCAATTAATCATAGGATTATTATGTGCCGAGACATCGGGTAATAATTATCTGAGGAATTTCCACCAAAGCAATAGGAGTCTAATAATTCGAAGAGTAGCTCATCTATATTGACGAGTAGATTCGGTTGTAGCATGTGCCTTAGTCATTTTATCATACGTGAGATTTAATCTATAGTTCGTTTCTTTTTGGTTCGTCACTAGCTTACTCGTTTTATTACAATCTACTTTTGTCCATTTTCATTAATCATAAACTAAAATTCAAGTTTCCGTGGTTCGACAACCCGGACTTTTTGTCCACTTATTACTACATACGTCTAGTGCACTTGCTATTATAGCACGTTAGCTTTTAGCGTGTCACTAGGCATCCTTTCCCTCCACTAAATTTAATGAAATTAAGTATTAAACCTAGTATATAGCATCTTCCCAGTAAGTGGGGGTTGAATATCAAGATTTAATTCTAGAATTTTATTAAGTGCATTAGATACCTTAATCGAGACATATTTCACCCCAAATATCATTAAAGGGTTGCAAGGTGAAATTCAAATGTTAGATTATGAGGAGTTATTGGGAGTAAACTTAGATAATCCACAAAGCCTATAAATCGTTAAAGGGTTGCGGTTTTGGTGGATTATGGGAAAAAGAAGATTGAACCATCTATTGGATAGATTGATGTTGGACATCACTTTAATTAAAATAATGGACCAAATATCGTTAAAGGGTTGCCATCCATTAGATTAGTTAAAGAAATCAATCTCCACCACGAAGTACATTGCAACGATCACTTCCGTTTTTCACAGTGGGAGTGTGAATCTCGAAAAATGTAGTGGGAGCCAAGTTATAAGTCGAAGTCCTTGATTTTAAAACTTGGTTTTAGTTTAGTTACACAAGTTTAATAAAGTTTGGTTTATTTTCTGCAGCTATTTTTGATTTATCTCTCTCAAAACAAAAATGACTATCAACCCACTTTCCGTTTTACTAAAAAAAAACATCCTTACCGGACCCAACTACATGGATTGGCTAAGGAACTTGAGAATAGTTCTCAGCATGGAGTCCTTGGGATACGTGTTGGACACAGACATCCCTGTTCCTCCTGCCAGAACACGTGCCAATGAGGAAGAAGTCCAAGCTCATGAAAAATGGGTAAAGGACGACGTCTGAGTGCGTGGGTACATTCTCGGCTTAATGACAAATGAGCTTCAGAGGTCCCATAAGAAGATGACCACAACAAGGGCTATCTTGGCACACTTGGTCGAGCTCTATGGTGAGCACAGTCGTACTGCTAGATATGAGATATCTAAAGAGCTCTTCGGGGCCAAAATGAGAGAAGGTGAGAAAGTTGGGGATCATGTCCTCAAGATGATCTCGAGGATCGAGAGATTGGAGGCTCTCGATTTTACAATGAACCCACATCTTCAAACTGATCTCATTTTGCAGTCTCTTCCTGATTCTTTTTCCCAATTTGTCATGAACTTCAATTGCAATGAGATTGAATGCAACTTAGCTGGGCTAATGACTAAATTAAACACTGCACAATCTCAATTGAAGCCCAAGGGAAAGGAAACTGCATTGGTTATCTCTTCTGGGCCCAAACGGTCAAATAATAAGAAGAAGAAAGCCAAGAAGCAGAGTGGCGAGTTTGGAGCTCAGGGTGCTGTCGATAAAGGAAAAGGGAAAGCTCTTGTGAATCGCAAGCGTCAAGGGCCACAAAAGACAAACATACGCCTACACTTCGGTGAGCTGGGCCACTGGAGAAGGAACTGTCCGAACATGGGGCCGGACGCACAAGGTATGGAACTTTATGTTCATGAAACTTATTGTTCTATGACCGTCTTCTCAACACACTGGATTCTTGATTCTGGAGCAAGTGCTCACATTTGTTGTATGAATTAGGATCTGGTGCGAGGAAGGAAGCTGGACAGTGATGAGGTGAAGATAAAAGTAGGCAGCGGGCATAGCGTCGCAGCTACTGGAATTGGATCTACCTCATTGCTTTTAAATTCTGGACATATACTATTTCTGGATAATGTTTTAGTTTTGCCCAATGGGCTTAAAAACATTGTTTCTATTCCCGTTTTAGTTAAACTTGGTTACACTTTCCGTTTTATTGATGAACGATGCAACATTTATTATGGTAATAAATTAGTAGCTTTGCTTCTTTAATAAATGGATTGTATTACCTTAATGTTCAGAATGAGTGTTCTGTGAATACTATACAAAGGAAATGTAGTAGGCTTGGAATAAACCAAAGATTGATTTGGCATCTTAGACTAGGCCATGCCGGCGAACATAAAATTCACAAAATGGAAAAAGATGGACTATTTGGCCCATTGGGATTGGATCCCTATCCTACTTGTGAATCTTGTCTCAAAGGCAAGATGGCTAGATCCCCCTTCACAGGGACTTTTGAAAGAGCCTCACAAATCTTAGGCTTAGTGCATACTGATGTTTGTGGTCCATTTGGAGAAATGGCACGAAGAGGTTTCCTTTACTTCATCACCTTCACTGATGACCATTCAAGATATGGTCTAGTGTACATGATGAGGCACAAGTTTGAATCCATTGAAAAGTTCAAGGAATTCAAGGCTTTAGTGGAAAATCAAACTGGTCAACATATAAAAACCCTTCGATCGGATCGAGGAGGAGAATATATGAGCAATGAGTTTGATGTATACCTCAGAGAGAATGGTATAGTATTACAGCTCACACCTCCAGCGACACCACATTTAAATGGAGTAGCAGAGCGAAGGAATCGAACTTTGTTGGACAAGGGTCGCTCCATGCTCAGCTACACTCACTTACCCATTTCACTGTGGGGTCATGCGTTGATTACAGCTGTACACATTTTAAATGGATGTTCGTCCAAGTTCGTTCCTATGACTCGCTATGAGATATGGAGGAATAGGAAACCAAGTCTTAATCACATCAAGATTTGGGGATGTCTGGCTTACGTCAAAAAGACCAAAGTAGACAAGTTGGAGGCTAGATCCTCGAAGGGACGTTTCATTGGATATCCTGAGGATTCAATGGGATACCTCTTTTACCTGCACGATGATCAAAGGATCATTGTAGCTTTACAAGCCCACTTTCTTGAAGATGAGTTCATTCAAAAAGGAGGAGCAGGTAAAAAGATTGTTCTAGAAGAACAAAATGAGACTCCAGTGGATACATCTACACAGAAAGTGAGAACCGAACCTTCTGTTAGGGATCCCATACAGAGAAATAGAGAATTGCAGCGAAAAATTCGAGGATTCCTACCGGTAGATCACAAAATAGATCTGATGATTTTTTTCATGGGTTTCGTGAAATTTAGAATAAATAAACATACCATTTTGATTCGTTTATTGATTCTGCAGAACAGCAATCCTCCAAGGGCTCCTATCTCTAAAGCTTCACGCGAAACGAGCCTTCCAAAGATCCCGAAACTCCTCTTTTTCTTGCTAGAGTGGACGGCTAGAGAGGAGAGAGGGGAGAGAGTTCTTTTCTTTTTGTGTTGTGTAATCAGATTAGTTACCTTGTCACTTAGGGTTTTGTTCCACTGTAGGAGTCCTATTTAAACTCAACTAGCTTGTGGAACAAGTTGGAGGCTACTCCAAGAAACCCTAGAGTGGCCGCCCCTTAGGGCTTTCTTTTGGACTGGGTGGGCTTTTCATTTGCTTGTGCATTTTCTAGCCCATCTGTATATATTTAAATTTAAATCCAATTTAAATATAATATACACTATTAATTAATTTCAATTAATTAATATACTTATTAAATAATTTAATCTAATCTAATTGAATTAATTATTTAATTAATTGATTTAATCTAATTAAATCAATCAGTCCATTTAATTCTTTCTAAAAGATTTACACAAAAAGATACATCCCGCTCGTTTCTTATAGCGCGACTCTTTAGGTTCATCTCAATTGCCAAATGGAGGAATTACCTAAGGATGTGAGTGTCACCTAGCCAGACCCGTGGACTCAGATCGTAACCCAATTGAGTACAAAATAAATGAATCATTTTACGAACCTCTTGATCATAAAGGCCGAATGAGTATAAGCCTTTCACTGACGTATCCCGATCAAGTGAGAGTCATGGAAAATGTCAAACTCACTAAACTTGATACTGTGCATTAGATTATAGCATAATGAAATTACTAAACTACCCTCAATGTCCCACATGAGTTAGTTGTTTATGCTTTGGCCAAAGACTTATAACTTCATTAGCCTATAATCGCACATGATACTTTCTCGTTTACTATCGAGACAGTGAATCCCATCTTGGCGATCACTGATCAACTGCTACTTGTCTTATTGATATCGCACTTCGAGGTCGACCCCACCGACGGGTGATATGGGCCTAACTACTCTGGTAATAGATCCAATAATACAAGCACATTGATCATGAACCCTCAAGTCTAAGGCTCACACATACTATTATGATCAGTAATCCAATCATTGACAGTCACTGAGTAAATACCCATGTGATCGGATTACTACGAGCCGTATTCGAATATGTCAATTCCATTGACATATCTATGATACTTGCTCCCACTATCCCTATAGTGTTCGACTGGCACTCATCGACAGAGCATGTGTCATACAAGTCAAATCTTGATGCCCAATCAAGATTCTTTGACTTGTGAACCCTTTAAAGTGATAAGGTGCAAGAATCTTCCCATGCCACGTCTTTATTCCATAAAGGGCAAAGAGTCCAACCTTTATTCACATGGACTATATGTTCAATATTTATTTAGATGCCGTAAAGATTTATATAAACAAAATATAAATGCCTTTATTAATTTCTTCTCAATAGTTTGTACAACATCATAAGATACCTTAATCTAACTATTTGTCCTCATTGGCATCTAGGGTATATACCTAACACCTTCTGTAACAAAACCACAACCACGAAGATCAAATAGAGTACCTCAACCGCCTGAGAGGTACGGATATCTAGTACAGAGGGAGCTGGATCTTCATTCTGTATTAGAGGAGAATCATGGAGATGATCCCTCCACTTTTGATCAAGCAATGGTGGATGTGGATGCTACTCGATGGCGTGAAGCTATGTAAACTGAGATCGATTCGATGCATGCAAACCAAGCCTAGAAACTTGTGGACCAACCTGAAGGGGTAAAACCAATCTGGTGCAAATGGATCTACAAGAGAAAGATTGGTGTTGATGGCAAGGTTGACACCTACAAAGCCAGGCTAGTGGCGAAAGGGTATAGTCAAAAAGAAGGAATAGACTACCAAGAAACCTTTTCGCTAGTGGCTATGATCAAATCAATAAGGATTCTACATGCAATAGCCGCACACCTAGACTATGAAATATGGCAAATGGATGTCAAAACTGCTTTCCTAAATGGATTCCTAGAAGAGGATATCTATATGGAATAGCCTAAAGGTTTTGTATCCGAGAAGCATACTCATAAGGTGTGTAAACTTGAGAAATCCATTTATGGACTCAAGCAAGTGTCCCGTAGCTGGAATCTACGTTTTGATGAGGCTGTCAAAGGATTTGACTTCATGAAGAACAAAGACGAGCTATGTGTTTACAAGAAGGTTAGTGGGAGCAAGATAACATTCCTTGTGTTATATGTAGATGATATATTACTCATAGGGAATGATATAGAAATGCTCTCCACTGTAAACAAGTCGCTTTCGAGTACTTTCTCCATAAAAGACTTGGGAGAGGCAACTTATATTCTAGGGATTCGAATCTACAGAGATCAAACACATAGAATGATAGGGCTCTCTCAAGCCCTTTACTTAGAAAAGGTCCTAAAGAGATATAGGATGGAGGATTCTAAGAAAGGGTTCCTGCCGATGAGGCATGGGATACATCTCTCAAAAACTATGTGTCCTTAAAGTGAGCAAGATAGAAAGGAAATGAGCACTGTACCCTACGCATCAGTAGTAGGTAGCCTGATGTACGCAATGCTGTGTACTAGACCTGACATTGCTTATTCGGTAAGCGTTGTTAGTCGATTTCAAGCAAATCCAAGCAAGGAACATTGGAAAGCTGTGAAGAATATCCTAAAGTATCTGAAGAGAACCAAGGATATGATTCTCATCTATGGGAGTGGTAGCCTAAGAGTGGACGGGTACACTGATTCGGATTTGCAATCTGATGTCAATGACCAGAAATCCACCTCAGGATTCGTATTCACCCTCAATGGAGGGGCGGTAACTTGGAAAAGTTCCAAGCAAAGCACAACCGCGGACTCCACTACAGAGGCTGAATACATAACTACCTCTGAGGCAGCTAAAAAGGCTGTTTGCATAAGTAAGTTCAAAGAAGAACTTCAAGTGGTTCGTAGCATAAAGCTCTTGTTGCCACTTCATCGTGACAACACCGGAGCAATAGCGCAAGCAAAAGAACCCAGGTCTCACAACAAGTCCAAACACATCGAGAGGAGATATCACATCATAAGAGAGATCGTTGCACGAGGAGAAATATTTGTTCAGAAAATAGCCTCAGCTGACAATGTCCCTGATCCATTGACCAAGCCATTGGCACAGGCGGTGCTAGAAAAACATCTCGAAGGGATGGGTATTAAATACCATAGCAAATGGCATTGAGTGCAAGTGAGAGATTGTTAGAGTGTATGCCCTCAAATGCCATAAAGAGGATAGATTTATAGGGCATTGACTTGTAACTAAATAATATCATTTTATTATATATAAGGCATTATCTTGTTGTTTTTTTATAGGCATTTGTAAGGTGTTAATAAACAACGTAAAGTCCTTAAGTATAAGGCAAACCTTCTACTTCCTATGGAATAGGGAGAATGGCACTAGAAGGGTTCGATCCTTATTCTCTAAATAGGGTTCGCAAGTCTAAGAAAGTATTTGACTGGACATCAATAAAGAACAAGGACTTGCATGATATAAGTTTTGACAGAGAAAGTGTCAGTCGAACACTATGGGAATGATAGTGGGAACTGATGTCATGGACATATAAGTTGGACTAATATGTTCGAACACAGCTCGCATCAGTTTCATCACATGGGCATTCACTCACTGACAGTCAATGATGAAACTGATAAGTTGTGATAAGTACGCGTGAACCTTAGACCTAAGGAGTCGAGTTGAAGATGTACTTGTGATATCAAGTCTGTCATTAGAGTAGTTAGATCCAAATCACCCTTTGGTGGGATCGACCTCGAAGTGCGACTTGATGGGTAAGTAGCATTGTTAACTGATTAGCAAAATGGGATTTATTCTCTCATAAGTGAATGAGCTAAGTATCCTATGCAGTCATGAATAAGTGAGGTTAAAAGTCTTTGGCCA
Source organism: Buddleja alternifolia (assembly GCA_019426215.1). Taxonomy (NCBI): domain Eukaryota; kingdom Viridiplantae; phylum Streptophyta; class Magnoliopsida; order Lamiales; family Scrophulariaceae; genus Buddleja; species Buddleja alternifolia. Next base: position 15,792,893 of record CM033408.1, on the reverse strand, counting down.
AAGCATAAAATGACCTCGACTCATTATGAGCTAAGCACATGGTCAAGTCATGTGAGTTTGACTAAAACCATGACTCTCACTTGACTGAGATACAAGAATAAAAGATTTATACACGTACGGTATTCACAGCGTATATGGTTTGGAATGATCCTATTCATTCGTTCTCAATTGGGATACGATGTGAGCCACGTGACTGGCTAGGTGTTACTCACCCTTTTGGTTTCCTCCCAATTGCCTTTTGAGACGAATCTAAAGAGTCGCGTTTAAAGGAAGTGCAAAAAGAAAATCATAGGAAAAGACTTGAGAGAATTTTCGGTATTGGATATCGAGATTAATTAATTAATCAATAAATAATTTTATTAATTAATTAAGTTAATGAATTAATTAAATTCCACATGGGAATTTAATTATAATATTAACATGAATTTAATTGATTATTTAATTAATTTATTTATTGGATAAATAATATTGATTATTTAATTAATTTATTTATTGGATAAATAATATTAATTATTCAATTAATTAATAAACAAAAGCCCGAAGGCTTAAAAGTCTACAAGGGGGCGTCCAAAGTGGACGCCCATATGGGGCTTATGAAGCCTAGGTCATTGTTTTCTATTGTAGTATATATATATACTACTTAGTGAAAAAATAACATGGTCAAGAGAATTAACTTACAAACTTTCTCTCCAAGTCAAACTCTCCTCCCTTTCTCTCTCACTCTAGCCGTCCATCAAGGTGAAGAAGAAGGAGATTTTCGTTTTTGACTCCGGCGTGACAATTTAGAGACAGTGACGGATTTGCTGTTCAAGAAAGGATTGTAAAGCTGGTTCAGATTTCAACATATGCGAGAACGGTAATTAATTTCGTAAAACCCAATTTAAATACGAGAAATAGAGATGAGCCGCTGGGATTAAATTTATTATTCTTCCGCTGCGTTTTTTATTTTACCAATTTTTCCCAACATATTCAAGATGAACCTATGAGTATCGCATGACTCAATTTGAATTAGGTAATTCTATGTAGCTTAGCATGGGTCGAGTCATGTCCAACAATGTCTCGTTTTTGCATATTACTACCCTATTCAAGTGTAGAGTCGGTAGAAGTGTCAACTGTAAGACTATGCTACGTTCTTTTAAGAACGGGTCGAATTAGGTAATCATATACTTGTCATTATGATCCAATCATAGTGACCTAATGTGATACCATATCCCACCGTAGACGTCAGTATGCACCAAACTTTAGAATCTTGAGTGGCCCTTTAATATTTTCCCTGTGAAGGGAGATCCGGTCGTCTTGCCTAAAATTTGGATAGGGATCCAATCCCAATGGGCTTGTACCCCATTGTTTCTCCTAACTCGTGAATCTTATGTTCATAAGACATAACCTAATCTTAGGTGCCAAACAATTCTTCCAGTTTGTTTCTAGCATACTACATTCTCTAGTTTATGTGTTCACATTATACTAATTCTAAACTTTCAAATCGTGTTACCAGTTTTAGTAAGGATGTATTGTTCCTACAATTGTTTTCAAAATAAATGCCATATAAGTTATTAGCAGACTTAAAGAAGCATCATTTCTTGACCAAGTCAGAAAACGATAACGTTCTTAATGCCATTTGGTAAAACTAATCAATCATCCAAACATGTTCGGAATTTTAAAAGAACAGAGGTGGATCATATGTGGATACACCTGACACCATGTCTAGTTCCAATATTGATCACCTCTTATTTTTCCATCTTTTGTACTTCTTTCTAATTCTTCAAACATGAGCACTAGTTCTAGAATGTAGAATACAATAAGTTGAGGAAATCGGTCATAGAACAATTGTCTCCAAAACACATGGTTCTATGTCCAGTGCGCCTCATATTTAAGCCCTACTCATTGTCCCATACTTAGACTTGAGTAATGCTTGCCTCAAGCATACAAATCAATGACTCTGAACTGAGGACCTTCCTCAAGTTTCTAAGTCAGTTGACTTGGTTAGGCCAGTACGGACAAAATTCTCGAGCATTATTTTAAATGGGTTTTATTTCTAAGAGAGAGATAAAATAAACGCAGAAAATAAACAAGATTCAATTAGGATATTTATATTGTACACAAGTAAAACTAGGACTTTAATTTTACTTGACTCCTATTATATTTTCGAAACATCGCACTTCCACTGCAATTGTTGAAATTATCGTTGGATAGATTTCGTAGTGAGTATTGAGTTCTTTAAATAATTCAGTGGGTTGCAACCTAACCAATTTCTGGCCCACTGATTATTCAAAGTTGTGTCTTACACCAATTTATCCAATAAATGATTCAATACCTTTCCCCATAATTCACAAAGCCACAACCTAACATTTGAATTTCACCTTGCAACCTAACCGGTTTTTAGGGTGAAATATGCTTCAACTAAGGCATCTCATGCACTTAACAAAACTTCAAATTGTTTCTAAATGCATAACCCCCATAACTGAGAAGCATTATACATTGGTTATAATTTTAATTTCATTAAGCTTAGTGGAGGGAGAGGAGAAGAGGATGTCCCGCATCCTTTACTAACTCGGTATCATTCAATTGAGAGAATTTAAATATTTAATTAAAGTCTTACTTTGCAGATTAATTTATATCATGCATATAAAGCGTAGAAAAACCTAGCAATTCTACTATTTCACATTTTCATGGACTGTCTATATCAGCTCAAGCCAATGGGCTAATCAACATATATATTTTAAGCATGACATAAAACTTAAATCCATGAAAGGTGTATCTCATCACATATAACAAGCATTTTATCAAAAAAACACATATGTGAAATAGATATATAATAAGTTTAATTTATCTTAATTTTGTCACTAAGAATAAATCCTATTTAAGCAAAGTGAAATTAAATCCAATTTAATTTTATGCGATTGAAAAATCTAACTTATAAATAATTAAAATCAATTCAATTTTCGTGGAATTAAAGATTAAGACTAATTTAATCAAGGCGACATTAAATTCGAATTAACCTTCATGAGAAGATTGAACTTAATTTAATCGAAGTGAAATTAAATCCAATCTAATTTCTATGGGAGGACTAAATCTTATTTAATCAAAATGTAAGTAAATCCAAATTAATTTTCGTAGATAGATAGATAGACTAAATCTAGTTTAATCAAAATGAAAATAAACTCAATTTTAACTTTCACGGGTAGATCAAATCTAAATTTAATTTCTATGGGCTCACAAATCCAATGATTAAATCCAATTTAATCAATCACAAAATTACAAATAAATTAATTAAGCACATAATTAAAATCAATTCAACTTTGATAGATGATCAAATCCAATTTAATCAACTTACAAATATTTAATCCAATTAAATTAATAACTTAATTAAAACTATTTAATTTTGATAGGTAATCTAAATCCAATTTAATTTAAACAAATCAAATCCAATTTAGTTTATTACAAAGTCAAATCCAATTTAAGTTTGATAGCAAGCTCAACACCTTTTTTGTTTAGTCGGGCCAAATCTCTTTAATGAGTCCTTCATCAACCGATGGGCCGCCCCATTAAATAAAAAATCTTGCGATGGACCAAGCCCAGTGTCGGATTAATTAATTAATTGGTTGGGCCAAGATAAATTTAATTAATTCTAAGTTGGACCACGCCCAGCTCTCTATTAATTAATTATGCATTGGACCAAGCCCAACACATAATTTAATGCCAACACACAAAATGCTCTAGCCCAACTTAGCCCATCTTCTTCCTCTTCATTGCGCCGTCAGCTCCAGCGAAGCGGCGTTGGCGATTTCACCACTCACGGCAGCAACGCACCGTCATCTCACGCCGCCACCTCCACCATCGGAACAGTGTGCAACTGACGATTTTGTCACAAACTGGCCCGCTTACTTAGCGTAAGAAGCCGAAAAACATGGCTGATTCAGCCGTCTTCTCTAGTGACTTTTGCAGCATCGTTACCACCAGCGGACGACGAACGAATCGGCGGTTTACAACGGGAAAATTGGGGAAATAGCCCCATTTTACATAAGCTATTAAGCCTCTAGCCCCATTCCACAAAAATTTTAAGTGTCTAGCACCATAGAAATTGCACTTTAGTCCCTCAGATTTGCAAAAACAAGCCACTATTTTTGACTAAGTCAAAATAGCTAAAACCAAGCAAAAACCGACATGGCAAGTAATTTTTTTTTTAGTATTTATGCTTTGTTTTTATTTTCAATTTGGTCCCTTTAGTTTATTGTGAATTTATATAAACCAATGAGAGTAATTAGACATATTTTAAAGAAAAGGGAATCCCAACCCGCTTTTATAAATCTGCATAAAAACTTTTATTGCCTTCATAATTTACATACATGCCAATTCCTGCTCATATTTTAAGTGCTTTTATTGATTGTCTTAATACCTTAGAAAACTTAGATTATACGAATACAGAATTAATATTAGAATTACGAAATCAATTAATAATTAGGAGAGAACATTGGGTTAATAATTATCTTAACATACCTCCTAGATTAAGAGATCACGAAAACTATATTAAGTACCTTTTAATATTGAATATATTAATAGCAGCCTTTTATTAAAATAGCTTCTTCTAATTATAAAAGATTAGAATATCTAGATTTAGAATATAGTTTAGCCGATAGAACCGTAATCTCTTTTGATAAACATAAATTTATTTGTAGATTTGATTCAAGTTTTAAGCATAATTTACATTCAGAAAATAAACACTTAAATAGTTTAACAGATTTATTTATATCTTTTGCATCAAACTTAGAACTAAATAACGCTAAACTTTGTAAAACGTTAGAATCATTAAAAGAAACCGTTTTAATAAATAGAGAAATAATAAAGAAGGGTGAAAATAATAATTTAGATTATATTAAACAACAATCTGAGGAAACTCTAAAAATAGTTAAGAAATATAATAAGCTTTTCCCCACTAAAGACGAAATAATAGAGTTAAAATATAGCTTGGAAAGTAATAAGCTAAAACAATTAGAACTTGAAACTAAGAAAACTCTAAGCCAAGTAATAGAAAAAATAAATAAAGTTGAAGCTCAAAACTTAGAAACAGGTAAAACGCTAAAAAATATAGAACGAATAGTTAGTGGATGAATAGTCTAGACAATAGATTAGAATATAAAAGAGCCATTGAACAAGCAAATAAATATCTATATACTGAAGAAGGATTTACTACCTATCAAGGAACTAGTAATTCAGATAAATTGTACCCTAAACTTTGGAATATTCAATTCGCTTTAATTCTACAAATATTCGAAAGAATAGATAAGTTAGAAAATAAGTTAGAAAAATTAAGTACTAAAATAGACACAGTATCTCAAGTGATTAAAGGAGATTTACAAGATAGTATAGAAGAAAGATTATCAAATTTAGCACTAGAAGAATCTGAAAAACCTAAAAAAGAACCTAAAAAATATATATACTGGTAAAAAATGATGAGATCATTTAGTGGTACTAGTAGAACTATAAGTGAATCAAGTAATAAAGAAAAAGAGAAAGGAAAAATAAGTAATACTTTCACTAAACGAATGTTTAGAGGATCAGGAAGTCAAAGCTCAGCTAGAGAAGTAGAATTAGAAGAGATAATAGACGTAGAAGAAAATCTTAATTTATATAATAACAAGGGAATAGATAAGTTAAAACCTAAAACATTATACAAAGTAGGAAAAATGGATTTTAACACACATTTAATCAAGAAATTTAGAGAAAAAGAAGTAAAAGTTACAACAAATGCTGAAAATATAAGCTTAGTTAGCCCGGAATGTATAAAACAATTAAAACAATTAAAGCAAAAGTATATACATTTAGGATTAATTATTGTAGGAATAAAAGGATTAACTAGAAAGGGAACCGGTGGAAAGGTTTTAGTTTTATTATTAGATAAGAGTTGGTCTGATGCTAGGAGAGCAGTATTTGCTAGTATGGAAATAGATATGACTAATAATGTAGGAATATTTTATGTAGCTCCGAACATGATGAAAAGTATTAAAGATATTAATAAAATTACTATAGGATTACAAACTAGAGGATATGAAACATATGATGGTAACAACTTAGTAGTTTCTATAGCATTTTTAGGAAGAGTAACCAATAATAGTTTTCCTCAATATAAAATTAATATAGATGGGATAATAGATGGATTAGCCTCAGTAGGAGTAAAAATGATTAAACCTTTAAATATTGATAATAACGATTTAAATGGAGAAGAATGGGAATTAACCAAACACTTAGAAGAAAATGAGACTGTCAAAGTTCCAGGAGAAAGTGTAATGTATACAAACAGTAGAGGTCAAACTTCTATTAGATTTCTTAATTACCAAAAACAAAATCCCAAAGAAAATTTAGAAGATCTAGAAGAAGAAACTGATAATGAAACTGAAACAAGCTACATGAATATTATAGAAGAAGAAGTTAGAATAACTAGCAGATTTGCTAATTGGGAAATATTATCTAATATAGAAAGCGAAGAAGATGAAGAGGAAGAAAATATAGAAGAAATAGATGAAGAGATTAGACAATTAGAAAGTCAGCTCAAAAATGATTATAGACCAAAAAATATGGAAGAAATATTAAGAAAAAATTTTGAGATAAATAATTTAAGAGAATTAGTAGATGAAATGTATTTTGAAGCAATGAATCTAGATATCAATTTAGAGTCAGCTGAAGAAGAATTTAAACAATATTATAATATTGATTTAGTTGATGATATATGTTCAGGAAAAATAGAATTTGAAAAGTTCTTTAAAAATAAAGAGAAAGGTAATAACGAAGTAGCTTTTATGGCAGATAGTCAAGCAAGTACTAGTAGTAATATAGGAAAAAGAACTAGAGTAGAACCAGATTATAGTGAAGTTCCAGCTAGAAATGTAGAAATGAGTGGTAGACCAGAATGGAAAAGTCCCACATATGAATATGGATCAACCCAGCCAAATAAATATATAGGATCAAGACAACCCATAGGAAAAACCATGAGTGGAACCATGTTAGTAATTGAATTAGGAAGTCCACAAATGTGGCCAGAAGAAATAAATATATGGGAACAATGTGTAGTAAGACATTGGGAAATAAATAAAAAAGCAGATATGGATATGTTTAATTTTTTAGAAACCTGTTTAGGACCTACAGCATTATCTATCTGGCAAAGCAAGAAGAAGAAAGATCCTAATAGAATTAATGAAATAAAGGCCTTAGGAAATAATCCTTATAATTTTACTAGTTTTATTAGAACATTAATAATAGGTATAGATCCAGGAAGAGAAAATACATTCATACAAGATACAACACTTAGAAACCTAGAACAACTCACTATAACAGATATGAAATATATTATACCTTTTAGTCAAGATTTTACAAGATTAATAGGAGAAGCTAATAAAGCATTTGATGAAGAATTATGTAATAGATATTTTACGAAATTACCACAAGATTTAGGAAAAAGAATACATGAAGAATGGATAAAAACTAATGGCAATCTTACAGGATTAGGTATAGGACCTAGAGTACAATATACTTTCTTTAAACTTCAGGAATGGTGTAAAGAAGAATTTATTAGAGAACAAATTAGAAAGCAATCTTATGAGTTTTGTCGAAAAGCTATATACACCCCACAACAATATGGACAGAAGAATTACTTTAAGCCAAAACGCAAAATATTAAGGAAATCAAATAAACCAAAATCTAGTTTTAGACAATATAGGCAAGGAAGAAAGCCACCTAATTATGTTAAAAAGCCATCAACAAGAAAATGCACATGTTATATTTGTGGAGATCCTAAACATTTAGCTAATAGATGTCCGAAAAGACAATTTAACATGGAAAGAGCAGCCATAGCAGAACAATTAGATGAAGACGTAGTAAGTATAGATGGTAATGAAAGTGATAATGAAAGCATATTTAGTATAGTTAGTGAAGAAGGACCAGAAATTCCTAATATAATAGAATATACCTATATGAATAATTCATGTGAACATAAATATATAAATGGAAAAGGAACTATGAGTGTAGCCTGTAGTATTTGTAGATTATATCCTGATATGCATTTAAGATATCAATGCAATATATGTTTTGACGAAATTTGTTTTATTTGTGCTAAAGACGCATATAATATAGAAACAGATGTATCGCCTAAACCTAGTAAAAAACTAGAATCTATAGAAGTTCTAAGCCATAAAATAGAAAATTTAGATTTAAGAATACAATTAATAGAATTAAAATTAAAAAATAATGAAAACATAAGTAGTAATCAAAATAAAGGAAAAGGTGTAATTATAGAAGAACTTGATGAAATTAATCAACAATTAGAAGAAACTCATTTACAAAATACAGCGTATGAACCCCAACTACAAGTACCCTATACTAGTAGTCTAATACTTTTAGATTGTCGAATATGGTGTAATCAAGAAAAATTTATTGAAACTAAAGCCATTTTAGATACAGGAAGTACAAAAAGCATGCTTAGCGCTAGTCTTGTGCCGAAAGAATTTGTAACACATTTAAGTTATACTGTTACTAGTAGAACTGTAGAAAATAGATTAATGAGAATAACAAAAGAGTTAATTAACATAGGAATACAATTTAAAGATTTTTCAGGAAATTATAGTAGCAAATATACATTAGGACAAGTCCTTATAGCACCAGAAACCATAAATAGCCACGAATTCCTTTTAGGGTTAAACTTCATTTGTGCATTAAATGGTAGTATTTTAATAGGAAAAAATTATATTACTATTAGCAAACATAATTATACTTTTCCAACTAATAGATACATTAAACACTCAGAGTTGACTGCGAAGCGTGGTGGACATGGTAATAATGAACTCGATTTTTTCAAAGAATTAGAACAAAATAATATAGAATCTGAAACTATAGATATCCTATTAGATGAAGAAATTAGAGATATAGGAAAGGGATTAGAAGTTTTAAACCTAGAAAATGAAAGAATTTTGCATAAATTAGAAATGTTAGGATTTATAGGAGATGATTTAGCTAAAAACAAAGTAAACTATACTTTTAAACTAAACATATTAAACCCAGATATAGTTATAAGAACAGCAGCTATAGAATATACTCCTGAAGATATAAAAGAATTCAAAACACAAATAAAAGAAATGTTGGAAATAGGTGTTATAAGAAGAAGTGATAGTCCTCATAGATCAGCAGCCTTTATAGTAAGAAATAATGCAGAAATAAAAAGAGGAAAACCTAGAATAGTATATAACTATAAGAGACTTAATGATAATACAGAAGATGATGCTTATAGAATACCTAATAAAGATGAGTTAATTAATCTTATACAAAATAAAAAGATATTTTCAAAATTTGATTTAAAAAGCGGATATAATCAAATTAAAATGGTAGAAGAAGACAAAAAATGGACAGCTTTCAGCTGTAGTGAAGGACATTTCGAGTGGAATGTTCTATCTTTTGGTTTAAAAAATGCTCCAGCAATATTTCAAAGATTTATGGATAGTATATTTAAACATTTAGATTTCTGTTTAGTATATATAGATGACATTTTAGTAGCTTCTGAAACTTTTAAGCAACATCAAGATCATTTAAAACAAGTGTTTAATTTAATAGAAGAAAACGGAATAGTAGTATCTAAAAAGAAAATGGAACTTTTTAAGAGAAAAATAAGTTTTTAGGTTTAGAAATAGGAAACAGACAAATTAAATTACAACCTCATATAGCTCAAAAAATTCTAGATTTCCCAGATAAATTAGAAAACTTAAAACAAATACAAGCGTTTTTAGGAATATTAAACTACTCTAGAAAATTTATTCCTAAACTTAGTAAATTAGTCGGACCATTATATAAGAAAACAGGAAAATCAGGTCAAAGACATTTTAATCAGGAAGATATTAATTTAGTCAGAAAAATTAAAGAAGTTGTTAAAGATTTAAAACCTTTAGAATTACCCTTAAGTACTGATTATGTCATAATAGAAGTAGATAGCTCTATAGAAGGATGGGGAGCAATATTAAAATGTAAACCTCATAAATTTTCTCCAAAAAGTGAAGAAAAAATATCAGCTTATTCCAGTGGTAATTTTAATAAAACAGGAAGTAATTGGACTAGCCTAGATTATGAAATAGCAGGAATAGTTAAAGCAATAGACCATTTTAGACTATATTTAAATAAACCTTTTACCATTAGAACGGATTGTGAAGCTGTAGTTAGATTTATAAAAAACGAAAATTCTAGAAAACAAAATAATAAAAGATGGTTAAATTTTAGAAATGCAATAGAAGGTAATGGATATAAAGTAGAATTTGAACATATTAAAGGATCAAATAATAGCATAGCAGATTTATTAAGCAGGCAATTAACTTTAATTTTGGGAAACAGATCATGGCTTCCAATGACCAAGACAACCAACAAACAAGACCTCCCTCTGCGGCTTACAACCAAATAGTCCGAAGACCAGCTTTCAGGCCTAATTTTCAACAAACTAGCCAGAATAGACCAGCATTCACAATAGAAACTCAGTTATTTAATCCAGCCACTCAAAAAGTTTTTAAAACCTTTGGCAAAATAGCACTTCCAGTTAGACATAATTTCAAGCTCCCAAAAGATACCCCTCATATAACTGAAGAACAGAGTATCTTACTCAATGCTCTATGGGAAGCTCATCCTTCAATCGGCAAATTAACAGCATTAAATGCATTATGTTTTTATTTCGAAAAAGAAAACAAAAATTTTCCAATAGAAGAAGCAGCAGTTTATCTTGTTATTAGAGGAGATCCAGTGGGAATCTTTGAAGATTATCAACGAGCAATACAAAGCATTCAGAAGGTAGCAAAGGGATACTTGGAGCCCTATAAACATTTTCATGAAGCAGTAACAGCAGCAAGAAGAATTTTAGGCCCAAATTTTTACATACAGCCTAATGCCGAAAATGCAAAGCCCAAAATACTTTCAAAGGGAAAGAGACCCATAAACCCAGATGTAGAAGTACTCGAAGATGACTTAGAGACTATAACTAAACAATTTACCAACCTTAACAAATTTTATCAAGACCTTTTAGCCCAGCATCAAAAGTTATCAGCCCATGTAATAAACCCCAGACAAAATGATGTTCCTAAGGAGATCAAAAATAAATCCTACCAATTTTGTCTGTTCGAACTTTTTTTAACCCTTGCCAAACAGTTCTAGCTTTACCTGAAGAAATTCAGAGTATCATTTGGCAAAAAGCAGAAGATAGCTTTTACAAAAGAATGTTAAAAGTAGCCCAAATTATTATTAATCAGCAGATAGAAGGAATAATTTCAAAGACTCGCCTACTACAATGGAAGGGAGAACCTATTCGCCACGAAGGATCATTAAAATTCTACACCCTAAAATATTTTTCATGGCCTAATGTTCATATAGATGCATCCGTTTTTAGAGAAGGATGGATAGATGAAGAATTTATCAGCGTTCAAAGGTTATTAGACTATGGTTTCATAGCAAAAATATTTGTATCAGATCCAGTACAAGTGACTCATATAGGTCGACATATTTCAGACGCTGTCAATTTTATATTCGAGCAACAAGCAGCAGAAAGTGTCAAGATTGACATAGTATCTCTACCTCCAATTTGGAACACTACATGAATAGAAATAGGACATTCATTCTTTTCGATAACAGAGAATTATGAAAAATGGGAACCAATGTCAACATTGTGGAATTGTCCTGAAGCCATAAATCCTTTAGCCAATATAGAAGAGCTCAAATTAGCTTTGGAAATACGGAGGAAAACGCAGCGACAATATATGATGCCCAATTCAGATTCAGACCTCAAGCTTATTTTCCAGGCAATTCATCATAGCATATTTATTCCTGCCAAGAACAGATGCAAGATTCGTCTTACTACTCTAGGAAAAAGAGCAATGACAAGTGTAGAATACCCACCAAGATATAATCCTGATATGTATAATCCGGATTCAGAATATAATCCAGATCTAGAAGGAACCAGCCGAGATACATACTAGAAGACAAAAACTTTAACAGTTCAGCAATAATGTTTAGCAGCACCAATATTTCAGCTACAAGACAAACTTCAAGAGACAGCTCATGAAGACAGCATTCAAAGATTCAGCAAAATAATGCAAAAGCCATAAATGTATCAGCAGCAAGGACAATAATTTGCAGCAATAATTCAGCTATCAAACAAGGCACTGAATTCAAAGCAACAATCTTTAATAATTTCAGCAACTTTTGTACCATATTTATTATTCACTATTGCCACCTATGTACTTTTTCACTATTTAAGCACTGTTTGTAATAATGGCAGCTGTGGATGCCAAAGTCTTTCTTCAATATGTTGTAATGTTTTTCAATTCCGAGGCCTATAAAAGGACCTCTTCCCTCATTTGTAAACTTGCACCTTGACATTCTCCAACCCACACTTCTTGGTTGCTAGAGAATCTCTCATCTTTTCTTGTAATAAAATATCTTCTTGTGTGCAATAATATCTTGTAAGTTTTTTATATGTTTTATAATGCATAGTGAGTAAACTCCCCCAGGGAAGGGATTCCCCTACTATTTAAAAATGTTATAACTCTCTCATGGTCAAAAAATACAAAAACATTAAAAATCGAAAAAACCAAAAACATTAAAAATGCTCAAAATGATGATGAACAGTAGTAACATTCTACTGTTTCATCTTCTCAAAAATATGTTTCCGCTGTACAAATTATTGTTTTCAATAATATCTGATACTGCTTTGGGAAGATTTTGTTTACCGTCTCGGTGTTACTGGTCGGGAGACAAAATGTGCGGGATAATTCCCCCCAGTGTGCAAGCAAAATGGTATCAGAGCTTGAGTATTCTGAGTATGCTCTGTGGTCGCAGTTTAATCTGATCTTCCACATCAGAAAAGTGTTCTCAAGTTATGTTTCAAAACAGTGTTTTTAAGTTTAAATTATTAAATAAGTTAAGCACATATTTTGAAATTCAAAAGGGTAAGATAGGTACTTTACTCCAGATCCAACGTAAGTCTTCGTTTATGAAGCAATCGGATTTACAAAGCAACCCTCTTACATGAGAAATTTAGAATAGAATGCTTAACTCGTTAAATGATAAAAATTTGGTGATACTGTTCATATTTTATGTAATTATGTTGTTTTTTGTAAAAATCTATTTTATAAGGACCAAAGCTTAATAACTTCAAAAGTTACTGGACCCATGTGCAATTATAAGAAAGTGGTACAATACGAGGTTACAGTAGAGGTGCCATTTCCTTAAAAGACTTTCAAAAAAGGGCTATTTGGCTAAATGTCCCTAGGTAAACTCCTTCTTCATCGGATCTTGAACTGCGATCTCACTTGCAATTTTAATGGCCAAATCAGTGACGCTACCAGCAATGCCCTGCATTACTTTCGGCATCATTAGTTGGCGCGTTTAGCACCACCAACAGCGACGCGTTTAGCCCCACCAACATCAGCGCTTTGAACGTCGGCGTTTGTTACAAAAAAATTGCTCCGTGACTGCAGCTTTATTACATGCCACGGCAAGTCTCCTTATTCAAATTACAATGCAGTTTTCCAAAATTCACAAATTCGGATTGTTCAGAATTATTCAAAAAACTCAAAATCCAGATTTTTTAATTTAACACGATAATTCCAGATTTATCACTTAATCATAAATTGATTCATAATATCAATTTTCAGATTGAATAATTTCAGAATTTTTGATCCAATCTGAAAAATTCCAAAACAACAAAAAGCAAATTTTTCGATCTATGCTTATTGATTCTAAACCAACAAGAACGCGATAAACATGATAATCGTCATATAAACATGTAAACCTCGCATATAAAATCAACGAAGCCAACAAATTTGGCTCTAATACCACTGTTGGGAATCCTGTTGGCATGCGCAGCGGAAACGAAAAACAGATCCGGATTCTGAAACTAAGATCAATTTGTTGCTCTTGTCGATTTAAACATGAAAAAGATTAATACAAAATCTTACCTTTTTCCTATTCAATCTTTAATCCCAGCGAATCTTCAATCTCCAACTGTTCAAGTGTACCGTCTCTAGACCATCACGCAGGAACAGACTCTGGGAAATCTCCATCTTCAATCTCCATAAGCGGCTAGGCAAGATTAAGAAGGAAGAAGAGATTTCTCTATCTTGTATTTTCTTGTAGAGGATTTCACGTTTTGTGAATTGTGAATTGAATTAATTAATTGACTTTTGAGCTTGTGTTGGAGGATTAAATAAATCCTCCAACTTATGCCATAAGTCACACGCCCACCATTGGCTTTTGGACTTTAGTTGGGCTAAGTTGACCCAGTCAATTTAGTCCAATTAATCTAATGATCTAATATTTAATCTAATTAAATATACACATAGGTTAAATTAAAAATCTAATTAATAAATTAAATAAATAATTAACTAATAGTTTTATTTGACAAGTCAACATAATTAATTTAATTTTTTTTAGGTAACTGTAAGAATATATATCATCAAGAAAACATCATTTTTACATCACAATCTGGATTGCTATTCAGCAGTCTCCAGAACACCAACAACAGACAATATTTACAACTCTTAAAGCAAAAGATATGTTTCTATTGAATAGCTGCAAAAAATCTTCTATCTCTAGGTGTGAACTTCCTGGCTCTGAATTGCTCACATTTCAGCAGTAGCTCCTGTTTTAGTTGGGAGAATACAGCTTCACTTGGTGTTTTTGTTTATGTAAAGATTCTACCATTTCTTTCCCTCCATGTTCTGTAAATAGCTGCTGCAAACCCTACAAACACTTCTGCTGCTTGAATTTCCATGACTTGAAAGCATGCCCTATCCAATGTTTACATCTTGTGAACTGATCTGGGCAGTGTCTCAGCTGCAGCCATTGCATCACTCTTTGAATGAGGTCTTTAGTCCAAATACATTGAAAGTAGAGATGTTCAACTGTTTTTTCTTCTATTTCACATAAGACACATTTTAAATCTAGAAGTGGCATAAACTGGTTCAGTCTTTTTCTTGTTAACAATCTTTTCTGGACAGTTAACCAACTAATAAATGAGTGCTTTTGGGATGTTAGCTTTATTCCATACAAATCTTGCCTCCTTCAGCTCCCTTTGATCCCTCTTCAACCATGTATAACAACTTTTAACAGTGTAATCTCCATTTTTAGTTTGTGACCAGTCCCCATGCTTGAAACCCTCTCTTAATCTGTTCTTCACCTTATTGAGCTTCCTCCAAACCCAACTGCAGTCTTGAGGAGTGTTGTGATCCCAGAACTCACTATGTTTTAAATAGACTCCAGAAATCCATTTCACCCATAGGGTGTCTTTTTTCTGTGATAGGGCCCAGATCTGTTTACCAATTTAAGACAGATTCCATAGCTTGTAGCTTTTGATGTTCAGCCCACCCATTTGCTTTGTGTTACACACTGAATCCCAGCTGATAGGAGTTAATTTTGGTTGAGTTTCATTGTTGCCCCAAAGGAAGAATCTGCATTTTTGTTCTACTTGTTTGACCATAGACTGTGGTAAGAGGAACATAGATGACCAGTAACCATGTAGTGAGAACAAGACTGAATTTATCAACTGAGTCCTCCCCGCATAAGATAAATTTCTAGTTGCCCAGCTTGTTAGTCTACTAGAAATCTTATCCACAAGAGCTGCACAATCTGTTTTTGTCCATTTTGTGGGTGAAATTGGTACACCCAAGTATCTGATGGGGAACACTCCTTCTAAAAATTAAGTGATATGCATTAGTTCCTCTCTTACACATAGCAATTATCCATGTTTAATCTTATTAAATATTCAATTAAATTAATTAGTCCAATTAATTAATTCGTCCTTCCAAAGGACAAATTACCAAAGCACCCTCTATATACAAGACTCGATTTCTCTGTCTATTCCTTTATAGAGCGACCCTCTAGGTTCGTCTCAATTGGCAATAAAAAGATATCAAAGGATGTGGGTGACACCTAACCAACATCGTGGCCCCACATCGTAGCCCAACCGAATACGAAATGACTATGTCATTACGAGCCTTTAGATTATGAATATCGTATGAGTATAAGCCATTCACTGACATATCCCGATCGAGTGGGAGTCATAGAATATGTCAAACTCATAGGACTCGATGTTATGTTAAGAATCATAGTAATATGAGATTATCGAACTATCTTCCGTGTCAAAGTTTATCAGCTCTGGCCAGAGACTTCTAATCTCATTTACCTATGATCTCATAGGATACTTCTCATTTACTGTCGAGACAGTGAATTCCGTCTTGGCAATCACCTCACATGCTACTTGCCCATTGGAACACACTTCGAGGTCGGTCCCACCAACGGGTGAATTGGGCCTAACTACTCTGATGACAAAATCCAATGTCACAAGCACATTGTGACCGTGATTCCTCAGGTCTAAGGCTCACGCATACCATCACAATCAGTAATCCAATCCTTGACAGTCACTGATTAAAAACCTATGTGATCGGATTACTACGAGTCGTGTTTGAATACACTAATCCCATCAATGTATCTATGACACAAACTCCCACTATTCCATGGTGTTCGACTGACACTACATATCAGATCATGTGTCATACAAGTCCAAACGAATCTCAATGCCCAATTGAGATTCTCTAACTTGCGAACCATTTAAGTGATCAAGTATCAAACTCTTCCAGTGCCCTTCTCCTTAACTACTATACGGAGTGCGAAGGTTTGCCTTGACACACATAGACTAGTTGTTCATTTAAAACTTTTAGATGTCATTAAGAATTATATGAACACCATATTATTGCCTTTATATTATTAATAAGTTGTACAATACAAACTAGTGCCTTATATTCTAACTCCTCATTGGCATCGAGAGCACACTCCCAACATCGGGGTAAAGCGCTGCGAGGTCGGATTTCGCGGGGTCGAGTGCAGCACGGTCGGATGGCTCGGGGTTGAGCACTGCGAGGTCAGATGCCTTGGGGACGAGCGTCGTGAGGTTAGATGCTAAAGTGTGCGAGGTATTTCGATTTCGGCATGCATTTCATGTCTCAGGGGAAGAGCTCTTAAGCCATGAACTTCTACCCCACTTGACTAATAACCTCACAGGGGTTATTAATTTAGTTGACGAGGCACTTTAGAAGAATTGTTATTGGTGGGATGTGCTTCAATCAAACCTTTATTTATGAGATGCACCTCATAAAGAAGGGGTGAATGCCTGGCCTAAGGGGAGGCTTGCGCCTGGTCCAAAGGAAGTTTATCGTCTCGAAGGAGCCTTAGAATTTGGAGGACTCTATTTGGGGTTTCAGCATCTCGAATGGGTATGTACCTTACCCAATGGTGGTACGTATTTTTCCTCAAGGGAACTTATCCTCTCGATGAAGATTTGGAATTTTCTAGGGTTCTCCTTGTCCCACAGTGTGGTGCGCCGCTTTGCCTCAAGGCGTCGTGCATCCTTCCCGAGGTGGCATGTGCCTTGCTTCAAACCAAGAACAAAAGGTTTTGCCTCTAGGCGAGGGGATTAGGGCCTTGGCCTCAAAGTGTCGTGGTTGTTTTTCCCACACTGTAGTGGTAGATTTATTTCCTATGGCCTTTTGCGCTTATTGCATGTTTTCTTATGCAACACCCATGAAGTAGGTTGGACCATATGTCAAAAATGTTTTTGCTAAACCATTAGGTAGGAGAGTCCTCTCCCTCAAGAGGGATTTCGATAGCAAGCAGACGTATCACCCATATGTGATAACGGGATCGCCTCGCAACTGTCCCCGGGGCTTTTGATGAGGTTTTTTTCCTTCGGGTAATTCCTCGCCTAGATGTTGAGTAAGTTACCTCGTATAGGCGGGTGAGATTAGATGTTATGGTCTAGTCTCATATGGCATATTTACACGTGAATCATATGTTAGGCCTTTTTAGGCTTCAAGTAAGTCTTTACTTCTTTCTACGTGGCTTCATGAGCTCTTGCGGGGTGTACCTCGTGGATTCATGAGGACTAGGTCAATTACTTAATTATTTTGTTGTACCTTTAGTAGGATCTTATGAGTGTCAAAAGTCCTAGTCTCTTGGGCGTTTTGCTACACTTGAGCGTCACATGCTAGCATTTTGCTAAAAAAACACTAGCGTTTTGCTATACTTGAGCATCACTTGCTTAAAAAACACTAATGTTTTGAAAACACTAGCTAGTTATTCAACACCTCCTTATGGGTGTTTCACTATATCTCATCAACTTTTGCATAGTTTAATGATTGTTTCCTCTTTACCATAGGAGTAAACGTCTTTTTTACTATTCCCAATGTGGGTATACTCTTTTCTTGTGTAGGCCTATGAACATCCATACTCAGGGGTTAAACAATGGGGAGCATTAGGCCTTATAGACAAGGGGGTTTGCCGTATGGCGACCCCCGCAGAGGTTACCTTGCTGCTAGCCACGAGGCACGATGCCTCGCAACTGGCCGTGACAGTGAGGCATCGCCGTGAGGCTTGTTGCCTCACAATGTCTCGGGGTTTCTTCTTCCGAGACGCCGGCCCAGGGCTTATTTCCTCAGGGGTCTTTAACTGGGGTGACTTGTGGCTTTCTTATATGTCTTATGTATATATCCATGTATTTTATCTTGTGGTCATTTTTTGCTTGTATGACTATGAGCTAGTCGAACGTTAGCAGCATTTTTGTTTTTGATTTAGCATATAACACATTTGTGAGATACTCATTAGGCCTTCATAGGATTTGAGTAAGTGTTTTATTTTTTTAACTCCGTTGCCTCATGAGCTTTGGCGGGGTGCCAATGGTGGTGTTTCTTGTTAGCACCATGTGATGCCAATGGGTGTCAATGGTGACATTACTATGCCCATGGCACGTTTTCTACTACCAATGGTGGCGTTACTATACCCAATGCACGTTTTCTATGGAGCCTCAACCCCTCTTGATATCACTAAAAGGATTATTAGGTGGACAAGCATCATTCGAGCCTTTGCTGGCTCAAGGGACTTTCATTGTTCCACCTATATTGACCTCTAATGGGGTCGTGAGTTATTAAATGTAGCCTCAATTGGAAACTTTTAGTTCCAAAGGGCTATGATGATATGTAGTTTTCCTCTTCAAACACTTATGTAAATAAAATTACCCCACTCCCTCATGGGCATTAGAGGGGTGCTAACGGTGTTACTCATGACCTTTATAGGACATTGTGGGTGCTTTTGAAACCCTCTTATTGGCGTCACTTGAGCGTTAATCGCTATCGCCACTTACTTATAAAACACTAGCTACGAATGATATCCTAAGGATAATAGCGCTTTAATGGTTACTAACGACAGATAGAGATAATAGCTCTACAAACACTAGCATTTTGGAAACACTAGCTTTAAACACAACTAGGTACAAATACTAGTTAATTACTTAATACCTCCTTGCCCCCCACTCCTTAATGTGCTTACTAAGAGTATGACATTTAAGAGTAGGTTCTTACGAGGTGATTTTTGATATCTAACCAATTTTTATTTAGAATGGCTACATGTAGGTTTTGTAAGTCAATGACTAACTTAGAGTTATAATGCCCCCAACTAGTTAAGAGTTTTCTACGTAGGTAAAACTTTTGGGAACAGGGTCTTTACGATACGCTATATGGACACTAGATTAGCCATGCGTGTTATTATTTATGTTGTGAAGTGAATCACCACCATAGTCATATTTGTATAATCTCGGTCCAGAGTCTATGTTGGAGGGGTGTTTATAGAATCCTCGTTCCCTCTCAGTGTTACTGAAAGGATTGTAAGGTGGACTAGTCTCAACCGAGTCTTTGTTAGCTCGGGGGATTTTTGTCGTTCCACCTATATTGGCCTCTAAAGGGGCCTTATATTAAGTGAATACCTTCAGACGGAATCATTAGCCTGAGGAGCACTTATGAGCGTTATTAAAGCACCCATCATTTATTGTTGCCTAGACTTGTATGAAATCACATGCATGTTGATAAATAAGTCTAGCATACGCTTCAGCATAAAGAAAAAATGTGCTCTAAGGCACATATCAAGAACATATAAAAAATTCAACATATCCAAAACGCAATGCAAAACAAACAAGGGTGTGTAAAACCACATCAAAACTTTAAAGGATAGGTTGTGCTCGCGGACACTCTTACTTAACACTTGGCCAAGGGTAAGTTTTTACTTTCTACCCTGTGGCCTTGAAGGTACTAGGTTGATTACTTAGATGATTTTATGTTGCCTCGCGGCCCTGGTGGGGTGCCTAAGGCAGTATTAGGGGCATCTCCCACTTGTTACCTTGTGGCTATAGTAGGGTGTTAGGATGCTTATATAGCCCTTCAATAACATGCTTTAGTTTTTTGACGCAATACCCTACACCTCTTTGCTCCCACTCCTTAATGTCTTTGCCGCAAAACAGTTAGGAGTAAGGTTTTTATGTGATAATTTATGATGAGCTATTGTCGTTTTTTGTATGGAGTGAACCATCATTTCTTATAGTATGTTGTTATGTATAACCTCGATCTGAAGCTCATTTTTGTATTGAAGGGGGGGCCTTCTACTTTATCAGAGCCTCAACCTCTTCCTTATACTCTTGGAAGGGTTATAAGGTGTGCAATAGGGCCTCAACCAAAAATTTTTGAGTTCGGGGAGCTTTCATTTTGCCACCTATATTGGCCTTTAAAGGGGCATTTTATTAATTGATTTTTGGCCTCAGTCGGAAACATTGGTTCCGAGGAGCTCTACGACATGTTAAACCATTCACCATTCATCGTAGCACAAATTTGTATTGTCGTATACACATGTGATGTTCAACATGCAAAGTGACATAGAAGTAGAAGGAGGCATGCTCGAAGGCATCCTAATTCAGCATTTGGCTCGTGGTCAATTGTAGTTCAATGGAAGAAGAAATTAAAATCATAAGATAAATTAACTTTTTCTTAGTACCTCTTGATGCCATATTAGGTATAGTAGCCTCTTAAGTTGGGGGGTATCCTCAATATGTGGCTCTTCTTTTTACCTGAATGGCAGTTAGTGTAATGGCTTTAAATCCATTCACTGGATATGGAGGGGAACTCCACACCATGGCAAGGGACGTCGGGAAATGGTGACACATGAGCTGTGTGATCTCCTAAGCATCATCCAGTGTAGGACTTGAGAGTCGTAGCTTGCTGCGAGTAGTAACTTTCACTGGTCCTTCAGCTAGGGGGGTATTATTGTGGTGTACTAGGATGCCCCAGCATAGCTTAACCAAGCCACGTGTATCTTTCAAAGGGGTTGGCAACAACTTCTCTGAACAAGTATTTTCTTGTATGACCTTACCCCCCATGTGATCCTCATAGCTCTCTGTATACATTTTCATGTACTTGAGACCCTTCACTTGGCATTGATAAGAGGTGATCTTACGTGTTTTTAAGACTATGATCTGACATTTTTAGATTTATTACCTAAATCATACCGCATTTACGTTTAATCGGGGTGTTAAGTGGTTTCAGGTGATAAACGAGAGCACAAGAAGAAAAGGGTGAAAAATGATGCAAGACACAATTTCGAGCCTGTTAACCACGCCAGTATGACCACGCCCGGGCGCCGAGTAAGAAGCAGTAAGTTCTTCAGCCTGTTGTCCACGCCTAGTCATCGTCTTACCCGCGCCTAGGCTTCGTCTTACTCGCGCCTAGGTGCCGTATTGTCCGCGCTCAAGCGCCGTTCTCACCACGCTTGGGTGCCGCTAGACTTATTCCCCAAGAAAGATACTCTGTGTAGGCCGCGCCTAGGCGCCACACAGTCCGCGCCTAGGCGCCACACAGTCCGCGCCTAGGCACCGTCGTAACCATTTTTCAAGTGTATAAAAGCCAGATTTCAGCAATGAAGAGGAGTTCGAAAATCTAGGGATTGAAGGCATTTTTCTGGGATTTTGAGCCACAAATTCATCAAGCCTTGAAGGAGAGGAAGGAGGATTAAGTTAGAGATTGAAGTTCAAGCTAGGATTCATCATCGATCAAGCAATATAGGGAGTTTTTATATGTTTTTCATTACATACTTGTCTCTGATTATGTATATGACTACATTAGGCTCTTTTATGTTATTTATTATGAGCTAACTTTGTGAGACTAAGGCCATGTGAAGGCCGAATTTATGAGTCATTATATATGAAGTGATTTTTGTATTAATTCTCCTATTGCTTTGTGTGTTAATTCTATGCTTTCATTCCAATCATGTGCTTGATCAACATATGCTTGTTATCTTGCCTAATCTAGTCGTTCGAGAGAAGATAGGTTAGGGTGCAAGGGAATTAACACATCATTCGAAACTAATGTGGAATTGCCCCTAGAAATAGGTAAAGATTTCTGGGTGCTGTTAGCCGGATTAATCCGGGGAAACTCTAGAACGTTAATGCGTGGTTATTGATTAGATTCTCAAATCGACATATTTAGAGAACCGTCAATTAATCATAGAATTATTATGAGCCGAGACATCGAGTAATAGTTAGCTTAGGAGTTTCCACCAAAGCAATAGGAGTCTAATAATTCAAGGAGTAACCATATATAGTGGCAAGTAGATTCGGTTGTAGCATGCGCCTTGGTCATTTTATCATACGTGAGTTTTAATCTATAGTTCGTTCCTCTTTCATCCTTCGTTTGTTCAATCAATTCTTGCACGTTACTTTAATTGTCTTTCTTTTATTGTTAATCATAAACTAAAATACCTAGTCCTTGAGGTTCGACAACCCGGACTTTTAGTCCACTTATTACTATGCACGATTAGTATACTTGCTATTCATAGCACGTTAGGTTCTAGCGTGTCAGGCATGCTTCAGGAGTTTCATTCTGGCAATGAGTTATAACTACGAGGTCAACTCCCCCTACATTATCCATATCCCATTAAGTCAATTTTATCATCTCAAAGTCATAGACTACTCGCTCTAGTGTCTTGACTCCTTTCTCTTGGGATACAATATTTATCACAACTTGCTTCCCTTTGTCATATTGATTTGAGCCATCGTGCTTCCTTTATATATATATATATATATATATATATATATATATATATAAGTGGGAGGGGCTTTAACCACTAGGAATTTGACTATCTTTGTAGACCGAGCTGGAAATATGCCCAAGGATATGGGTAGGAACACTTCCCTCAGCGCATCTACTACATCACCCGTTAATCCGGAGAGGGAGGTGTTGATCCCTTGAATTTGCACATTGTTGACCCCTGACTGAGTAAAAGTTTTGTGCTACAACCTCTTGCAAATAGCCTCTTTTGATTAGCTTTTCTATCTCCACCTTTAGATGGTGGCACTCTTCAGTAGTGTGACCCTAGTCACTATGGGACCTACAATATTTCCTCGACTTCAAGCGGTTAGGATTATCTTTTATTTTCTCAAGTCATTGTACTATGTCTTGCTGCTCGGCGATGGCCAAAACTTGCTGTCATGGCAGTGCAAGTGGGAGATACTTTGAGAATCCTGAGGAAGTCAAGTGCTTGCGCTCCTTGGGTTCTAGTATCTTATCCTCATCTCCGACTTTTCTTTTGTTGCCACCACCTTCTTGCCTGGTTGGCCATTCCTCAATTCTAATGTATTATTCTACCCAAGCCAACAATTCATCCATCGTGAACAGTGGTTTCCCGGCAATGGACTCCTTGAACCTATTGTTTTGTAAATTCCTCTACATTATCCCTGAAAGTAGCTCGTGGTTAACGTGGGGTACTTTCAAATACTACTGTGGAGAAGTGTTGCACGTATTCTCTAAGGGACTCTCCATCTCGCTGGAACAAATTGAACAAGTAAGAGGCTGTCTACTTCTTGTTCATAGAGAAGTGGTTGAGGAATTGTTTTGTCCGTTGCTCAAAGCCAATAATGGTACCAGCGGGCAGCTGATCAAACTAACTAAAGGCTCGACCAAACAAAGTAGTTCGAAAAGTTTTGCAATAGGCCACATCAATGATCTCATACATGTTAGCTTTGGTATTAAACTTATCAAAATGTTCTTGAGGGTCTCCGGCTCCCTCATACTCGCTAAGATACGGTATCTTCAACCCATGTGGCAAGCAGTCTGCCAAGATAGCTGGGCAGAAAGGACTTCTCTTGGGGGATGCTACTACTATGGGGACCAGTTGCATGTCCTAATATCTCCCCCTATTCTTTAGGATCTCATCTTGGCAAGGTGTTTGTCTACACCGGCCACCCTGTCTTAGCAAGGTCTCTTCGGTTGACCTCCACTTGAGGACCTAAGGGGCACTGGTCTTTTCACGTGCAACTCCATTGACCGGGAGTTGGACCGCCTTGACCCAATCCAGCCAGGGGTCAAGGATTCCCGACCTCTGTAGGGGGATTGTATAGGCTCAACTCGTGGTGGGCGCTCTCTTTCTTGAGGTTCCTGCCCCTATGTGCTGATTGAGGGGGTACAACTTGAGGGTTCCCCGCCTGGGGGTCTTGTCCCCTCACTGTTAATAGAGTGGGCGTCGCGCAAGATGGATGCGCCCTCGCGTACTATTGGATAGCTCTAGCTACCGCCCAGACTGAGGCATCCTCTATGAGAGCTAGGATGGCCTCTTGGGTGGTCTCGAGCACCCTGGTGGCAGGGGGAGGAATCACTTCAGGCGTCACAGGAGGCACATTCTGTATGTTTGATAGAGGTGGTGGATTTGGGGACTCTACCATTTGATGCTGCCGCATTATTGCTTATCATCCTATCACTGTTGACACGTGCTTGAGACCTAATCTGCATACTTAGTGGTTGGACCATTGTTCCCACAGACGGTACCAACTAATGTGGGGTAAAATTGTAAGTATGTTAAAACGTCACGTGATTGCCATGTGGGGAGGGAATCCGACCCAACACACGACAAACTAGGCATTTGATTGGTTTATGTTGAGACTACATTCACTATAGGCGAGCTGCTTACATACCCACTTTGGTGGGATCAAGTCTTTTTGTAGTTCAATGGTGGAATTATTCTTTGTTATAGTCAATTGTTTTCTCTCTAGCACTCTTTTTGGTGGGGAGAGCAAATTATGATCTATCATCAGCTCTTTTGGGGTATATATAGAGCTGATGGTGGGCTATGGACCAGGACTTAACTATCGGCCCATTTGCTTATTTATTAAACTAGTGAATATATGCTATGTGTTTATCAACCCAATTATTATTGTAGCACATTTGTCAGATTGGGTTAATTTGATGATAGACCTTTGGTTACATGGGCCTAACCACACTAATTGTACCCATCTATACCGGGCGTTGCTACCAGGGGATAATTCCACCTAAATCCATTGGTGAGCTAATTACAATTATGCCCTTAGCAAAATTGGTGCACATCATTATGGTTAAAATTTGATGATTAATCAATTAAAATGTTAGTGCACTTTGGATGTGCTACTTATCATAGTTGATTATTTTTATATATATATACATTTATGATATGTTTATTGTCTTCAATGTTTTAATTTTCAACGTTTTACAATCTAATTCATAAGATGTTGTCCATTTCACGCAAATTATGATTATTTCATCAAGATACCACTAACAATTCATAAGACTTTGTCAAAAATAATATTATCCTCATTATTTCTCTATATTTAAGGATTGTGAACAAAAGACAAAATTACTCCCCTTTACGTCACAATGTCCACAAATATTTTTTATCTATCTTTCTCTTTAATGTTGTCTCATCTATCCCTTCTCTATTTAATTTGCTTCTCTCGTTATATCTTTTATTAATTTGTTCTAAGAATTTAAATCGTAATTTTTAAATAGGTTCGATCATACTAATCTATCTAGCTATATTTATCTATATCTCTCCAATCTTTGTTGACAAGAGAGTTTAAACCTTCCATAAAATGTCTAATTCATTTGTAACCAGTCTTGAGTTACAATGGAGTGTAATATTGCAGTTATAGACTATAATTGAAAATTTTGAGATTTGTATGTAATCTATACTTTTATATATTTGAAGGGGATGCTTAACTGGATTTTGACTCAATTGAGTTGAATATATTTGAAGGGGATGCTTAACTGGATTTTGACTCAATTGAGTTGAATATATTTGAAGGGGATGCTTAACTGGATTTTGACTCAATTGAGTTGAATTGTAATGTTCTAGAATTTTGGTATGTTTTATTAAATAGAAAAGATCGCATTAGTTGATTAACTTTATTTACAGGTGGATTCTTAAACCACTTAAATTACAACAATTACTCTCCTCATAAATTGCACATATCATTATAGGAATGAACCAA